>JAGQDI010000021.1:0-452568 GCA_020615335.1 Fusarium pilosicola | reverse complement strand
AATAAATTTAAGTTCTGTTTTTATTTCTTTATATAGGTTTTTAAGGTTATTACTTTTAATAATAGTAGCTAGATTAATTGATTTCTTTTATTATATATTATAATATGTATCTAGTGTAAACCCGAAGTTAGTATAAGCTAGTGTAAGCTTTATACTTTTATTATAAGCAGTATTATAGGCAAGTTAGGCTATTAGTAGTTTTTTAACCTAATTATTCTATTTATAGTTAATGTAATATTGCAAATACTGCTTAAGTATTTAATTTATTTATTTAGTTTGTTTATTAACTTAAGGTCTAAAAGCAGTTATAAGTTAATAATTTAGTCTAAGCTATGCTATAAGTAATTGCTAAAATACTAATGTAAATGTAGGTCCTTTATCTAAAAGGATTTCCGTAGGTAGGCCATATATGCTAATAATATATTAGTAAAAAACATAGGAAAGTTATTCTATATCTATTGCTTCTTAAAACGGTAAATAGTATAAAAATTTCGTAAGTTAGTTAACTATAACTATAATACTATTATAAAAGATTCTAGTTAAGGGGTCTTTTAATAAGAGTAACTTTATAATAAAGTTTATTATAATTAAGTCCTAAGGTTATTGTGCTACTGGGAGTGGTTATAACTATTTATAAGGTTTATATTTTTATACTTTTATATATAAGTATAGATTATATTATTTAATAACTTATTTAATGTCTTTTCTTTTTATAGTATAACCTTATTCTTATAGTCTTTTAAGTATTTTTATTACTCCTTAGTATCTATGTAATAAGTATAAATAAAATTTATAAAGGAAGTTATATCCTTGTTCTGTAGTAGTATTAATATTAGTATTGTATATTATTTATATAATTATTTTAACTAATTAGGTAAATCTATATTTTCCTTATTTATCCTTTTCTAAGAGCTATTCCTTAATCTTAATAGTTCCTGTATTAAAGTTATATTATTAACTAATAGCATCTACGCGTCTATTATTAGTTCCCTTACAGTATGTAATTATAAAGTTAAATTTATATAGGTATTTAGCGTAGCGTAGTTATTATCGGTTTAGTTCTTATATTATAGTAAAATAGGCAATATTCTTATAATTAGTAAATACCTTAATTAGATAATTACTTTCTCTAAGTATTACAACCCAACGGGTAGAAGCGCTTACATTACATATACCCCACTTATTTTCACTAATTACCAGGTAGCTTACGCTTAAACCCTATTAGTACTATAAGCCTTGCAATATAGCTTATAATATTAACTTATAACTTACTGCAAGCCTGGCTTATAATACTATAAGCTACCTAAGTATATATATACATTTACTTAGTATTAGATAGAACTTAGCTTACTAACTATTAATAATACTTCTTTACCTTAATAAGCCTTACCTGCACTATTAACTATTAAAAGATATAACTTTAAACTAATATACTTAGTATAATGCTTTATATAACCTGTAAATATAAACCTAATATAGACTAGTTTCCCTATTTAAAACCCTAATTATTATATATTAATAGCTCTTATTTAAAATATATTGTATTAAATAACTAAGTAATATTATACTATTAAAATATCTAGTAATACCAGTCTAGCATCTCCTTATATTAAGGCACTACCTAGTAACGCTAAAATAGTAGCTAAAGTTTAATAGCTTTATAATATTATCTAGACCTTATAAGCTTAAATAAATAGCTAGCAGAATGCTATAATAACTAATAACAGTAAAGGTAAGTAATAAGAAAAAGACCTTAGTAAAGCTTTAAAGCTACCTAAGCTAGAACCCTTTAAAGGACAGGTAACTAATATAATTCTATTCCTTACCTAAATAAAAGGATACTTCTACCTATTCCTAAATAAATTAAATATTACTATTAAGAAACTCTTATTTACTATACCTTTAATCTAAGGAAGTACTAAAGAATAGTTTAAACCTATTATAAAGGATTACCTTAAAAATAAGAAAAACCTCTAAGACTAAGATACCTAGAATATCTTTATAGACTAGGATAACTTTAAATAGGTACTTAAAAATAATTTTAAAGTAGTTAATAAGGAACAATAAGCTATAGCTAAACTTCTTATACTTAAATAGTAGAAGTTATATACTATATACTTAGCTAAGTTCTAATAGCTAGTAACTAAGACTTAGTAAAATAATAATACCTTTATAGAAATCTATTACTAAAGTCTTAAAGAAAAAGTTAAAGATAAACTGTACCTTATAGATAGACCTAATAACCTAATAACTTATATTACTATAGTAATTAAAATCGATAAATAATAGTATAAATGCAGACAAGAGAAAGCTAACTATAAATATAAAGATAACTTTAACCTATATTACCCTAACTAATAACGTAATAATAACTAGGGTAACTCTTAGAATTAAGGATAATAATAAGGTAATTAATAAAATAATACCTTATATAGAATACAGTTAGGCCCTATAATACTTAGAGCTATATAACTAAATAGCTATAAATATAAAATAAAAAATATATCTAAATATAAGTACTATAACTATAATAATTTTAGATATATAGCGTAATAATACCTAGAACTATATAAGCTATAAGATCTAAACTAAGGTAGGTAAACCCTAGGACTAACTTAATAGCTTAAACTATAAAAGGCAGTAAGAACCTAAACCTTAGGTATAACTTAAAGCAGATATAATATACCTAATACTAGAGGAATAGGAATTAGCTAGTTAGAACTAGAACTATATGCCCTAGGCTATAAAAAGAATAAAGACTTAAGCTTTAAATTAGGAAAGAAAGAATTACCTACTTAAAAGAACTAAAATAAAAGAGGCAATAAAAAAATAAAAAGTAAAATAAAAACTATTATAGGTATATAAAGGATCTAAAAAGTAAGAATGCTTCTGCCTATAATAGTAAAAGTAAAGAAAGGAAGTAAAAAAAAAAAGTTTATTAAGTTTAGAAAATAAAAAAACTTAAAAAACTATAGACCTTAAGAATAATAAGATAGGGAAAAGCAATAAACCCTAACCTAGAATAGTTATAGTTATTATAAATAATAGATAATATCCCTATTAGAACTAAGCTTACTAAAAAGGAATTAATATAAAAATAAGAAACTATAGATAGGAATAATATTTAATAGTCTTTTTACTAGTAGTCCTAAAGTATAGAATATAAAGGAGAAAGAGTATAAGTTATAGCGCAGTACCTCTAAAAGCAAGATAAGGAAATTACAAGACTATAGACCTAAGAATATAAAAAGATATATAATAAATAAGGAATTAGATATTTCTAGATATATAATAATCTCTGTATATAAGGAGTAAGAGAATATACTAATATAGAAAAAGGAAGTATAGTCTATATTAAAGCCTATTATACTAGCAATGCACTTAACTTACTATATAAAGAAACTAATTTTAATACGTAAGATAATATTAAGATAATACTAATAAACCCTAGATATAATAAAATTTTATAGGTATTATACAGGAACTATTAGTATAAATAATATAAACAGGATAAAATAGATAATAATTATTTCCTAGTTACTATAGAAAGAATACCTAATAATAACCCCTACCTAAAGGAAGAAATAGAAAGGTATTTAGTTAATATATAGTATAACTAGCTTGGAGTTACAGAACTATAATTTAGTATATTACTTTATAAATAAACTTATAAGGTTAAGGATTTCCTAGATAGAATTAAGTAATTATAATAAATAATTAAAAAAGTAAAAAGAGAGTTTAATAAGATAACTTAAGGAAAGTATATAACTAAGAAAATATTATTAATTAATAATACTAGTTTAGAAAATACTAAAGGATTATAATATTAATAGAAGGTAGATAGCCTATATATAGATAATAATAATATACTGTCTAGATAAGTAGCCTTAGATAATAATATTAGTAAGGAACTAGAGAAATAATATTAATAATAATTATTTAATAAAGAGTTTACTAATAACTATACTAATAGTAAAGGATATTATAATAATAATTATAAGAAAATTTACTGTAATGCCTTAGGAAAAGATAGATACTATTTATAATAGAGCTATAGATAAGTAAAGAGTAATATCTATAATAAGATATAAGTACTCTAGAAGTAATATAAACTATTAATATACTAATCTACCTAGTACTACTAGTTTAGGTTAAGGGAAAATAGCTAGATACTTAGATTAATAGTAAAGTATAATAAAACTTTATTAATCTAAAAATAGTTACAGAGCTTAGAATACTATAAAAGAAAAAATTATTATCTTACCTACTTATAAATATAGAAGAATAGTTCTTTAACTATAATAACAGTATTATAGATTAAGAGACTAATTACCTTAAGATTCTTATTAAAAAAAGGAAATAAAGAGTGGATTTTAATATTATACCTTTAGGACAGGATATAGATATCCTCCTAGGTATAATATAGCTTAAATAAAAAAACCTATCTATTAATTAAAGGAATA
Organism: Fusarium pilosicola; assembly: GCA_020615335.1. Classification (NCBI taxonomy): domain Eukaryota; kingdom Fungi; phylum Ascomycota; class Sordariomycetes; order Hypocreales; family Nectriaceae; genus Fusarium; species Fusarium pilosicola. The sequence continues at coordinate 448,105 of JAGQDI010000021.1, read as the reverse complement.
GCCAGGTTACCTTTCCTAGTAACCCTAATAATAATAGAAAAATAACTATAAGGAATAATAAAAGATCTTATACCCTAACCTATAGAGAAAGTATAGGTAAGCGTAGAACAGAGTAACTACTACCTTTAAGAGGAGTATAATATAAGTATAAGAAAGGTATATAAAGTAAAAAATAGATCCTAGGCATTCTTTAATAATAAGACCTATAAAAAGAACTAGAACTAATAACTAGCCAGGATAGACTAGTAAATATACTAGAAGAATACTAAGTATATAATAAATTATTTATAGAAAAACTAGAAACAGGAGTCCCTAAATATAATAAATAGGACTATAAAATTAACCTTATAGATAATAACTTACCGTTTTAAAAGTTATATTTACTTAATAAAGGAAAGTTAAAAGTATAAAAAGTATATATTAATAAGATACTTTAAAAGGGATATATTAAAGAGTTAAACTTATCTTTAGTATTATTAATATTCTTTATACTAAAAAAAAATAAAAAGCCTAGACCTATTATTAATTACTAACTAGTTAATATATATACTATTAAGGATCGAACCCTGCTTTTACTTATTACAGAACTTAAGGATTGATTATAAGGTAAAAAGATCTTTACTACTCTAGACCTTAAAGGCATATATAACTTAATCTATATTAAAGAAAGAGATAAATAGAAAATAGTATTTAGAACCTAATTTAGACTTTTTAAATATATAGTAATGCCTTTTAGTCTTACTAATATACCTATAATATTTTAGTAAATAATTAACAGTATACTTTAATAATACCTTAATATCTTTATAGTATATTACCTAGATAATATCTTAATCTTCTTAAATAATAAAAAGAAATATAAAGAATATATTTATAAGGTTTTAAAAATATTATAAGATACCAAGTTATTAGTTAAACTAAAGAAGAGTTACTTTTATATTATAAAGGTAGATTTCTTAGGATATACTATTATACCTAGAAAGATTAGTATAGAAAAGAAGAAGATCTCTATAGTATTAAAATAGAAGGTACTTAATAATATTAAAGAAACGCAAGCCTTCTTAGGCTTTACTAATTACTACTAATAATTTATTAAGGATTTTAGTAAAATTATAAATTCTTTAATAGAACTTACTAAGAAAGATAAAACCTTTATATAGAATAATAAAGCTTAGATAGCCTTTAAACGGCTTAAGGAAGCTATTACTAGCAGACTAGTCTTAGCTATCTTTAACCTAGATAGAGAAATTAAGCTAGAGATAGACTTATTAGACTTTGCTCTAGGAGGACAAATTAGTTAATAAGATAACTTAGGAAAATTACACCCTATTACATTCTATTTATATAAGTTATATAAAGTAAAGCTTAACTACTTAATCTATAATAAGGAATTTTTAGCAATTATTAACTATTTTAAGGAATTTAGATACTACCTTATAGAAAGTAAGTACTAAGTTAAGGTCTATACTAACTATTAGAATATATTATACTTTACTATAACTTACAAACTTAACTAATAGTAACTATATTACGTAGAATACCTATATAAATTTAACTTTATAATTATTTACTATAAAGGATTAGAGAACAGTAAAGCAGATATAATTAGTTATAGACTAGACTATAATACCAGTACTATAAAAGCAAGAGAATAAGTACTAGAGAAAAATAAAAAGGGAGAATATAAGTTTACCTAATAAATGTAAACACTAGGATAGATATAACTAGTAATTACTAAGAAAATCCTAGGCAAACTTAAGAAATTTATATAAGAATTCTATAGATACTCTATATATAGATACTAAGGAGTTACTAAGACTTTAAAGAGACTTCTATAGTATAAATACTAGGTTAAGTAATTAATAGTAAAAGGGGTTATTAAATAATATAATATATATACTAGGATAAAAGCACAGAGATATAAGTCTTATAGAGAACTATAACCTCTTAAAGTTATAGAAGTACTATAAAGCTTAATTATAATAGACTTTATTACTAAATTACTATTATTAAAAGAACCTTTAACTAGAATCTTTTATAATAGTATTATAGTTATTATTAAGAGACTTATAAAGTTTTTAATCTATATACTCTATAGAGAAGATATAAATACTAAGAAAATGGCTTATATCTTTTATAATAAAATAGTATAAGAATAAGGATTACCTAAAGAAATCCTTACTAATAGAAGCATAATATTCACTAGTAAATTCTAGTAAGCGCTAATAGCCTATATAGGAGTTAATTATAGACTTATAATAATATTTAAACCTTAAGTAAATAGATAAATGGAATAAATAAACTAAGTAGTAAAACAGTACCTACAGTATTATATTAACTATAAATAGAATAACTAGGTTAAAAAGCTACTATATGCCTAGCTAGCCTATAATACTGCCTATAATAAGAGTATAAAGCTTATACTATTAAACACTAACTTTAGCTATATACTAAAAGTATACTATAATATATAAGAAACTGAAATTATTAATTCTGTAGTTATAATTAAAAGCAAGGATCTAAAGAATATATATAATAAACTCTGAATAGAATTGGAATTTATTAATAAATAGATATAACAGTACTATAATTCTAAAAGGTTAAAAAGACTAACCTTTAAGGAGAGAGATATAGTATATTTATTTATAAAAAATATTACTATAAAATAACTAAGTTATAAGCTTGATTTTGTTAAGGCTTGAATAAAATAGCCTATAAATTCACTATAAGTAGTAGGATGTACTATAGTGACTGATGAGGAGGTCGAGGAGGAATTAGGTGGATAAAAGGTTGTAACTGCCGAATAATGAGGCATAGGGTAAGATTTATAAGATAAAAGTGGGTCCGTTGAATAGAGCGAATTTTTTCCGAATTTAATGATATATATTATGTAATCAGGAAGTTGATAAGTCTCTAACTAAAAGGGAGTTCCCAAAGTGGGAAGTCCTGGGGTTTATATAGACATTCCAAAGAGCGGGCATTGAAATTCCCAAAGAGGGGTAGACCCAATGGTGACGAAATGACTATCATAAAAGCCGCCGAAATTCGGAGAAAAATAAGATATACTTTTTACCCAATTTGGAAGGCGCTAGCCTTTAGTAGGCTTATAAAGCTTAAATAAGAAAGTAAGGTTTCTTATGGTGTGTCATGAATCATCCAACTGAGGGGTAGAATCTTATATACGTAATCCTCATTATATAATCATCACGTGACCCAGTTCACGTGACTTTCTGACTAATATTCCCTTAGTAGGAAATATTTAAAGTTTATAGAAAAACTTTAATATGTGGAACTTGCTCAATTCTCCACATTTTGCTTAGGTAAGCACACCAATCGAAAGCCCTGATTTTTCTCATTATTTTGGTATATATTTTGCCCTGATTAGTCATCTGGATCATAATATATTCCTTAGTTATATAATAAGACCTTTATATAAAATTAGGTCTTAACAGATTTTAAGTACATTAGACCCTATAAGATTACTAGAAAGATCTTTAAGAATAACTATAAACTAGACTTACTAATAAAGGTTAGGCTTTATAAAGTCTTTTATATTACACTACTTGAATTAGTGGCTAATACTATATACATTAAAATTAGAATAAACCGGAAGAAATTAATAGACTAGAACTCTATAAAGTAAAGGTAATTAAAGAAACCTGTAAGGTTAATAGTAAAAGAGAGTACTTAATAAAGTGGAAAGGTTACTTAGAAAACGAAAATATATAAGAACTACCTAAATACCTTATTAATGCCTAATAACTCCTAACGAATTTTTACTAAATAAAAAGGGTTAAGAAAAACCTTACCCTAGTTAATAATATCTACAGTACCTAATAGCTATACTTTTATAGCAATAAACAATTCTGTATTATTAAAAGCTTTTAGATTATCTATAGTCTTAATATTATAAATAAAGTATTTTATTACTATAAGACTATAACTGCCTTTTCTAATAATAAAGCTATATAAGATAGCTTAAACGCTTATTTACTTATTACTATAACTATAATAATTTAATCTTAGTAATCTCCTCCTTATACTCTAAACAATGCTTTTTAGTAATAAAATAATTAGCTATAGAAATTAGTATATAAAAGATATAAAATATATAAGAAATAAACCTTTAAGTACTAAGATACCCTTACTATTATACCTATAACTATAATATATATACTAAGTATATTTAAAATAACCTTCCTTAGCCTAGTACTTAAGGCCTTAAGGTTTATAATAACTATATAAGCATAATAGTAAAACTAGTATTTTTAATTAAAATTACTTATACTTAATAGTTATAAGTAGCTTTAAATTCTAATATAGTATTAGTAATTATATAGAAATATTATAGGTTTAAGTTAAGAACTTACTAAGATAATATAGAAAGGAATAGATAAGCAGGTCTTAAGGATAAGACTAATAAAAGGAGGGAGATTATATTATAACCTAACAGGTAAAAGCGCTTACATTATATATACCCTACTGAATTTTACTAATTATTAAGCGACTTATGCCTTAACCCTAGTAATACTATAAGCCTTATAATGCAGCTTATAATATTAACTTATAACTTACTACAAGCCTGGCTTATAATACTGTAAGCTATCTAAGTATATATATATTTATTTAGTATTAAATAGAACCTAGCTTACTAGTTATTAATAATACCTCTTTATATTAATAAGCCTTACCTGCACTATTGACTATTAAGAGACGTGACTTTAAACCAACGTGCTTAGTATAATGCCCTATGCAATCTGTAAATATAAACCTAGTGCGGACTAGTTTCCCTGTTTGAAACCCCAACCGTTATATATAAAAAATATAGAAAAATTAGTAAAATTTATTAAAACTGCATTAAAAGAAGATATATTATAATTTTAGAAAGAAATAGGCTCCCTACTTTATCTAGCTATAAAAACTAGGCCTAATATAGCTTTTACAGTTAATATTAGCTCTAGGTTTACTAATAAGCCTAATAAAAGCTATTTTAATGCCTTAAATAATATTTAGAAATATTTAAATAAATATTTTAATTTAGAATTAAAATATAACTGTAATATAGACTTTAATAGTTTAAATTTAGTTATTAGAGGCTATATAGATACTAATTAGGCTAGTAATATAGAAAATAGAAAATCTAATAGTAAATTTTACTTCTATTTATATAATAATTTAATTAGTTAGAAAACTAATAAATAAGCCTATGTAGTAGTTAGTACCTGTAAAGCAGAGTATATAGCCTTAAGGGAGGCTACTAAAGAAGCTAAATCTTTAAATTATTTATATAAATATTTATTAAATAATTTATTTATAGCTTATAATAAGTCTATACCCTCTATTTGAATAGATAACCTAGTTACTAAATAGTTAGCTGAAAATTCTAGTAATTATAAAAGATCTAAGTATATAAATATAGCTTATTATTTTACTAGAGATAAAGTTAAAAAGAAAATATTAAAATATTTTTTATAAAAGGGGAAAATAATATAGTAGACTTTTTTACTAAAAGTCTTGATAATATAAAATTTAATAAAATAAAAAACCAGCTCTCTTTAGCTTAAAAATCCTATATAAAAGAGTTTTTTAGTTTAATATATATTAAGCTTTTCTCTTTAAATAAAAGTATTTTCTTCTTATAATAAAAATACTATCTTTTAAGAAGTTTTTATACTAATAATAATAAGAGTTTTTAAATAATAATATATTTTCTTTTATATATAATATAAATAAGAGTTATTTTTCTTTTATGTAAAGGTTAAAAATTCCTTTAAATAAAAATATATAATTTAAATAAATAAGAGTTATTTTTTTTATAAAAGATATAACTATATCCCTTATTATAACTTAAAGAAATAACTAAGGTTATCTTTTTAAGGGAGGCTATTAAGACCTAATTTTATATAAAGGTCTTATTATATAACTAAGGAATATATTATAATCTAGATAACTAATTAGGGCAAAATATATACTAAAATAATAAGAAAAATTAAGGCTTTTAATTAGTATACTTATCTAAGTAAAATATAAAGAATTAAGTAAGTTCCATATATTAAAGTTTTTCTATAAACTTTAAATATTTCCTATTAAGAAAATATTAGTTAGAAAGTTATATAAACTAGGTTATATAATAATTATATAATAAGAATTATATATATAAGATTTTACCCCTTAGTTAAATAATTTATAATATACTATAAGAAACTTTACTTTTTTATTTAAGCTTTATAAGCCTACTAAAGGCTAGTACCTTTTAAATTAGGTAAAAAGTATATTTTATTTTTCTTTAAATTTTAGTAGTTTTTATAATAGTTATTTTAATACTATTAGGTCTACTTCTTTTTAGGAATTTTAATACCTGCTCTTTAGAATATCTATATAAACCCTAGGACTTTTTACTTTAGGAACTCCTTTTAATTAAAGACTTATTAACTTCCTAATTATATAATATATATTATTAAATTCAGAAAAATTTGCTCTATTTAACGGACCCACTTTTATCTTATAAATCCTACCTTATGCCTTATTATTTAGCAGTTATAACCTTTTATCTACCTAATTCCTCCTTAACCTCCTTATCAGTCACTATAGTATATCCTACTACTTATAGTGATTTTATGGGCTATTTTATTCAAGCCTTAACATCTCTCCAGGCTTGGGCCAGACTGATGACCATAGCCCACCTGCCATCACAAATCGCTTGACTGACGCTTCCTTGGCAGCAGATCGGCACACTGTCAAGGCAGCCTCAATAGCTGATGCGAACCCGACATTCGGATCTGGCGTATAATCGCCGACATTGCCGATATGGATAATAGCCGAGACACCTTTCACCGCCTCATCGAAATCTCCGGGCTTTGATGTGTTTGCGACAACCAATTCCACTTTTCCTTCGTCTGCATGCGGCTTCACGGCTGGGTGCTCGAGTAGCCACTTGCTGTATGAGAGATCTCTCACTGTCCCGCGCACTTTGAAACCCTGCTTCAGAAGCTCTATAACCACATGGCTGCCGGTGTAACAATTCGCTCCCGTCACGAGGACCCATGAGCCTCTGGGGATAGCCGTTGGTAAATTGCTCATGTTGATTGACGCTGTTCAGAACGAGCTCCCTTGATTGTATGTGAGCAAAGGGCTGAGAGGTTGCCAGATAGGATAGATGACGGTCGCGAGAGCCAAGATATGTATAATTTGATCAATGTCGGGATCGAATCGAGGAATAAGATGAAGATGAGACGATATATGGAGCATCGATCCCCGCCTTCTTAGCGTGAACCCGGAATTTTCCAGCTTCCGCTATCGCTAGCTTGCGGTGAGCCTGAAATCTAAATGAAGCGATCGGTTCCGGTCCATTAGACCGGGACTAAAGATTTTAGCGATGATGGATGCGGATGACGGAATCGTGGGCCGCAACTTGAGCTAACAGTCATATCTATAATTCGCTAAATGGACTAAGAACATGAGTAATCTTTAATACGCTCTTGCTATAGATTCCTCCCTTGTGCTCGCTGATAACAACATTTCTTTCTGACTCTGTCTGGGTTGAATCATTAGCTCAAAGTTCACGATAAAATCGATTGGCGTCAAGGATTATTACGATCGGCTAGCTAGCTTCGTCCTAGTACCGTGCTGTGGCCACTCAGGATCCAAATTCCGCTACCCGACTCCCCGGGTCATCAATCCCGGAAGCTTGGACTCATAAATAATAGGCTAATGCTCTCGGAAAATCTCGTTCCAGTGGGTTACTTGATGCAATGGTTCGTTGTGACAAATGCTTTCCAGGGTCTTGTAAGCTCGGTTAGCAGCTTGCGCGTATTATGGAGCTTCGGGCTATTATTCGGGTAATTTAACGGCCTGACTCATCCGGGTCCAGGTCTGTACATGGATGGATCTAGGGTAGTTTCTGAGGATAACTTACAGGGAAACAATCCTGCCAGAACGCTTTCTATATGGCCAAGTGTTACTTTTATTTCCTCACTCTCGATTAAGAATTCTAGCCATCTGGCTCGAGGTAATAACGGCCTTCATAACTATGGCTTTGTCGCCCTACCAAAACTTTCGTCAACGTGGGAATAGCATTTTTATCAAGCTAGAAAGTCCAGCGGGGCAAAGACCAACTATGAATTGATACAGACGGATCAACGTTATACAAAACGTTCCGTTTTCCCCTCGGCACGGCTATTATTGAGTATGATGATACGACAGCTTTGAAGAAGTATTTGGGAAACGCGCCTTGGGCCATCAAGAGAGGTCATCTTGGAATGGGTTTTGATCCGTTCATCGTCGCAGCGACACATGGGAGTCTCGATTCCCTCAGAGTACTCTTAGATCACTACGCACACTTTATAGAGCCCAGTGGAAAAACTGATCTTGATGGTCGTTGCTGTCGAGTACTGAACACAGCAGCTCATTGCGGCCACCTCGAGGTAGTCAAGCTTCTGCTCGATCACCCACTTCTTCAGGCTGATATCCACCATAACAATAATGGCTACACCCCAATTATGATAGCTGCCGAGGCTTCTTATTGCAAAAGTAATATTGAGAAGAAAGAGGCAGTCATCAATTTTTTGCTTGATCGAGGTGCCCGCGCCTCTGACGCAGAATACACATGGTACTACTATCTTGATCCCATAACTGGAGTGTCTACCCAGAAGCAGATGCCGATCTTTATGACCTTGAACTTCGCTGCAGAGTGGGCAGGCGCCGCTTTGATAAAAATGAATAGAGAGAAGTCAACAACTGAACAGCTTATCTCTGTTTCTGGAGATTTGAATGTTGCTTTCTGAGAAACCCAGGGCACGTTACGCGCTTGTGTAGCATGTATAGCATCGCTTGGTCCAATGAATGCCCACGGCTGACAACCACCCTGGCTCTCAGCTAACCACTAAGCGTCAATGTTGTCGACAAGGCCTCGCAATGGCGGCCCTTTCTGGCCGTTTCGTTATTCTGACGTGCTGCTCGCATGATTGGCACCTGGTAGTAAATCAGTAGCCGCCTGCATGATGCTCGCCTCACTTTGGAGGCTGGCCAATTAGTTATGCCGCCAAGGCTATTACGCGCTCTTGAGTTCTCGACTTGAACTTCTTAATGCCTTCCATCTACCTTGCAGTCTCATACCCTTGCATCGAAGCCAACTTATTTTGACGATGTCTGGAGATAATGCGGCGTTCGAATCGGAGGAGTACACAGTGGGTTGGGTTTGCGCCCTTCCACTAGAAATGGCGGCTGCTCGAGGAATGCTGGATCTCATTCACCCCGACCTATTTCACCAAGACCCCGACGATCACAACAGCTACATACTGGGTGAAATCAATGGCCACAAAACCGTCATTGCCTGCTTACCTGCAGGCAACTCCGGAACAAACTCTGCAGCTACTGTTGCGAAGGATTTGCTCCGAACCTTCAAATCCATTCGATTCGGCTTGATGGTTGGAATTGGAGGTGGAGCGCCATCAGAGCAACATGATATTCGACTGGGCGACGTGGTGACTAGTCAGCCTTCAGGAATTCTGGCAGGAGTGGTACAGCATGATCGAGGCAAAATCCTCCCGCAAGGTGGATTTGAACGTACGGGCTCACACAATACGCCACCGCAATCCTTACTATCGGCTTTAGCTCGCCTTCAAGCTACCCATATGACTGAGGAAAGCAAGGTGCCCGAGTTTCTGTCACAGTTGTCCGCGAAAACCCCCAAACGGATGAAAGGCAAATTCAGCTACCCGGGTACACTACATGATCGACTATATCCAGCCGAGTATGACCATGCCAAGCCAGAAAGCACGACATGTGCCGAGTGCGACGAATCTAGGGCAATCACTCGTGAGGACCGTGGTGACACTGATCCATACTTCCACTATGGTATCATTGCCTCGGGGAATCAGGTCATCAAGGATGGAAAGACACGTGAGCGCCTCAGTCAAGAATACGGCGCATTGTGCTTCGAAATGGAAGCTGCAGGCCTGTACGACTTTCCATGTCTTGTTATCCGGGGTATTTGTGATTATGCCGATTCACACAAAAACAAGATGTGGCAAGAGTATGCTGCTGCGACGGCAGCAGCATTTGCGAAAGAGCTGCTGTTGTTTGTGCGACCCAACCAGGTTCTACAAGAGAAGAAGCTTGTATCAGAGCTCGTATCAGGTTAGTTAGTTTCTGTCTTTAATGTTATGCAAACAGTTGCCTTCCACGCCCACTTCACGCTAAATGGGGCGTGGAAGCAGCGTATCTCATAACAGGAAACCTGCAGGTGTAGATGCTGAAATCCATCAAGACCACGCTTCATAATATAAACTATCTATCCCAGTCAATGTTATGTACATGGTTTCGCTAACTTATGTAAGTTGCCAAGGATCACCTAGAAACATCAGTGCAGAGCTTAAATGAACAAAAGCAGATCAGGTATGTAGTCCATCTCCATGGACGACTTGTCGTTAACTGGGAATAGAAAGCTTTTAGATGATCGCCCCATTGACCTCCACATTGTACACAACGCACGCTACGACAGCGAAGATGTCAAAGTCGGTGCAAGATGTGAGCCCGGCACTAGAGCTCGCGTCCTCGAGCTCATCCACAACTGGGCAGACCAGGACTCAGGGCTACCACTACTCTGGCTTATCGGTCCTGCTGGGACTGGTAAGTCCACTCTTGCCAGGAGTGTAATTGACTCTCTGGAGGTGAAGAAACGACTGATCGCTGGATACATGTTCAAAAGAGGAGAACAGGACCGGAATGATACTAATCGACTATTCTCTACACTCGCGATGCAATTGGCAGATACTGTTTCCCTTTTCAAAGAGAGCCTTCGCAACTCACTTGAAGGTCTCGAAAAGGACGCGGTGGACAAGAGTAGCCTCGAAAGTCAGTTTCAAAGGCTTTTATGGGATCCCCTAGAGAGCTTGAAACTCACAAAGTAAATATGTTGCCAAGAATCATCATCATTGACGCTCTAGATGAGTGCGAACGACCCGAAAATCTTACAAGGCTATTAGGGCTTGTTTCGAGGCTTTCCACTAGCTCTGCGATCCGCTTGCGGGTATTAATCACAAGCAGGTATGCACCTGAGATTGTCGAAGCTTTTGGGCCTCTCTTGCAGAACAAGACTGTCCATACTCTAGAGCTCCACCGAGAATTCCCTGGCGATACCACCTTGGACATTCGCAACTTTCTAGAAGCGAGATTTGCAGATATTAAGGACAAAAGGAGGGTGCAAAAAGACCCTTGGCCAACTACGGAAGACCTTGATCGCCTTGTAGAACTTTCTACCACGCCTGAACCTTTGTTCATCTATGCCGCGACCTTATGTCGATTTGTCTCTGATAAGAACCGGGGTCCGATCCAGCAACTGATCATGTGGTTGGAACAAGGGAGTAGGTCGCAATTGCACCAGATATACAGTCCTATTCTCGACCAAGCATTCTCAGGATTTGATGAAGACGAGTTTCGTCACAAGCTACGGTTTCTGGGTACCATTATACTTCTTGCCAGACCACTTTCAGCCAAGTCTCTCACCCTTTTACTTCGCACGGATCTGGACGACATTAGCTGGTGGGTTCCAAGACTATATGCAGTGTTGCATGTACCGCCCGAGCTCTACCAACCTATACAGCTCCTTCACAAGTCATTTTCCGACTTCCTTACCAGCAACAAGGATTCAGCTAGTAACAAGTACTGGATTAACACAGTTAAGATACATGCCAATCTTGCAGAGGCCTGCATCCAATGTATGGAAGCAAAACTCAGGCAAGATATATGCAAAGTCCAGAAGCCAGGGACAACCAATGGTGAGATTCATACAAACCTAATACATAGTTGCATCCCTGCTGAGCTCGAGTATGCCTGCACCTACTGGTTCTTACACTTGAAACGCAGCGGTCGGTCGCTGAGCTCTTTCGCGTATACATTCCTCTACGAGCATCTTCTACACTGGATCGAGGTGTTGTCGCTACTGGGACGACTAGCAGATGGTGTGAGTATCTTAAGGGAACTATTAGAGATGAGCCAGGTATGATATGCGGTGCAATCCTAAGTTCTGTCCCTGGGCTGACAGTTGCAGGCATGCAATGATATACGCCAGGACTTTATTCCTTTCGTCCAAGATTCAGTAAGGGTCATCGTTGCCTTTATTACGATCATTGAACTTGCCCCTCTACAGATCTATGGATCTTCAATCTTCTTCTCTCCCACTGGAAGCATAGTGCGTCAAAGGTTTTGGCATCAGCGCATGCCAAAGACTGGCGATATTCAGGGCGTTGAGGCCCATTGGAGCGCACGCCTCCAAGTTATCCAGAACTCTGGCAGAACCGTGCATTTCCATGTCTTTTCACCGAACTACCATTTCTTGGCATCTGCAGTAGAAAGTGGCTTCGGCGAATCTGAGATTCAACTACGTAGCAACATCAATATTGGTACCCACTTATACGCTTTGCCATTCACTGGGAGCAGCATAGAAGCAATTGCTTTCTCAGCAGACAGTCGTCATCTGGCAGCAGCAGATTTTGATGGGCATATAAAACTTTGGGATGTGAAATCCGGTCATACCCAGCAGATGGATATTGGTTGTAGCAGTCAACTTGCAGCCATTAGATTCTCATCTAATCTGAACCTTGTGATATCTGTATCCAAGGATGGGACGGTGCAGTGTTGGGAGAGATTCAATAATCTCTACCAGGAGATCGTCTCATTAGGTCGAAATATCTCAAAAGGCACCGACCGGAGGACATCTATACACACGAGTGGGATGGAAGTGCGACTTAAATGGGCAACCCTCTCACCATGCATGCAGCTATTGGCATACCGGGCCATGGATAGTCCCCAGGTATGGATTTGGAATCTCGTGACCGACAAACGAAGGTTTACAGCCAGAGATCACCGGATGTATCAGCCTGGACGTCGTATCAAGGGTATAGTTGAATTCTCACCAGACAGTAGGCTTTTGGCCTTGGTGTACTTCGAAACATTGAAGATTTGCGATGTGGGGACAGGCTCACAGAAGCTGTTACTAAAACACGATCACCCTGTAGACGCTATTGCGTTCTCGCCCTGTGGGACGATCATAGCGTCGAGCGCACGGGAAAGGATTCACCTATGGGTTCTGGAGACTGGTGCTTCTGTGATCACTTTGATCGAGGATGGAACTGTTAGTGCATTGGCCTTTACGCCGGACGGCTCAACCCTAGCATCACCCCAACACCTTTGGGATACCACGAAACCGCAAGAACGTCAATCTTCCGGTGGCGACAGTCAGTATATTACTCGAATAGTCTCGTCGCCAGATGGACAATTTCTCGCGTCAGCTTCTCGAGATGAAACGATTCAAATCTGGAACACTTCAACACTAGTACGCCGGTGGAGTTTCGCATGGGATGCAAAGGATATCCTTGAATTATCCTTTTCCTCGGATAGCAAGTTGCTAGCTTCTTTCTCGGAGGATAAGCAACTATGTGTCTGGAGCATTACGTCTGGTGTGCGGCAGGAGGTGTTTCCCTGCTCAATATCAGACGTGGCTTACTCGTCAGATGGCCAGATCGTGGCATCAACGTATTGGATCAGATTTGGCGGTGAAGTAGCGCTCTGGGAAGCAGCAACTGGTAGGAATCTATGCATACTTGATGGTGCTAGAACTTTGGTCCTAGGCAAGGAAACCGAACTCTGGGAGGAAAAAAAGCTGAGAAAGCTATCAAGCAGCCAGTCAACGACTTTTGCAAAGCCCGAACCTGCTGTACTCTTACAAACCCCTGAACTCATGGGCAACACTGGAGGATATTTCAGCCCAACCTTTTCACCCGATGGCCACAGAGTAGCTGCAATTCGGTCCGACGGCTCGCTAGGCTTATGGGATATATCCACAGGCGGACAGAGCCGATGGTACCCAAATGGCTCCGCTGTCAACAAGATTGTATTTGCCCCAGACGGCCAACTTATTGCGGCATTGGGAGAATCTGAAGTCTTTCTATGGCGCATCACTGGTTTTGAACCGCCGCAAGTTCTTGAAATCAAAGCAAAGACAGCGGAGTTCTTTTCTGACGGGAAGTTGTTAGTAGTAGCAGGTTCCGAGGTCACCATCTGGGATGTCGCGACTGGCTCCCGTCAACATACCCTCGGAGACTTGGAGGGGAGACCGATGGCTCTATGTGTCTCATCTGATGGAAGAATGATAGCCGTGTCATCGAGTGATCAGTTTGTTCGAGTTTGGAATGTCCCCTCACGCCCTAAAGCACATTTCACCTTAAGCCAGAAGGAGACCGTCACAACCATCGCATTCTCACCGGACGGGAAATTCTTGGCAACAGCATCGGAACACGGTCTAATTAGGCTCTGGGACACATCTTCCGGCACTCAGTCAACATGGGCTATACGCCAGGAAGGCCTCATTAGAGCCATTAAAGTCCTACCTAATGAGCTACTTGTTTCGGTCTCAGATCTCCCTCCTTTCTTCAACCTTTGGAACGACATGAAACTTCGGGTCCACAGATACCGAACTATCAGCACCACTACTGAAAAGCTATTAGAGCGAGTTCCATACGATAATGGGCTCAGATACGATGAAAACTGGATCATGCAAGGGTCTGAGAACCTCTTATGGGTGCCTCCACAGTACAGGCCGCTTGATGGGAGCGCCAAAGGTTGGGTCAGTGGGAACTCTGCAACGATCTTTATCGGTTCCGTCTCAGGGCATGTAGTAAAATTTCAAAGTATGTCAGTCCTTGATGGGGATACATAAAGCTGCCTGTTCCAGCTAGTGGTTTATTGAGGCTTTGTGGCATAAACTGACCAACTGTTTCACTATTAATACAATACTTCGCTGCTGGGTCAGATACTTACATTGGCCAGTATGAATGAATGTTGACATTCTTAATATCCTTCCGCACATCTGTCAGGAAAACCTCGACTTCCTCTTTACTCCAGCCAAGTCCACCTTGACCATCAGGACGCGTAAAGACAGCTAGACTCAAAGCTGCCAGAGCATCCAACGTGTTCTGTTGGGCCCAGGTACCTTCGCTAGTGTTAGGAAAACACCAAGATGTAAGGCGGCGATGAACTAACCAATCTGCTTATGTTTGGGATCCTTGGGCCATCGATTCAAAGGCCACTTGCGCTTCACAATGTTGACATCTATAAAGCCCGCTTCCTCAAGCTGATCCTTGTACTTCAGCGCACTATCCATGGGACGGCCATTCTTGGTAAAGATGTCGTGTAGAAGCTCGGACCACTTGGATAGTGCTGAGTCTTTTGTAAGGGTGTCGTCGTCGGAGAGGAGAGGGTAGATGATGTCGATCATCTCTATTCTGCCTCCAGGGTTAAGATTCCTGTTGATGCGTATTAGACATATGCCCAGGAGTTGAGAGAAGGGATGGCGTGCTTGTAGCTTTCGCTAAAGAACTTGGGCCAGTCTAGGATGGAGCCTGTGAGAAAGCGAGCAAAGACAAAGTCAAACTTGTTGGAATAGTCCCATGACTCTTCCAGATCATCTACGTAGAAGGAGGCGTTGGGTGGAATGCTTTGAGATGTCAGTAAGTCCCGTTGCGACAAGAATGAATACATACGCTGAAGGTTGAATCGGACTCAAGTCGACGCCAATGACCTGAGAAGTTAGTAATAGTGTCTCAAGTCATCTTCGTAGAGCTCACCTCGCACTCGGGATGCTCATCAGCTGTCCGAATTGTTAACGTAATGCAGATTTTTACGTAGCCTGAAGTACTCACCAAACTCGATGGCCCAGATTCCAGTGCCACAACCCGCATCAAAAGCACGGTTAAGCGTTTTAGGCAAGGGCGCTGCGTGTAGTCTTTCGTCGAAAGTGAGCAGAAAGAGATGATGCTGAAGATCTGGGGGAATATTAGACTAGAAAGATAATTAGGAAGGGATGGTATGGTGTACCTAGTCGTTCGTTCTCAATCTATATTGGGTCAGTAGTAATTACTACATGAAGTAAAAAAAGGCGTACCTCGTCATTAGGAAGTGCATAAGCTGTGTCGATTAGTTCAGCTTCTTGTCGCATCTGCTGCACATCCTCAGATCTCACCTCCGTCCTTATAAGCATGATACGTCCGGCCATTCTCCTCACGGTACCTCAAAATACTCGATCTTAATGACGTAGTATCGCTAGCATTGTCCTGTAACTCGTTAGTTACTGCGATCTTCCTCAAAACATCCACTTACGTCTCCAATGGCGGAGTCAGCATCAGTGTCGTCCTGAGCCGCCTGTCCAATCGGTTAGTGGCATGCAACAAGTCTTCAGCCACATGAGATGCATACATGCTCATCAACAGCAAGGGGGTCCTCGTCCGCGCACATCGTCAAGGGTTCGATTTAGTGTTTGACGTGACGTGACATTAGATCGAAATAGCGGTCGGCACGAGTGGGGTTTGGAGACGGATGATCTGTCACCAGTCACGTGTGATAAGATCACATTCCAGTCTGTATCACGATAACATCAAGACTAGCATTATAGCGGCTAGATCAGAATCACAACATCCCTGTCGATATCCAAGGCAAAGAGCGGGGTTTTGAGTGATATTGCCAGAACCAACACGCAAATCAACGACCAACAAACCAATCACTACCCAGTGTCTGTGCTCAGCATGTCTCACGCCGAGAAAACGCAATACGATTCGTTCGCACCCAAGTATGCTTCTGTGGAGGAGTTGCCCTGTTCCAAACTGGAGGGCCAGCTTGTGAGGAATGCTCTGGGGGATTGTACTGGCTTGAAGGTGCTAGATCTTGGTGGCGGAAGTGGACTTCATGCCCGAAGAGCGATTGATGCTGGGGCTAGTGTTGTTGATGTCGTTGACATTTCACCCGAGATGATGAAAGCGGGCGAGGAGATTGAGAAGAGTCTCGGACGAAAGGATCACATTCGTTGGTTCGAGGCTGATGTCACCAAACCCGTCACGGAGCAAGCCAAGTTGGAAGACGGTTACGATATTGTCATGGCTAATTGGGTTTTCGATCATGCTACTTCTGTCTCTGATTTGAGAAGCATGTACGAGAATGTCGTCAAAAACCTCAAGCCTGGTGGCAAGTTCATCGGCGTGAGGTCAAAGAGCATCCGCGCCGAGTACATGAGCCAGGGCAAATACGGTGTCACCTTTACGGATGTCACTGAGATCCCGGGCGGCTTGAGATACCAGGTCAATTGCGTGACCGAGCCGCCGTTCTCATTTGAGGCTACTTCAATGGAATCGACTTTCTCGCTTTCTGATGACATCGGAAAGGAGCTCGGACTGGTTGAGATACATGTTGCCCCGGCCGAAGAGACGGAGCTTGCCAAGAACGACCACGAGTTTTGGGAGGATTATCTCAACGATCCCAACTTTGTCGTTGTAGTGGCTAAAAAAGCGTAAAGCGTGTTTCGATATGGTAATCTTAGTTTACAATCAAGAGGATGCAACAAATCTTAGGACCTATTTCTTAGATGACGAAAAGCCTTAGGTAAACTTAATAAACCTGGGTAAACTAAACTTAGGTAAACTTAATAAGCTTGAGTAAACTTAGCATAATTTAGTATAGAATCAGAAGATCTTAGATCAAGTATATTCAGTGCCTCAATTTAATGTCAGAAGTCTTCTTGGACCCTGTGGCAGTGCCTACTCAATGTTCCCCATGTAAGGAAATGTCATCCGTTCTCCTTTCTCCACGATAGCCTGCAAGTATAACACAATTAACTCTTCAATTCCTTCCCTCCTAGCCTCCTCGACCCAATCGTCCAAGTCCAGTTCTTGGAAATTGCTTCCATATGTCCTTTGCATGTATGAGGCAAACTCTTTTGGCGGTACCTTGACGCCACTCGAGTAATGTTTGAAAGCCACGCCCGAGTGCGTTCCTTGCGAGGACACAACAAAGTCGGCAAAAGAGTCGGCGACATCCGTGACAGGGAGGAAGTCAAAGTACCCGCCGACATTCAGGCTCGATACACGTGGCACAGCATTGATAAGCTTGGAATATCGCAGCAAGGCATTGAGTGCATCTTCGATAGGGGCTTCGTCACCGACAATAGCACAATGCCGATGAATCGAGATAGGTAGAGCCCTTTCTGTATCCACTGCTGCTGCGTCTGATAGTTTCTCAAGGAATGCTTCACCTGCCCACTTAGCTGCTGTGAACCCCTCTGATCCATCTGTAGGAGGCTGATGGTCCTTGACGCTAACTGGTGGAAGGGCAGCATCTGCACTGGAGTCAAGCAGTGTAACTCGGTTAGATGAGATGTAGTGAATAGGAATTCGGCGAAGAAGAGCGAAGAGACCCATCTGTCGCGTCGACTCCACGTTAGGTGCGCGAAGGGTTGAGTAGTTGTTGAGACAATGGCCTCGGGCTCCCGCAAGAATGACAGTGTCTACAGTTGCTTGAAGGTGCTGGTACATTTCTCTCTTGAGTCCCAACATGGGCTCGCTTAGGCTACCAGGATACACCGTGACACGATCATCCTTGAGGTGACTGGCCTCAGTGTCTGGGTCAACAGCGATGCAATATATGCGTGCGACTGAAGGTCGGCTCAAAAGAGACTGGAGGATCTGTTTGCCCAGGAATGACGTTGAGCCAGTCATGAGAATCTCAAGATCACTCTGTGTCCTGAGAGGGATCGCTTGGTGAGGGTAGGTCAAGTTGATAGAGGATGGCACGCCTGTCTCGGCCTCCCAGTCAATTATCTCACGCACATAGTCGGAGCTCTTCTGTTGCGAAACTAGACCCGCCAATCCAGCTAGTGTGCTAGAACGATACATGTCGCTGAGAGGTAGTGTGACGCCCATTGAGATCTCTACTGCGCTTCGTAGTCTCACAAGAAGTAGTGAGTTGCCTCCAACGTGGAAGAAATCCGTGTCAGGCTCAAGCCTCGAAGTGTTGACAAGACCCGCCTGAGATAGTACGTTGTGCCAAATGAGTCTCAACTCTCCCTCAACAAGCGTTGGCTTCCTTTCCGATGCCGCTTTGGAAGGACCAGGGCTTGCAGGTGATGCAGGGAGAGGGAGGGCTGCAATAGCACGACGATCCACCTTTCCACTGCTATTCAACGGCAGCTTCTCCAGCGGTATGACTGCAGCTGGTCTCATGTACTGAGGAAGTGGCAAGGCACTCGCTAACTCTTGTAATTCCGAGGCATCCATAGAGGTTCCCGTGCTCAGCACAACATGTGCAACGAGGAAAGCTGGATCACCACGGACCGTAACAACGACATCCTCAAGAGAGCCCTTGGACTGCTGTAGCATGACGTTGGCAACATCATCAAGATCGACGCGTAGCCCACGAAGTTTAACAGTTGTATCACCATCCATGCGGCCCATGAACTGAAGACCGCCATCAGCACGGATGAGGCCCTTGTCTCCAGTTCGATATATCGTAGTCCACCTCTTTTCAGTATGCTCGGCCGTCGCAAACGGGTTCGGTACAAATTTCTGTGAGGTTGACTTCTCGTCGAGATAGCTGAGCGCAACGCCAACACCGCCAACGCAGATCTCACCAGTGAGTCCCTGGGGAACCACATGTCCGCGCTCATCAAGGATGTAAATGGAAGTGTTAGGGTTCGCTGGACCAACACGCGAGTAGACATTGTCCTCTCCATCATCACTGAGGTCGAGAGTCTTCATGGTAGCGCAGCATGAGATCTCAGTGGGTCCGTAACAATCAGTGAGAGCTGGAGGATGTTGCAATGTCTTTAAAGCCGCCTTCAGCTGAGGAGTGATGGCTTCACCACCAGAGGTTGCGTTCCGCCAAGAGTGCATTGACTTCACGGTCTGACCTCCATGTCGAATGAGCATGAGATACTCCGTCGGAGTTCCTAACGTGTAGGTGACTCCCTCATCAGCCATGAGCCTACTCAGAGCGAGTGGATCACCCCGACTGACACTGGGCACTATGACCAGTGTACCACCTAGTGCGAGAGCCATGAAAGCTTGGGCAAGAGACATATCGAAGCCAAGAGCACTCTGTTGAAGAACAACCTCTCGACTGAGAGAGAGCTTCGAGCTCTTCGTGGCGAGATAATTGATGATACCTCGAGAGGAGAGTCGAATACCCTTTGGCGTACCTGTCGATCCGCTCGTGAACAAGATGAAGGTCGTCTCAGTCACGTGCTCTAGGTTTGCTGAGTTAATCTTCTCGGTCGGGTCGGGTTGCCCAGTCACGGAAAGGATAGGTGCCCCAATAGATATGTTGTGAGCACGCTCCGTGGTGGAGTCTTCACAGAGGATCAAGGCAGGTGCAACAGCATCAAGAATGACCTTGAGACGCTCATCAGGTAACTTCCCATCCAGAGGAACGTAGATACATCCGGAACGGATAATGGCCAACATGGAGATGACCCAACTTGCGGTTGGCTCGCAGAGAACTGCTACCGGTGAACCAGGCCGGAGCTGAGACTGGATGCCTGAGGCAAGGTTGTTGACCTTGACGGCAAGGTCTTCATAGGTGAGCCGACCATTGACATCTTTGATAGCGACATCATGAGAGTTCTTGACAGCCTCATCCACCTTCTCTGTCAGCGTGGAGGGCCAATGGAACTCCACAACATCCCCGTATCCAAGTAGTAGTGCCTTGTCGATGCCGGCTTGACCGTAGCAGTCGATGGTCTCCAACCTCTGGCTTACATCTCGCGATGTATCTTGCAGCAATGCCTGATATGCAGATAATAGAGTGTCGGTGCCCTCTCTTGTATACAAATCTTCTCTTGCAACAACTTGTACGTAAGTCGTGTCATTGTTCGGCGTCACGCTAAAGGCAAGATCATAAGGACTTTGGGCATCAAAGCCATCCTTGAACTCCAGATTGCTTCCACCAAGCGGGATTCTGGAGAAATTTCCTTGCCGATAGTTCATGGCGACTTGGAACAGTGGGGTGCTCGTTGGCTCTCGAGAGACATTAGCCTTGTCGAGAATAACATCGAAAGGAACTCCGATATTAGCTTGTGCTGTTCGATATTGTTGGGCTGTCTTTGCGACAAGATCTGAGAACTTCGCATGCTTCTTAACCTTAAAACGAAGGGGCAGTAAGTTCAGGAAGAAGCCAATGGTCTGTAAGCTACTTTCGCCGCGGTTCGCATCAGTGACGCCGATACAGATGTCCTCCACGCCCAAAAGCTTGTTGAAGAGTGTTTGAAGTGCGGCTAGGTAGAAGTAGAAAGGGGTGATACGTAGAGACTGGCTTGCTCGCTTGATCTGCTCTGAGAGGTCACTGCCAATGTCGATGAGAGACTCAACGTTACGATAGGTCTTCGGAATGGGTCGTGACTTGACACGAGCGAATGGGAATAATTGAATAGTGTCTGCAGGTGGTGAGTGCAACTTGGTCCAATAGGAGATTCTGTCGTCCATCTGGCGAGTCTCGATGGCCCTTCGTTCCTCGACTGAGATGTCCATGTACTGCTTTGGCGACGAATTGAGCTTGTGTCCCATGTATACGGCGTTGAGATCTCGCAGGAAGAGATGCATGCTCACACCATCCATGGCAATGTGATGGTAGGCGATGATGAGGGAGTGCTCTTCAGGTCCATGAGTGACAAGTATGACTCTGAGAACGTCTCCGTCAGAGAGTTGCCAAACATGGTCTCGCCCGATCTTCTTCTCTTGTTCTAAACTGTGACCATCTTCATCCTTGACATGCTTGAAACAGTCTCTCGCTGAGGCAAGGAGTCCTTGAACAGGCTCACCACTTCCTGGTCGGGTAAAGAAGCACGTCCTCAACGAGTCATGGTGATTTGCAACAGTGGAAACGGCCCTTTTCAATCGAGGAATCTGGATGTTACCGGTGACCTTGTAAACGTAGACGCAGTTGTAAGAGGTATCATCTTTGGAAAACTGACTTAGAAACCATAACCTATATACAGTTTAGCTAAAGTACATCCCGTTACTGCCATGGATATCTACCTCGACTGAGCATACGACAACTTCTCCACTCGTTCCAACTCTTTCTCCTCCTTGACCTCCTCTGGATGCTCCGTTTCTCCAACTGTACTGGGCGGTGTTGCGTGGCCTGATCTGACTGGACTCGAACTACCGTCGCTAGATGTCCCAGTTGCTGAACCATTGGCTGCTGAATCTGATTTGGACGCATCACCAGTATCAGACTTGTTCTCCTGCATCTTGGCTGAGAGGTACTTGTTCGCTGCGTCAGCACAGATATCTTTCGCGTTATCACCACTGAGAGTCTTGAGAACAGGTACATCGACGTGAATTTCCTTCAAGAACCATGAACGGATCTCAACAGCCAAGAGGGAGTCGATACCGACATCCAGTAGTGACGCTTCGACGTTGAGACTGTCTGGAGTCATCTGCAGCATGGTCTCAACCTTTGCTCTGAAGGCAACAAGAAGAGCAGCAGCAGCCTCCTCTTCAGAGCCAGCGGCGTCCAGTTGTTCCAAGATGCGAATGTTGCTCTGGCCTGCCCTAGTTGCATCAACATCCTTCGAACCTTCTTCCTCACGAACGAAGTGCGAAAAGCGTGGATTGTTGACCCAAGGAGGTCGAGCCTTGGTGGAGGCCGTGTAGTTGAAGGGCTGAATGCCTGAGACCATCTCGATCGTGTCGTCATCTGTCAGTCCAGGCTTGCTAGCAGCAACAGCTTCAGCGAAGATCTGGTGAGCATCAGACTCTGAGATGGGCATGTAAAAAGCCTTCTTTAGCCGCTCCATGAGTGTTGGGCCCTTTGCAGCGATGTATCCCACATCAGCGACCATACCCAAAGCCATGACTGACGCTGCGGGACCTCTTTCGCGCCTCTGCTGGGCAATGGCAGCTTGGAACAGAGACGCTGCGTTGTAGTTAGACTGGCCAGCATTACCGACGACAGAACTCATAGATGAGAACAAGACGAAGAAGTCAAGAGTCGGCTCTGAGAAGATTTCGCTAAGATGAATTGTTCCATCAACCTTGGGCGCAAACACGTCACTCAATGCATGGGGTTCCATCTTGACGAACAGCTGATCCTTGAGAACAAGGGCGCCGTTGCAAACACCACCAACAGGCGGAAGGTCTTTGATGGAATCGCATACAGCCTGTACAGAGTCACGCTTGGATACATCCATAGGGTAAACTCTGACAACTGCGCCCAAGTCCTCCATTTCTTGAAGCCAGAGTTGGTCGACCTGCGCTCTACGGCTGGTGAGGACGATGTACTTGGCACCGTTCTCAACCATCCAGCGACAGAGGGATCGACCAAAGTCTGAGACGAGACCGACCATGAGGTAGGTCTTTTCGTTGGAGAAGAGGCCTTGCCCACTGACGGGGTGGATGGTGACACTAACAAGCTGGGGTTTGGTCCAGTCGACGATGGTGCGTGTGAGGTCAAGGTCTGGAAGGGAGGTGATGTCCTGGACAGGAACAGTCGTTGGAGGTGATACGAGTTGCGATTTGCAGCAGAAACGATGAGCAGTCTCAACCAATGACGCAATCTTAGGATAAGTCTGAGCAGCCTTATGATAACTTTTATCAACCTTATGATAACTTAGGGCAGTCTTAGTGGCCAATGCCTGTGTGGGCACAAAGCTGATGGCCTCATACAAATGAGATAGATGCTGTCTGATCTTGTCGTCAGTCTTGGAGAGATTGACGAAGTGGCTGATGCCGCGAGGAAGTAGGTGCTGAATGGTCCTGGTCGATGCTCTGGGGTGAATGAAGATAGAGTCGGACTGGACCTCGGAGCTGGCGAAGATAAGCTTGCGAGGAGCCTGGGCGGTGAGGGCACTCTGTATGTCAGTGCATGCGCCGTAGACCAGAATGCTACTATCCTCAGTAGTGAGTGCAGCCGATGAGATGCTCGAAAGAACGATTGATGCTGTCAGGCTGATAGCTACGCCAGCCAACACATCAGTCTGTGCTTGTATAACCTCTGCCTTCGGAACAGCAAATGCTTCCGTTGCCAGAACTGAGACTGTTGAGCTGTGGTGTGGAGCGATGGCCATGGTGACTTGACCATCAGTCTTGCCAATGCACAGAACCCGTTCATTATCTCCGCAGAAGGGAAGTGAAAGTGACTGCTCCACTTGGATAGTGACAATTCCATCGCCCGTCAGAGACTTGGCCCAAGGGGCCTTCTCCTCGAGACAGAGGCCGCCCTCAGTAACTTTCAGAATAACCTCTGTCTCTCCAAGAGAAACATCCTTCGTAATCTTCCTCCTCTGAGAGTTCAGCCGATTATTCCTCTCCTTATCAGGCACCACCCTCGGAATCGTCACGAGACCATCCCTCAGTAGCAACTCAGGCTCTGTACTCCACAGCATCGGCGTCTTGGTAAACTCAGGTGACTTTCCGAGCTTGAGCTTCAAGAAAGCCTCAACTACCATGTTTGCATCAACAGTCGAGGCTTTAGGAAGATCAAGGAACTGAAGGTTCAGTTGAGGAAGTTCGTTGATGATAGCGCGCCCGAGACCAATTGTCATATTGGCGTAGGGGTTCTCATCGAGACGACCTGCTGTGAGCCAGAGGACGTGCGATGAGTGGGAGAACAGAGACTGGAGGTTTCTTAGACGCGAAGATGTCATTGGAGTAGAGAAGATGGGCTTCTCGAGTTCGGTGAGACAGATGACCGATGTTTCAGCACTGAGATGCTTGTCTGATAGGGAGTCGATACTGTCGACGACAGTAACCTGATCTGCGACTCGGGATGCGAGGCGCTGGATACTCTTGACGACTCGAGAGATGGGTAGACTCTTGCCACCAATGATGAGAAGTCGCTGCTCCAGCGGAATCTCGTCGAGGAACGACAGCGGCTCCTGGAGCATTGTGACCCTCTCATCAGTGGCTTGCGATACGAGGACAGAGCAAACATGTTTGAGAGAGTCAGGCAAGTCAGTAACATACTTATCAGCCCCCGTAAAGCCTGAATCCCGGAGAATCTCATCCCACTCCGTTAGCCCGATACCAGGACCATGAGTTCTCCCCTCATCAACACCAAGCCACCAACCAGGCAAACCACCCATGAGAAACATCATCTGTAGATAGTATCCCGTGACTTCAACCATGATAAGATAGCCACCAGGTTTGAGAAGTTTGCGAACGTTGGTCATGGTCTCGTTGAGGTTGCGAGTGGCATGGAGGACGTTCGCGGCTAGAACGACATCCTGACTGCCTTCGGGAATACCTTGGCCTGTGGGATCGTTCTCAATGTCGAGAACCTTGTAGTCAAGCCGGTTGCTATGTGTATGGAAGCGAGTTTTGGCAGCTTCAAAGAATCCAGCTGAGATGTCAGTGTACGTGTATCGACCATATGTGTCTCCAATGGCGTTGAGGACTGAGTTCGTCGTTCCACCTGTACCGGCTCCAATCTCAAGGATATTGAGACGAGGGTATCGGTGAGACAGGTTCTGGAAGAGCTCTGCGACTATCCTGTTCAGAGGTTGCATGGCTCGTCCGTCTGTATATAAGTTGCTCAACATGTTGTCCACAAGCATGACCTCCAAGAGCTGGGTGTCGGATGTCATGACGCCAACGAGGTTCTCTGCCACGGCGTGAATGAGCTTGAGATCCGCTTGCTCAGGATACTTGTTCTTGTACTCCTGGATCAACTCCTCGGTATCATCAAACCATTCCTTCTGCGCAGTTGGGTGTTTTCCATCTCTCGTCTCCTGCAGAACCTCCTTCGCAGCCTTGTAGAAGGCTTGGTGGAACCACTTCCAGTCCTTTACGTCGGCTTCCGACAGATGGTCAAAGGTCTTCCTGATGAAGTAGAAAGATGTGCGGTCGATAGCTTCAGCGAGTGCAAGTTCTTGCTCATCAGGATTGATTTCGTCAAGATTATCGGAAGAGTCCAGGATATCAGCGCGCCAAATTGTCTTGGAGAACATGTGTCGGTCATCAGAGGAGCTTGCCTCAGTGAAGAGCTTCAAGGTGAGGCCTTCAGCCTGTAGACCTGTCTTGCCATCAGGGCTGATAATGTGTACATCTCCTCTGAACGTGTTGGACGTTGTCTCGGTAATGAAAGTATCAACGTCAAAGTTGATTTCGCCTGGTATTCCCTCATAGTCGGTGTTGGGAGCAATAGCAAGCCTATCGATCTTGACAGGTAGATAAGGTGCCCAGAGTGCCCCACTGAGAGGCGTGCACATGGCTGCAATGATGGAGTGGAAAGCAACGTCCAAAGGCCCTGGGTGAATGACATACTGGTCACCCACTTCGGACTTGTCCCAAGTTGCCTTTGTCGTAGCATATCCCATGGTTCGCTCCACGGATTTCAGACCTCGGAAGAGACCCTGATAGTTGAGGCCAATGTTGAGAAGCGAGTCGTAATACTCTTGGGTATTGACAGGTGTAACACCCGACTTCCCAGGTGCTCGCGGCGGAAGATCATGATCCGAAGGCTCACCAAAGTCAATGGTGATCAGACCAGTACAGTTCCTCTCCAAAGTTCCTTCAGCTTCGGCGGGGCAAGTATGGCAAGAGAACTCTCCATAAAAGACGTCCTCATCAACATGGCCACCAATCTTCTTGACAGAGAAGATAGACTCGATGCCGGGATTGTTCTCCTCGATAGTCAACGCCCGAGGGATAACAAGGTCGCGGATCTCAACTAACTTGACAGGTCGTGAGCCGGCTATCTCCATTGCGGCCTGGATAGCCATAGCCATGTATCCAGATGTCGGGAAGAGAGCCATTCCCTGGAAAGCGTGTCCACGAATCCAGGGAAGTTCGTTGAGGCGTAAGATGTTGCGCCAGCGGATCTCAAACTCGGAGTCATCTGGAGTGCGACGACCGAGAAGTTCATGTGGGGCTGTCTCGGCGAGACGGTAACGGCGGGAGATGCGGGACTCTTTCCAGTGGACCTTGTTGTGGTTCCATGTATAAGACGGGAGCCCCTTGATCATCTTTGGCTTCCTTGCTTCAGGACCATGTATAGCTTTGTGGTATCCAGCAAAATCTACGTGAGATCCAAGATATGCCCAGACGTAGCCAATTCCGCCCGAGAATGCTTCGACGTCATCATAACCACGCCTCAAGAACGTAGCGTACGGAAGAACATGGCCCAGAGCAGTCTTCATTGTTTGCGAAGCCGGGCCTTTCAGAGCCGGATGAGGACCGATTTCGAGTGAGAGGTTGAAGGGACCAGCCCTCCAGAGTGAGCACTCCAGTGCCTCAGAGAACAGAACAGGACGAACCATGTTGTCGATCCAGTACTGCCCTGACAGGGCCGAGAGATCATCCTCGTCATCAAGCATGTCTGCGTTTCCGTAGACAGAAGAGACCCAGATGCAGTTGCTAGAAGGAGGGTTGACAGTGATGTTGCATGCCTTTAGCGACGCAAGATATGGCTCTGCACAGGCTCTCATGTGATGCGAGTGATATGCCGTATCAACTTTGAGAAGGCGAGCAAAGGTCCTCTGCTCCTCAAGAATCTCCTTCGCTTCCAAAATGGCATCTTCGTCTCCAGAAATAGTAGCACTGGACGGAGAGTTGCTCGCTGCAAGACTGATTCGTTCCTTGAACTGCTCCTGGTCACAGAAGGCTGTCGCATCTTCAGAGCCCATGCCTACAGCCATCATGGATCCCTTAGCACTGGATGGCCCAGAGGCGTGTTTGGCGTAGAGGCCTCGGTAGTAAGCAATTCGCATTGCATCAGTGGCTGAGAGCAGACCTGCAGCGTAAACAGCAGAAATCTCGCCTGATGAATGGCCGACGACGGCGTCGAATTGAACACCCGCAGACGCAAGAACATCCACAATCGCGATTTGCGTAGCTGTACAAAGAGGCTGAGAAATAGCAGCTTCGCCAATCCGGGAATTCTCCTCAGGTGCCATCAACTCATCCATGAGAGACCAAGTCGGTGCGTCAGGAATGTCACGCAGAGCATCTTGACATTTCCGTATGGACTCCCGAAACTGGGAAGACGTCTCGATCATGGTTTTACCCATGGAAGCCCATTGTGCTCCCTGACCTGTGAAGATGCCAAGAATAGCTGGTAGTTCCGATGATGAACCCGGTGCTTGGATGCCAATCTCAGCGCCAGTTTTGGAGGTCTCAACAGCCGAGTCAAGGAACTCAAGAAGCTTGTCCCGGTTCTCACCGGAGAAGAAAGCTCTTCTGTTAAAGACGCTTCGACGGGTCTGTGTGACGAACGCTATGTCTTCAAGATTGACGTCTGGATTGGTCCGGATGAAGTCGGCGTACTTCCCAACTGTGGTCGCGAGAGATGACTCGGTCTCGGCAGAGAGTACCAGAGGGCCCATGAACTTCTCAGTAACTGGGGATGTCTCCGGTGCGGCGGGTTCGTAGTTTTCAACGATAGCGTGGACGTTAGTGCCTCCGAAACCGAAGCTGTTCAGACTGACTCGTCTGGGACCGCTGTGGACTTCTGGCCAGGGCATTGCTGCAGTAGGAACCTGTAGGCGATCGTAGAAGGGCTCGATGGATGGGTTCAGCGTGTTGAAGAGTAGATTCGGCGGAATGGTGGCGTTCTGCACTGCCAGAGATGCCTTAAGCAAGCCAGCCAAACCAGCGCAGCCTTCAGTATGGCCAATGACCGTCTTGATAGAGCCGCAGTAAAGCTTCTCCGTATCCTCAGACGACGTTTCATCATCAGCAAAGAATGACTGACGAATAGCGCGAGCCTCAACAGGGTCGCCAGCGAGAGTCCCCGTGCCGTGAGCCTCAAAATACTGCGGTCGATCTTTGATAGGATCTAACCCAGCATTCTGATACGTTCGGCGGATCAAGGCTGATTGTGCGGCTGCAGAGGGCATAGTGATACCAGTGGTACGACCATCACTGTTCATACCCATCTCACGGACGATGCACTCAATGTGATCGCCACAGCGGATAGCCTCTGACAAAGGCTTGAGAATGACGGATGCGACACCCTCACCCCGAGCATAGCCATCAGCACCAGCATCCCACATGCGACTGCGTGATGTAGGACTCAGCATGTGAAGCTTTGACTCAGCGACGTAGCCCGCGGCATCAAAGATCAAGTTCACACCGACAGCGATGGCAGTGGTTGATTCACCGCTGCGAAGAGATTGTGTCGCAAAATGCAGTGCTGCGAGTGAAGACGAACACGCGGTGTCCATGGTGACTGAGGGTCCGCGAAGATCAAAGTAGTATGAAACTCGATTTGAGAGAATACTCTTCGATGTCCCCGTCGGGTGATACCGATTGATAATCTCGGGATCTCTCGACTGAATATCATGGTAATCACCCGTCATAACCCCCAAATAAACCGCCGTCAAACTCCCCTGCATCTCCTCAATAGTATACCCCGCAGCTTCAAGTGACTCATAAACCGTCTCAAGCGTCAATCTCTGCTGCGGATCCATACCATCAGCCTCAGCAGGGTTAACGTTGAAGAACGACGCGTCAAACAAACGACTATCTTCTTCGAGAAGGTAGCCCTTGTTGCAGACGTCTGTGGCGCCGTGATGCTCGCCATCTTTGTTGTAGAAGGCTTCAAGGTTGAGACGGTCTTTGGGAAAGTCTCGGAGGCAATCTTTGGGGGATTGGAGGAGGGACCAGAGTTTGGAGGGGGAGGATGCGCCTCCAGGGAAACGGCAAGCTGAGCCAATTACGGCGATGGGCTCGCCTGGGGATGGCATAGTGATTGATAGGTTGGGTAATGAGTGTAGTGCCGTGCTGTTGAAGACAAAGTATAGGTCAAGAATGTTGAAGGTTTGTTCAGTACGACAGATTGCTTGGTGTTTGTCTACGATTGCAGTCACTTCACTCGACGGATGTCATTCATCTTAACTCAAAGCACTTTCATCCTACAGCCATTCTGGGAATTTCGTATTCGAACTTCGATCAAATCGACCCGGTATCAGCTCCCGTGCCGCCCCAGAGTTTTCGGCATCGGCCAAACAGGCTTGTGCTCACGTCGAGTGCCCTGCGTGGTGTGGAGCATATTCCGGAGGTGGCCGTTGGCCAACCGGGATGGGTCAATATCCCGAACAAGGGTATGGATCCTCCAAAGGGAGAGCTTCCGAGACTAGGAGAGGAAAGGAAACTCAGGACTTTGACCCTAAGCGATGAGAATCTTTAGGTAAATACAGCCTAAGTTTAGGAGACTCTCTGCTAAGTTTATTTTGACACCCTAAATTTAGGCCCGATATTTTCTTACTCCCTGAGGCGAGAGTCCGGAGAAAGGTCCCGTAGTGGATGCCGGCCGACGGTGTTGATTGCCCGGAACGAGGCAGTTGTCTTTCACGAAGCTTCCGGGAAACAGTTCTCATGGTGGCGATGGAATCCAAGTGCTAGATCAAAACGGTCTTCGCTGGAGCATGCGTATCTATGCTCAGATAAGCGACGGTTGCTCTAGTTGATTGATCTGCCATCTAAAATTCGTTTAAACTATCTCCCTGTTGCAGTGTTTGGAAACTCACTCACTTACCCACTCTTCACTGCCATTTTTGACTCCTTCATCATGGCAGTCCAGTCAATCATCTCCCGCCAGACCCTACCAGCTACTCAAAAAGCTCTAAAAGTGCAAGGCGCAGGAACAGTTACCCTCCAAGAAAATAGCCCCGTCGAGCCCCCAAAAGAAGATGAAGTCCTCGTCAAAATCTTCTGTGTCGGCGTTAATCCCCATGACTGGAAATCCCTAGACATGTCAGCATCACCCGGCGCAACATGGGGCTGCGATTTCGCTGGTGAAGTCGTCACTGCGGGACCGCTTACAGCCAAATTCAAACCTGGTGATCGTGTTGGCGGTGCTTGTGCGGGCAATCGATCAGATAACCCGAATAATGGTGGCTTTGCGGAGTATGTCAGTGTTCCAGAGATGTTGCTGCTCAGACTTCCGGATTGGATGAGTTTTGAGCAAGGCGCAACATTGGGTGTTGGACTACTGACTGTCGGCTTGTCGTTGTATCATACTATGAAGCTTCCACTTCCTTACTCTGGCGAAGCGAGAGATCAGTACATTTTGATCTACGGTGGTGGAACGGCTACTGGAGGTTTGGCCATCCAGGCCGCCAAGCTGTAAGTTCATCGTCCTTACACTGTGAGCCTGAGCTAATGATGCTCAGATCTGGGTTGAAGCCCATCACGACCTGCTCACCAGGAAAGTTCGAGCATGTCAAGTCTCTAGGCGCCGTAGAAGCCTTCGACTATCGCTCTCCCTCCTGCGCCTCAGACATCCGTACTTTCACACATGACAGTCTAGAGTACGTCTTCGACTGCATCACAGAGAGCAGCAGCATGAAAATCTGCTACGCTGCCATCGGTAGTCACGGAGGTAACTACATCGGTCTAGACCAATTCCCTATTCGCGGCCATACGCGTCGCGATGTTCGTCCTGGCTGGGTTCTCGCATGGACAGCGCTGGGCAAACCTGTTGATTGGAGAAAGCCCTATCGCAGAGAGGCAAGGCCCAAGGACAAGGCGTTTGCGGAGAGATGGGCGCCTATTGCACAGAAGTTGTTGGACAATAAGGATATTATGACGCATCCAACTGAGGTTAGCGACGAGGGGTTGGCGGGTGTCGCGAAGGGAGCGGAGAGGGTCAAGATGGGAACGGCTGGTGGTAAGAAGCTGATATACCGCGTTGCTACGCCCTCTACATCTTGATGTACGCGTACCTATGAGCGCTCTATCGTTTCTAGTAATTTCTTTATCGGTACCCACTTGATTCAGATTGGTAATCCGTCTGTGACGCGTTACGTTCTTTGTTTGTAGTCCCGACGCGCTTGGAACAAAGGTCACGTATCTATTTTTAGCAAGCCCAGATCTTGCAAAATTCTTTGCTTAATATCGATTTACTAGATCCAGTATATATAAAGTATTTAAATAAAGGTATTAAATGTGTAACTATTTGACATTTTTCGATTTATAGATTACCTTGGCGTTACTTTGCATCAAAGCTCTGCTAGCTTCAACCTTTGAGATTTTTATGCGTCCCTGAGACGTGATTTCGCTGCGAAATCTTCCATGTGTAGATGGCACCCATTGAGCTGTTTGCGAGCCATAACATACAACAAGACATCGTATCAAACAAACAACTAACAGCTCAAATACTGAAATAAATTCTTCATATTGCCTCTGTGTTACTCGCTTCGCTTCCGTTTGTTCTGAGCTACCCTGTACACTGAAAATGACGTCGGACATATGGCTCAGCAAACACAAAGCAGCTGATTCAAAGTGTACCAAAACCTATCGGACAGTTATTGGTAAATCCTCCCACCAGTGTAGATCCTCTCACGTGCGTTAGTAGCTCATTCGTCCCGGTCATAGGTGTTCAGAGATAGACGGAGTAAATCTCCGTTGGAGTGGAGAATTTCCGGGCTCGGTCCCGTAACGGCGAGGTGGATACGTTTACCCCGGTCTCGCTCTATCCTCCGGGTTTTTGGCAGACCTCTCATCCGCTGTCGGTATTTCTCATACATTTTGTGTTCCTCACTGTAATTTCTCCCTCTCTCGCTACCACCAAACCTCGACTCATTGCAAAACCTTTCATTCTTCACTCATACCAATGACGTTTGGCTGCCCTTACGTCGTCGCCATCCCTCTCCGCACTGAAGTCCCCAACACAGTCCAACATGTCATCTCGTCTCTCCGCGATCTCACTCGTAGCATTCTACGGTCTTGTAATTCTCTACTTCCTAAACAGACTATGGGACCATATCAGCTACTCAATCAAGACGAAGAAGTACAAATGCGGTCCTCTCAAGACCTATCCCCACTGGGATCCCATATGGGGCATTGACTTTGTTCTCTCCATGAGCCGTGCTTTCAAAGAGCATCGGTGGTTGTCTTGGATGGAGGAGACATGGGCTGCGCAGGGAACCAAGACTTTCAAGGCGAGGTTTCTGGGCATGAGAATGGTGTATTCGTCCGAGATGGAGAATATGAAGGCGATGAGTACGTCTCAGTGGGAAGAGTTTGTGCTTGAGCCGATTCGTGTGGACAACGGTGTTGCGACGCCTTTTACTGGGAAGGGCGTTAGTACAGCGGATGGAGAGTTCTGGCATTATAGCCGGGGTATCATCAAGCCTTATTTTGAGAGGCAGGCATTTGCCAACGTGGCTAGACTCAAGCCGTTCACGGATAAGATGCTAGATCTTATTCCCACCAACGGCGACACCTTTGACATGCAGGTTCTGACAAGACGATGGGTAAGCCGCCTGAGCTTTTTACCATGAAGCAGACAGCTAACACCAAAAGTTCCTTGACACGTCGACTGAGTTTCTTTTTGGAAAGTCCCGCGACTGTCTCACCTACCCTGAACGTGAAGACGTAATGCTCGCCATGGTCGACATCATGCGCGGCGCCCGCGTTCGTCTCACCATGAGTAAATTCATGTTTCTCCACCGAGACCCAAAATGGTATGAGAGCATTCGCTTCGTGCACAGCTTTATGAATGAGTACATCGACCAAGCCTACGCCGATGATTCGGTGTTAGGGTTGGTATAATTTGCATGCTTGGGGGTTAAATGGCATTTCATTTTTTCTACGGTTTCCAGATCTTATCGAAGACTATACGGAATGGTTTCGTAAATAGCACTGAATAACATGTTTCCAGCTCACGTCTGACGATGTCACCTATAATTGTCTATGACATTGAATCGGTAGAGATATTCAACAAGCCGTTCTCGGATCACTTTTGTTCTGCCAGACCCGTCTTGCACTTCTAAGCTGTTTTTCTTGTTTCTGGATAAATCACCACCAATTTGGTCTACATCTTCCCCATCAAAGCCGAAGGAGAATTTCATCGACGATTCGTCTCAGAAATCTCTATACAGAGATAAAGTTGCAACAAAAGAGTTGGAGTGGACGGATTGGGATCTTATTGGGTACGGAGAATAGCGGGATATTACGTACTGTTCCGCATTTTGCTTAGACATCCGAATGGGGCATACATTCTCACATGGATCTACAGTCAACAATTTGGAACTGTTTTCAAGACTGCAGGGAGTGCCAATTGTGGATATACAGTATCTGAGCTTTCTTAATAGTGTACTTCTTTTGATCTCCGTTCATATCAACACTGGTTCCTTACTCAGCTTCCAGTTCGACACCAATTGCGTTTCGGTCTTGACAATACTTTCATCATGGAACTAGCTATCGCGCAACCAATCACGCTGAAATGCGGGCTCACTTTACCTAATCGGCTCACCAAAGCAGCCATGGCTGAAAGATTGGCTGACAAAGAAGGCCTTCCAGGTGGCAAGCAATGTCTTGCCACATACAGCGAATGGGCTAAAGGAGGCTGGGGACTAATCATCAGTGGTAAGACTTACTCAACGCACCAAAATGGCAAGTACAGGCTAAATGACTTGTAAGGCAATGTGCACATAGATCCCGCTCATCCTGGTGCACCGGGTGACTTCACAGTGAACCGGGATCTACCCAGAGAAAAGGTTCTTACTGCTTGGAAGTCTTGGGCAAGTGCCTGTTCACTCAACGGGACGAAAGCCATAGTCCAGATCAACCACCCAGGACGGCAAGCACCATTTGTCAAAAGCCTAGCCCCAAGTCCGATTCCTCTAGATCTCGGTAGGGGTCTATTCCCATGGCTGATTAGATCATTGGTTTATGGAACGCCAAAAGAGATGACTCAAACTGACATAGATGACGTGGTGACGAGATTCGCTGAGGCAGCGCAGCTATCGGTAGAAGCCGGGTTCGCTGGAGTAGAGATTCATGCTGCACATGGGTACTTACTGGCACAGTTCTTATCGCCACTCTCGAATGAACGAACAGATGCGTATGGTGGATCTCCGTTAGCGAGAGCTAAGATCGTTATTGACGTTGTCAAAGCTGTCAGAAAGGTTGTACCAGCTGGGACATGTGTCGGCATCAAGGTCAACTCGACGGACCATACAGACTTGGGTGACTTCATCATCCAATTGAAAGCCATCGTCGATGCGGGAGTTGACTTTGTGGAGGTCAGTGGAGGATCCATCGAGGATCCAATGTTCAGCACTGGCCTGCACACAACAGTGAAGGCAAGCACCAAGGCTCGAGAAGCATTCTTTATCGACTTTGCAAATGCAATCAGATCTGAGCTTCCGAATGTCCCTATTATGTTGACTGGTGGCTTTCGGACACGCCAAGGGATGGAAGCTGCAGTCAAGGGAGGTAGCTGTGATCTGGTCGGCTTGGCTCGACCTTCTGTTATAGACCCGGCTCTTCCAAAGAAGGTCTTAGACAACAGCATAGCAGAACATGGAGCTTTGGCGTATGCTAAGAGGATTGAGGCGTGGAGCTGGGCTAAGTATACTGGTATCAAGGCTGTTGGTATGGGGGCTGAAACGGTACGTATTTCTCTCTGTGTCGCCAAGAACAATGAACTAATAATTAATAGCTCTGGTATACCAATCAGATTGGGCGGCTAGGGGCGGCAAATAATTGAGTTGGGGTGTCAAGGTTTTGCATAATATGTAAAGTTACGAGAAGTACAATCATCAATCTCTGTACCTCAATCACTCCAATAAAAAGGTTTAGGATGCAGTTTTATATCTGGAAAAGTGTTTAAGTGCCTAGTTATCTCTAATATGCATTTAAGCAACACTTTTGAGTGACCGTGAACGAGAAAACCTAAGCCATAAAACTATCACGCCACAATACACCTCATATATCACAACAAAGAAGACGATGCACTCCTCTGACACAAATGCAACCATGACAGAGGACATTAACGCGATCGTTATCGTCGGAGCCGGTTGCATTGGACTTTGCACTGCATACCAGTTGGCCAAGTCATTCGAGAACCAGGAGCGCAAACCGAGCATCATCGTTGTGGAAGCGGGTGACAGACCATTCGCTGCTGCTTCGTCCGCTTGCACGGGTTGCTTTCACTACCACTTTCCTGGGCCAACAGGCAATGTCCTCGCACCTCTTGGACAATATTCCTTCGATCTATGGGCGCAGGAGGCGCAGAATGCCGATTTCAGACTTGCTACGGGGTACCGCGCAAACTCCTCCTACGGCATTTGCCAAGGTGAGGGTAAGGGCCTCGACAAGCTTCCCAATTGGGTCAAGGCGCAGACCTCTTGGAATGTTGTTACAACGGTTCTTGGCGACAATACAGCTACAGTGTAAGTATTTCAGAGTCTCAACTACCGATCCGTAAGATATGGAGGCTAAGACTGATCGGCAGAACCCCAGAGGGCTTGGGCAAATGGCTGACACAGCAGTGCCTTGCAAGAGGCGTTATCATACTCACAAAATCGGAGGTACTTAGTGTCAAGTTGTCCATCTCGAGTGAGGTAGAGGCCATAGCCTTGAACATAAATGGTGAGGAGAAGACAAATATTGCATGCAAGCAGCTACTCCTGGCCTGCGGCCCATGGACACCAGCTGTTTATGAGCGACTGTTCCCCTTCGCTCGTCCACACCCCCACTTGAACACAGATGCCGGAGACTGGATCATCTACAAGAATCCTTTCCTTACAACTATTAGAAGTACGGCATTTATATCATTCGAGCCACTTATTGAAGAAAAGTTCGAATTTGCTGGCCGGAACGACGGTACCATCTGGGTTTGTGGACGGAGGAATTTCAATGCGACGCTACCGCCACCCGGACAGTCCGATGAGCCAGACGATGGGCTGATCCAGGAAATGAGTGAAAATGCACGAAAATGGCTCAAGAGTCAATCGAATTGTCAAGAAGGACATTCCGATGACGTCCAGATCCTCGGGAAAGGCAGGGCTTTCAGGCCGGCAACTTCATCCGGGCTTCCCGTTATGTCAAGCCTGATGGCTTCGGACATGAATTCAAATAGTCCCTCACTTCCTGCCGGAATCTTTGTCTGCTGGGGGCACGGCTCGTGGGGATTAACCCTGGGAATGGGCAGTGGGCGAGTTATGAGTCAGCTAATGCGTGGAGAAAAGCCTGACATCGATCTCTCTCCCTTCTCTGCGAGGCAGGGCATTACTCTATCTAACCTCTCTCATAACACACGACTGTTATTTAAACCCACTTAATTATTTCTACTTAGACTTAACAAGAATATTTATCACTCTCCGTTCGTGAATTACATGATGCGTCAATACGCAGTCCATGCATGACTTCTTCTTTTAAGCTGTGTCTAACATTTCTACAACTCTTTGGTTGCCCGCTTCCTCTGCCAATTGCCGTGCCGTCTTGCTATCTTTATTAACGGATTGCCTTTCTGCACCTCCAGCTAAGAGAAGCCTAACCGCCTTTTCACGGTTCAAACTCTTTCGTCTCCGGGTTCTGCCGGCTGCATGATGCAGTGGGGTCCAGCCCTGATTATCCTTGGCTTCAATATTAGCTCCTGCATTGAGTAGCACTTCAACAACTGCGCTATGAGCTTCTTGTGCAGCGTGATGCAGCGGCGTCATTCCGTCATCGTCCAACTTTTCCATGGCAGCTTTTTCAGTAATAAGCATCTGAACAATACGGCTCTTCCCCCTGTTTGCTGCGGCATGCAAGGCAGCGAAACCGCCGAGCTGTTGATGGTCTTTATCGACTCCTGTGCTCAAAAGATATCCAGCAATTAGTTTGTGGCCTTCCCAGATAGCTGACATTAGGGGAGAGACTCCATCTTCATCTAAGGTGTCTCTGTCGGCCCCAGCATTGACCAATTGTTTCACAATCTCGATCTTTCCCAGCTTACAGGCCACAATCAAAGGAGTGCCCCCATAGATATTCCTGGCCTCCAGATTTGGTTTCATTTTCATCACCGCTTCGATGGCGGTGTCTTTGATTGTCCGCACGGCTACATGTAACGGGGTCTCCTGATCCTCATTTCCGCAATTGATATCTGCATTGAATTCGCTGATCAGTCGGTTCATCATATCAATATGCCCGCCGCTAGCGGCGAGATGCAGCAAATAGTTCCCATATACGTCTTTAGCACTCTCGTTGGCTTTCAGCTTCTTAGTAAGTGTCAAGAGTGCGTCATCGTTGCCAGAAAACGCGGCCAGGTGCAGAGGTGTTCGACCTTCTTGATCTCGAACTTCAGTGTCTACCCCTTGTTCAAAAGCATCGACAATACCAGAGTATCCGGATAGTACTGCGTGATGAAGTATTGCTCTGCCGCCACTATCTCTCAGGTTCAGATTAGAATGCTTCAAAAGATACTTTAGAACATCCTTGCTTCCCTCGAGAGCTGCCCACATAGCCGGTGTCATTCCTGCCGCATCTATTGCATTGAACTCCGCCCCAGACCTGACAAGGAATTCAGTGGTCGGCAAATTCCCTCTCTGGCCGCATAGTGAAGCGGTGTTGATGCATTTCTGGCTCTGGCATTAATATCTGCGCCGTTTTTAGTAAGGAGAGTGGCTACTGCAAGACTGCTCGCCTGGCAGCCTAGATGGAGTGCTGTATGCCCAAGGAGGTCGCGTTGGTCTATGTCTATATCTTTCTCCAATTGACGGTCAAGTGAATACCGAGCGTTTTCAGCTGCGCCCCAATGCGTCTTTGTCCATCCAGTTACAGCCTCCATTTCAGAAAACTCTTTGTTCTCCTTGAGAAGTATGCGGTAGACCGGGGGTCTCTGTTGTGGAAAGGTAGGATCTAGCTTTGCAATCTCGATAAGTCGAGAAGGAAATATGCCAAGACGATCCTGTTTATAGTACATCTTCATCAAGTGGATGAAAGTGTTTCTACTTTCTACCTTGTCCAGGTGCAGCTCACTCTCGATCTGTTGCTGTAAATCATCCTCTTTCGCTGCAAGCTGCACTTTTTCTCCTCTTCTCATGTGTGGAAGCTCATCCGGTCTCAGGCGATTTGAGAGTTTGATGTACTTTATGAGCTGACCTAAATGATCGAGTATCACCGCCGTAGATTTGTAAACGAATCGTGTGCCGTGAGGGAAAAGCTTTGCTGTCCGGATCAGCCATAGGTAGACATCTGTCGCCCTCCTCATATCATTTCTTTCTTCAAATGGCTTTGCGTGTTCTCGAGCTAGTTCAATGACGTTGTCGACCTGTGGAAGTTTATTTTCGATGCTGAGAGACTGAACAATCACCGAATAAGCTTCAGTGAGAGTCGCGAGTCCGGTACTTTGAACTTCGCTGGCTAATTTCGATAATGATGCATGGCGTAGAGTGAATAATTTCCAAGAGCTAAGGTTTCTGCTGTCACTCAGATGAACTTCTGCTTGGCCTTCAATGGGCTCCTTCATTGTTCTTGCCGCCGCACTCAGGAATGAAGAGAAAAGACTGAGACAAAACAGAGATGCTGGTGGTTGGAACGATTCCACTGCCAAAAACCCTTTCTCTACATCCTTGCCATAGGGAGGATTATTGTCGTCTTCGTTTAGTTCTATTCGCTCCAGCTTCACCTTATGCTTAGTGGCTCTTCCGCAGCCGACAACAAGAGACTTTTCCACTACTATGGAACCTTTGTGGTTTTCTCGAACAATCATAACTTTCCTGAGGTCTTGAGGTATCCACCACCTCATATCGCGTCGTAGCTGTGGTGTGTCTGCGCCGAGTAGGTGTACTCCTGGTCCCTTTGTAGTGGGGTCGTTTTCTCCTGAGGCATATCCATTTCTAGGAGCGTTTGTCATCGAAAATATCCAGAGCGACAAAATTGCCTCGACATCGTGGCGGCTAACGTTCCAATTTCCGTTGACCAGGTTCATCGAGACGTTAATGACTTGAGGCTCTCGTTCGTTGTACATGGCTCGCAATGGCCAGTTGAACTGTTTGAGCCCGGAGTTGAGGAATAACGTATTCATAACCACTTCGATAGCCCTGGATAGAGAATTTGCCTCGTTGAATACTGGACTTCGCCAACCGGTAGACTTGGCAAGGTGAGAGCGCAAGACCATGACTGTGCGAGCCTTGGAATACATCGTTTTCGTGCGATGCTCATCGTTGCTCTCATTCCCGCTTCCTGTTTGATTCTCATGTGGCGCTTCAATGTCGTCACTCGACTTCGCATGGCCATGGTTATTGGTGCTGGTGTCGCCAAGTCCATCGCTGTGAGTACCGATATTACTACTGGTTTCACCGCGGCCATCCTCTGAATCCTTTCCATTGTCATCTTCACGCCCTTTTTGTCATCGTCTTTATCGCTCTTGTCTTCACTGTCCTCCTCACTGTCATCTTCGTTGTCGTCTTCACTGTCCTCATCAGTATCATCGACATCACCCTCTTGTCCATCTTGATGTTGTTCGTTACTTGAACGAGCGGGGGCTTCCGTGCTGTCTGTTGTATCATTCGAGGAGTCAAGCTGAATGTCCTCATTGCCTAAAATAACCCAATTTGTCCAAGGTGGACTCTCGGTTTTAAGTACTTCCCAACGTCTGCCATCCGTGCTAACAATGGTAGATGCAAGCCACTCTAGCTCGAAGTTCTGGAATAGAGACTGGGCGCTCGGGGAGGTCGCAAGTCCCCGGCGAATGGCAGCTCGAGCAGCAGTCATCGATATGACTGCTCCCAACTGGACAATAGAAACAGACCAATGCATGTCTCGCAATCCCACGAATTGTATGACGTACCCAGAAATGCTGAGAAATGCCCCGAGTGATGTTTTAGATGATCGTACTGTGTTCTGGGTCGAAGCAGGCGTCGTCTTCTTGCCGGACACCTTTTTAAGTAACTCCAGGATCTGCAAAGGTATGTAGCAAGCGAGTTGAACAGCTCTATCGATGAACGAGACCTCGGCATCTTTCTTGGAATCATTATCACGACGTGATGTTATGAGCTCCTCCCTGCATGTATCAGAGAAAATTCCGACAGATCTGAAGACCTGATCCCCAACAGTCGCTTCGCGTTGCACCCAGATTGCGTAGGCCTTATAACCGGTCCGTGGATTTCGATGTACCTCTTCAGTCCTTTTCTCCACTACGTCGGCACAGAGCAGTAGTCCGGTTACCAAGAAGATTGTGCCACTTGCTGTGCATGGAAACGCGTAGTTAGATACGGGCTTATTCTCCTCCTTTGGGAACCTCATGGTATAATAGTATGTTGCAAACCCAGCATAGACCAAAACTCCTACTTGGAGCAGGGTGCCTAGGATTGCAGCCATTCGCACTTCGCGCCGCTTTTGAGGATGAACATTGAGGGATATGTTGGGTGCAGAGCTTGACTCGTTATAGATGATTATGACTCTGTTTGATCTGTTTAATTCCTTGAGTTCGATATTTTGTAAACCTTGCAGATCAGTATTGTACACGAGGCTTCAGTTAGGTTGGTCCCGCGTGATGGGTACTCACTTCTACCTGGACTATGCGCACTCTTTCCATTTTCCGAGTCTCTACTTCCCTCGCCTTGTCTAAAAGTTAGACCCCTTCCTGAATATGTCGGCGTGTACGTACTAGTAGTCAAGTAACCATCGTGCTCAGTCTCTTTAATGGTTTTGCACTCAAACTCGAACAAACTAGCACTAGAAGAAGTGTTTCCCCGAGAT
Source organism: Fusarium pilosicola (assembly GCA_020615335.1). Lineage (NCBI taxonomy): Eukaryota > Fungi > Ascomycota > Sordariomycetes > Hypocreales > Nectriaceae > Fusarium > Fusarium pilosicola. The sequence goes on along the minus strand of JAGQDI010000021.1, from coordinate 406,871 downwards.
TCTGGCAGCAGTAGAATAAATTCTCTTACTGGAGGTGATCCAAGGCTGCGAACAATCTCAGAGCCATTCCATAGCTCACATACATCTTGAGAAGTTGAAGTCATCAGCTCGACCTCAGCAGCTGCCAAATTTTCTCTGGCCCTGCCAATAATCGCCTTTAGCCACGACGGTCCTCCAACTCTAATAGCACTGACAATAATGGTGAGAATTCCAAGGGGCGCCATCGCGAGAGTAAAGTTGTCAGCCCAGCCAGTGGCCTGGCTCATGTACTGCATAGTAACTCTTTCTCCGAAGAGGGCAATAAGTCTTGAGCGGAGATTAGTATCATAGATCTGACCTGCATTGTTGACTTACGGCGCCAAGTCTGTGAATAGGTTATTGGCGAAGTCATCGCCGAATTCTGCGGCTAAACATCCTGGGATGAAGAAAATAGTTATCGCCAGTGACCACGGCAGCGTCTCTCTGGCATCCATGGCAACAGCGGAACGTTATTATCGGCGGTTTCTATCAGACAATGTCCGTTTCAAGTGGATTGGGAGTGGTAGATAATATATCGGTAGGTTTCGAAGCGGTTAGTTCTAGCTGAGCTAGAGAAAAATGGTTGAGCAAAGTCAGATCAAGTTCGCGCAATTTTATCTCACTGAAAAATCAGGCTCTAGGACTTTTGCTCGAGGTGGGTTGGGCTTGTGTCCAATAACAGGATGTCTTTAAACGCTGCGGCTGACTTGTGTAACATGCATTTCTGCCTTACCTCATATTGAGGCCCTCCACCAACAACAAGTAGCAAGAAAAATGTCGATCTGCTCTCGAAACAGGTCACATAATAACTGGAGAGACCTAATAACTCTTACAGACCCATACCTATTTGCTCTCTTCAACAACTTTCTTCAGATCTCGATTCATCCTTACATATCCTTCTTGTAGTTCGTTTAGCTTCCCTACCGCAGCAGCTATTGGCGCCAGGAGGCCAGAAAAGCGCTCTCCTTGCGTAAATCGTGTCGATCGTCCTTCCTCGACAGCTTCCAGGCAACACCAATGCTCCGTGTCAAATATTATCGGTGTCAAGACACTGCCGTTCCATCGAAGTTCTTTTTCAGGCTGTAATACCGATACTACATTGTTGTACGACTGGGTTCTGTCAATGGTGATGGTCTGTTTGCTTCCAACGGCGAGTTCGTTATGCGGAGATTGCACTTCGATTGATGTGACAAAAGTATTCCATTTTGGCCAAGACTTTAAGTCCATTAGCACACGCCATACTTGTGATGGAGGCGCTTCAATTGTGATCGATTCCTGGATTTCACGCATTTCGAGAATGTGATGTATTTGAGCAGTGATGACAAATGCGAATTGTATCTTCGGTTGAGTGGAATTTTTTGATGCTGCTAGAACTATTGAGAGTCTACTATTAATATTATATATAATAATTAATTCATTTGCCGTTTTGAAGAAGTTATCACTTTGTGACGCGGGACGGCGCGTATGAATGACCGACGCGGGCCGTTTCAGCTATGACGTCAACGACTTCGGAGGGTTATTTGTCCGCTCACACAGTCGATATTCCTCGTATTTCCCCGTGAATACGACAATTATTACCCCGATGTAACAATGACATGGCTTCACTTAAACTCTCACTTGGAACAAGCAGTCAACTGATGACAAAATATGTCTTTTCATTATCACAATATATTCACAATTGCTAGAAAGCCCCAGCCCACCATCGTATTTACTGCTCCAGCGACCACCTAAAGTTATCAGTGAAGATAACTGTCGCGTTAGTCCTTCCCGACATGTCAATTTCAAAGGGCTGGGCATAAATCCTTTCGACCATGGTTCCAGTGTAGCCTTCGCGCTGAAACCATACGGTGACTTTGTTACCGGGGTTGATTTCCTGACTGGCGCCTCTGGGGAGTTGCGAGGAGCCGACGTAGATGGGAGCCCTCTCGTATCCCATCGCTCTGTAGAGGATGGGTGAGGCCCTGTCCGCCTGGTTGTTGAAGCGGAAACCCCCTTGAGGTCCACCACCACCGACACTGCCTGTGAAATCTGGGTTCAAGGTGTAGGTCTGACCAGGACTGATAGACTCGTGTTTAGTCGACGCTTCGACCCGGGCTGAAGAACTGATTAGCAATTGACCTCTGAGCTATCATTTCGAGGGTCTGCATACCTCCTTGCATGAAGTTGGATTGACTGGCAGCAATGGCATAGTCATCACTCCACTCGGTTATAATATTAGGTGCAAGGTCTTGGTTGCAATCGTTAGCGTAGGCTCAGATAGAGGAGCAGGCAAGCCTACCTGAGCTTGATGCAATGACATTGGGTTGGTCATCTCCTACTCCGAAACCCAAGCAGAGCCTGTTGCCTTGCTGTGCAAGTTGCCGTAGGGCCCCTTGCCCTGGAACCTTGACTAGCAGAGAATAGTTTGTCATGGTGGCAAAGATTTGTAACTTTTGAATGAGGGAACTGCAATGAAGAAGTATTTGTTGTCTTCTATGACCCGAAGAAATGAATAAGGGGAATACAACCGCTTTTTATACCTGAAAGGCAGGTTCGTAGAGAGGCGACGAAGTTCCTCATGATCAACAGTCTGGACTGTCAATAGGAGCTCAGCTGGCCACATTTATGCAGTGTACTATAGTTCGCAACACTTCCTTAGAAACATACATAGGCGGGCGTCTGACTATAGGGAGCTTACGGTAGCTATCGAACTTTACCAGCCTATGACTGCAGTCTTTCTGTGCATAGTGAGAGACATGGCGTACATTGTTCAATAGTTTGCTCAGCCCTTCACACTAGTGTTTGGCCCAGACCAATCTCGGGCAGATAGTACAGCCAGCCACGATGAACCCCGCCTCCTCAATTGCGGCTAGGTATTTGCAAATGTCTCTGGTAAAAACAGCGCCGTTAAGGACTACTTACAGACACTCATTGTTTGCCCGCTACCCTATGTACTCCTTAACATGCCCCAAGCTGTAACCCTATCCAATCGTCTCGTACACATGGCATCTATTGTCTCTGCGCAACTGTGAATTACACTTATGTATCCTGAATATAGCTACACTGATCTGTGGCTTATTCTTTGAAAATCGAAATGTTCAGATTGTTGCTTTGTAATTTTTACTGAGTTTTCTCCGTTCTCGGCCTGCTTGGCCTCAAGGCGCGAACAAAACCAGCCACAATTCGTCCTTTACCTGCAACCGGATCTCGTTCCGCCAAAGCGGAATCTGATGTGACGCATTCATGAGGCTCTGATTGGTGGCTGCTTCTTCCCCTTTAGGGAGTCAACTCCACTACTTGTGTTCGCCTATCTTAGTGGGAGTCCGTAATCTCGGTGAATGATATCAAGATCCCGCGGGATCTCGGGGTCTTGTTACCGTTCTTACTATTTCACTTTGAACTGCTGCCTTTGAACACTCAATGGCATCAACTCTTTATTTCCTTTAGTTTCAAGCTCTTTGTTATGGAAAGATGTATCGGGATCCCTATGAGGTCATACCTTTTCGAAACCTACACTACCGGGTAGTCTAGTCAAATAGTCCGATAAAGCAACAATTTATGCTTGATGTTCATCTCAGCACAGACGACATCTAGTGACGCTGAATATTCTTGTCGTAATGCTTAAGATGCCACTGGCTATCTCAGTATGAGATACGATAAAGGTTTTATGCTTACATATCACCTTCCAACGTCATAATCCGGTTTATCCGACGCATCCGCCGTCAGCTGAATATTCTGCCCTTCTTACATCGGCCAACCAGAATACGCGTCCTCGCGCGAACTAAGTAGTTTACAGCGGAATCATGAATTTTTGACAGCCGCTATTTAAGCCGCATAGCAGCCATTCGTCCATGCCCTCCGAGGTTCGGCAAGCAATAGCGCTGCCCGACTTTCGAGTCACTAAGCAGAATTTCCAAGGCCTGTCAACAGCGCCCTTCACATGATTTTCACAAACATCGACTCTCCCTCCGTTCAAACATGCGATGTTTCGTGTTTCATGGTAATCAAAGGCAAACATGTCGACCGACGAATGGCTGGACCGGGTGATGCTTATAGAGCAGGCTGTCGCCAAGTGCCGCGGAGATGTTGCGCATGCTCAATCGGCGCAGAATGAGGAGGAACTGCGGACGGTCATCACCACGATGTGTCATGATATCATCGGGATAATCGGAAGACCTCAGGTTGAGAGATCATTGCAAGCATGGTCTGAAGTATATCCAGAGCAAGAGGGCACCAAGTTGATAGAGAAGACGAGCATTTACCGCCATTTGGTCAGTGCTCAAGCCCCACATACAGACAGAGCCTCTCATGCTAATGGGTTTTATAGCAACAGAAGAATGCGCCTTGGGCCCCTACATCTGAGAAGGATGATATGAGGAATGAAAATCAAGCTGTGTCATTGAGACCGACACCTGGGACTTCATCTTCGCCTCCATCTATACAAGAAATGGACGTCCAGAACCAGGCGGAGAGACTTCGGGATGCTCTTTGTCTACCGCCTCTCCGACGGGCCTCTGCAGATAATATCAATCTATCGCATCCAAGATACATATCTCACTTACCACCAAGCCATCAAAGAACCGCACACAATGGTTACTATTCTCCTTTCACGACCTCTCCGAAAACCCGAAGCAACCGCTCAGAGTCTCCAAGGGTTCTCCCCCAATAATATCATTTGGCGACGACATAGCCGAGTCGCCTGTTTTTCATACTCCCCAGAGTAGTCGACGAGCAAGCCAGGTCTCCTGCCCAGCCTCAGATAAAAGTATCGATCCATTCCAGCCGATCCATTATGATCCAAATCCTCACGAGAAGGCAGCGCCGAGTTCAAAGTCGCATCCCACTAACAACATGACAACTCCTGGCGACGTGGATCAGAATAACGGTATGTGTCGGATACCGAGTGACAAAAAGGCGGGAACTACATTTCATGAGATCCCAACGTCTTTAGCAGAATATCTTGAGAGGATCCTTGCTGCCGGGGACATGCCGTTTACTCTGGCTGGTTTCAGGGACAGAGATAACTATTACAACTGCCCGTTCTGTAGTGAGAATGGGAAGAGGAATTATAAAAGGTCAGGGCCTTTTGCGGACCATTTAGTCAGACACTGGAAATCACTGCAGACATAGGAGCAAGACACTCATGGTTAGAGACTAGTCTTGTTGTCGAAGAAGAAATAATCGACTCCACTCAAAATATCGGCTATTTACATAAACATCTACTCATAACTATCCTCCAATCCGAAGAAGAGAAAGTTTACTCGCATGCGCAAGTCTAAATCTTAGGCCGATTAAGCAAGATCTTGCCGTCCTTGTCATACCAGATCTTCCTCGCCTTAACCTGTCGAAGATAATCCTTTCCAGAGGTATGCGCATCCGCAAAGAACAGCCACCACTGCCCCTTGTACTCAACAATACTTCCATGAGTAGTCCACCCATCAACAGGGTCAAGAATCTTGCCCTGATAGGTATAGGGACCGTAGATGTTCTTGGAGGTAGCGTAGACAAGGAAGTGCGTGTCGCCGGTGGAGTACATGAGATAGTACAGCTTGCCGCGCTTGTGAACCCAGGGTCCCTCGAAGAACCGTCGGTTGTTGTCCTCTGCTTGAAGAGGCTTGCCTGTCTCGGGAGCGAGGATGACGAGATCGCGGGGTGTTTCGGTGATCTTGTGCATGTCCTTGCTCAGCTTGGCGATCTGAGGAGATAGGGCATTGGTGCCGTTGGGAGCAGCCTTGTCGCCAAGCCACGACTCGTTAAAGGTCTTGTGATCCTGCCAAGCCTGGAGCTGGCCGCCCCAGATGCCGCCCCAGATAAGGAAGGCCTCGCCGTCAGTGTCGACAAAGCTAGCAGGATCGATACTGTATGTGCCGGGGATCCAGCTCTTGTCGGCCTTAAAAGGACCGCTGGGCTTGTTAGAGACAGCAACTCCAATTCTAAAGATCTCATCCTTATCCTTGGCGGGGAAGTAGAGATAATATTTGCCGTTCTTGTAAGCTGCATCAGGAGCCCACATTTGCTGCTTAGCCCAGGGAACATCGTCGACTGAGAGAGCGACACCGTGGTCGATGACGGGGTCTTTTCCGTAGATGCTCTTCATAGAGTAGGTATGATAGTCCCTCATGGCGTACTGAGCTCCTCCTGTGCCGTTGACGACATTGGCTTCGATGTCGTGAGATGGGTAAACCCAAAGCTTACCCTCGAAAACATGAGCCGAGGGATCCGCGGACCAGAGGTCGGTGATCAAAGGAGGAATATCATTAGTGTCTTGCGCACCGCACTTGCTGGTCAGAGACAACAGCAATGCTGAAGACAGAAACTTGAGCTGCATCGTAGCAAACTGTTGAACCTAACGCTTGATTGACGGGATTGAAGAAAGCCTGATGAGTTGGAACATCGTGGATCGTGGCATTGTCTTTTATACCTAGTTTTATCGCTACTATACCAACTGCCGTGATGATGACCTCAACTGAGTTTGTCACCTTGATAAATCAGGCTATTCCCCCTGGAAAGACGGGGTTTGCGGGGTATCCTCTTGGCATAGGATTGGCCCGCCGGATAAAGCAATTTTAATAGAGTTTACTGGATGTTTTCTATATAAACTCTTTGTCATGCTGCAGCGCGCTCTTAACTAAGCAGCTGGGGGCGATAAAACACACCGCCAAGCGTAAGCAGAATACGACGCCCGTCACGGTAAGATTTGTGCCTAAATGGAACTTGTATTATCCAGAATTATCCTGTAGTATTGTGTTCATGTTAGTGAGAAAATAGTCTATTTGAGTTTATACTTGCCAGGGGATCGTCAGGAATATAGACAGATTGGGAGTTCAGTGCATGCTTGGTCGTGTCATGGACTGGTGCGCTTAGCATTAGCCCCGCAAAGTACCAGATTATCGGTCCATTCAGCTTACAAGTAGGGTATGGCCAAGGTGCACGATGCTACCTTATTGGATCTTGCCTCCCATGTTTGCGTAATGCATCTAGAACCTCAGATACATTGGACCCTGGGGATAACAAAAAGTCAAGATCATGCCGCTTCATGGTAAAGGGCCGTTTATGAACGTGATGCCCTGGAAGATGCACCGAATGATCCGGCCGTACTATCCGGTCGTTGATTCGTGCCATGTGAAACATTCATCGAGTCTTAGCGTCAACGATTGTAGATGTAGTGAACCTGGTACAAATCGTATTTGCCCTAGGATCTATAGCTAAGGCACAGCATGCGGCGATTGCTTCTCTGCCGGCAAAATTACAGCTATTGTAGTTACACAAGAATCAATTGGGGGCCAACGTCGATAATAGCAATATACATGATACAGCATGGGACGTGCTTTAGGCAACCAACGAATATGACGCCTGAGGCGCCAACACAAACTCAATGAGCTGATTCCTCGCGGCAAAATGGAATACGTATGCGACAATTCAGATCCTATCAACCCGAGCCTAAACACCCCAAAGATGACATACACCAATCGTCATATGCGTCGTCCTGGCCGTAAACCGGCTCTATACTTTTATATCCGGTTCGGTTCGAGAGACGCTCCTCCTAGACCTAGACCCGCCAGTATCTCTCCATACCAGCCTGAGTTATTCAAGCGAAGCAAAGACGATGAAGCACAACTCAAACAACTCCGTGCGCGCCACTCCCGGGACTGGAGTCAGATAGATGCGCAAGCCTACGAGGATATCATGGACAGAGACGCGGCTAGGAGCGATGCATCCAAAGAACCGCTGAGGCTTATTATATACAGCTACTTCGAGCATCTCAACCTTCCTCCTCTACCACCTCCTCTTCCAGGATGTAGCACAAGTGTACTATTCAAGAGAGCGGAAAACCACAGTAACGAGAGTGTTAGGCCCTTCATGGTGGCTTGCGATAAAGGCTTGCTTGATGAGGTCAAGGCTTGGACAGAAGATGGGGAACGCATAGAAGAGCTTCAACAGCTAGGTCTCCAAGACGGGTTAGTTTACGCAGCAAGGGCGAATGAGATTGAGGTAGTGCGATATTTGCTCGATGAGAGATGGACTTCTCTGAATGGTGAAGTGGTGAGAGAAGCTTGCGATAACCTCTCCCTCCCGCTGTTTGAACTCTGCGTTCAGCATGGCTATCACCCTAATCAGCAAATACCTAGCCGCGATGGGCATATCGGAGTTGCCATAAACCGCTGCGTCCAAGACGTGGATATCACTCGCTTTCTCCTTGAACATGGCGCAGATCCAGACCTTGCCCCATTCAAGGACGGGAGGCTACATGATTGGGGGGAGAAAGCCACGCCACCAATGGACCGTACATCAGGACTCGCACTCGACCTCGCCGTTGAGAAGAGCCCAATGATTGTGGTGTAGATGCTTCTTGAGTATGGCGCTCATCCACAATACTCACGTCCACTACACGGAGCTATTAAAAGATTACACCGCCATTCAGTTCCTGGCGCTGAGGAAGACTGGAGACCTCTGATGGAGATGGCTTTAAATTACGGAGCTGAGATCGATGCAAGGACCTACTCAGGCGGTACAGCGCTGTCAAGGGCTGTTCATTGCGAGGACTGGGAAATAGTCGAGTTTCTCATTGAGAAGGGCGCGGACCCGTTCGTCAAGTGTCCTTCCTCAAAACACGATTCGTTTGATTCAGCGTTGAAATTCGAGGACAAGCCTTGGCAGAGGAGCAAGGAGATGAAGGAATATTTGAAGAGTTTGATGAGTGGATCAAAACTGGAGAGATTGGAGGAGAAGCCCTAGGGGAGGCGAGGAAGAATCCACTGGTGCGGATCATTGAGAAAGTGAAGAGCAGAGATATGGCCAGGTTAGAGATTGCGTAAACTGTTGGATTGGAGTATGCATTGATACTCTCCGCGTACAATACAGCGCCTGGTCTACAGAGATATCATTGATGCTACGAAAGGAACTTCAATTGGCGATATTCACCTGAACAGAAAGTCAATGAAACCGCGACAGTTTGCCAGCTTCCTCAAATAGCAGTTTCAGCCTTAGCAGACCCGCAGCTTCGGACGATCTACGTTTGTTTGATCTTAGTGTAACGCATTTTAATGGATCTAGACCTTCGGGCCGCCTCCGACTCGAAATTGGTTGGCCGACAATACTTAGCACTACTTCCTTTACACTAACAAACTGCACACGCTCACTAGCAGCTCATAACGCATTAAAGTACTGATCTGTACCTGCGGGGCATGCATCGGTGGCTTCGATAAGGATAAAGCTCAATCTCCTCCCCTGTAAGACCTAATAAATAGTCCTCGCCACCTAATTTCTACGCAGTAAATTTCTCCTCATCCTTTTCCCAATCGTAAAAAATGGCCGACGATTCATCCAAATCATCGACAGACCCCTCCGCTGCCGTCGGCCCCTCCAAAGAGGCGAACAAACTCCTCCCCGAAGAAACAGAACTCGACCAAGATGGCTTTCACAACGATCACCAGGACCACTTGGACATGCAGCGCCTGGGCAAGAAACAGCAGTTTAAACGAACGTTTTCGCTCTGGTCGTCAATTGGCTTTGTGGCTATTTACATGGCGACGTGGGAATTTGTGCTGATTTCGCTCGCGCCGGGGTTCACGAATGGTGGATATGCTGGTGTTTTCTGGTGTTTTGTCACCACGACCACGGCGTATTCTGCTGTTGTGGCGAGTTTGGCGGAGATGGCTTCTATGGCGCCTACGTCGGGTGGCCAGTACCATTGGGTCAGTGAGTTTTCACCACCCAAGTACCAGAAGGTTCTGTCTTATGCTTCGGGCTGGATGACGACGCTGGGATGGTTGGCTAGTTTTGCGAGTAGTTGCTATACCATCGCTTTTCAGGTCCAGGCGTGTATCAACGTTACGAAGCCTGACTTTGCGTTTACGCCTTGGCAGATTGCGCTGATTATGTGGGCTGTTATCATTGTCACCATCGCGTTCAACACTTGGGGTACTGCTTTCTTTCCGCAGCTCGAGACAGCAAGTCTGATTGGCCATCTTTTGGGATTTTTCGCGGTCATGATCCCTCTTTGGGTCCTTTGCGACAAGAACGATGCGCACGATGTATTCTTGCAGTTTACTGATCAGAGTGGCTGGGATAACATGGGCTTTGCATACATCTCATCGCAGATCTACGTCCTCTGGTGCTGCTTCGGTTCAGACAGTATCGTCCATCTCTCTGAAGAAGTCAAGAACGCGTCGATCGTTGTACCAAGGGCGATCTGGTGGTCATATGTTGGTAACGTCTTTTTGGGTTCATCATGCTCATCACCATGCTCTTCTGCATTGGCCCTCTTGACGCCATCATCGAGGCAGACTGGCCCTTCATCGCTCTCTTCGATCGCACCGGATCTCAAGGACTGAACTTGTTCTTCAATGTCATCTTGTGGCTTTTGGTCTACCTCGGCAACATCACGACTCTCGCGACTTGTGCTCGTGAAACATGGGCGTTTGCGAGAGACAAAGGTCTTCCAGGTTCTCAATGGATTGGCCATATGTAAGTCTTCACTTCGACATTGCACATCTTCTGCTAACAGTTGGCTAGGGACAAGAAATGGCACATGCCCTTCAACGCCGTCTACCTCATGTCCATCGGCGCTGCTCTCCTCAGCCTCATCCAGATCGGTTCCGACGTCGCCTTCACTGTTTTGGTCTCGCTTTCAACACTCGGCATCATGAGCACTTACCTCCTTAGCATCGGCTGTGTACTCCTCAAGCGCATCAGAGGTGAACAGCTGCCTTCCGCTCGGTGGAGCCTGGGGCGCTTTGGACTGGCGATCAACGGGTTTTCTGTGCTTTACAGCTTATTCATTGTCATTCTCTGCTGCTTCCCATTGACGCTACCTGTTGATACTGCTTCAGCGAACTGGGCGCCTTTGATATGGGCTGGCGTTATCATCATCGCCGCCATTGCATATCTGACGCACGGCAGGAAGGCGTATACTCCTCCGGTGAATTTTGTGGAGGGTTTCAAGTTGCAGGGAGTTGGTCTTCAACAGTCATCATAGCAACCTGACCCTTAAAGACAAATAATAGCCGAGAGAATCTTAATCCCACACAAACCAATCTTGGAAAACATCCCCAATGGACTTTGGTTCATACATCTTCCCTGTGCCAGTCATCTGATAATGCTCCGAATTTACCAAATCCGTGTGTGGAACTGTATATTAGTTGCCTGCAGTAATCTAGGGTGCACCGCCCTGCACAATCTGATCTAACCCATACTGTATGTTGATTAGGGTAGTTAAAGATTATTTAATTTTGGGTAATATATATACTGCTTATTTTAAGCAATTATTAACTAAAACTGTCTAAACTGAGCCCGGAATGTTCGATCCCGGGAGGATGGGTGTGAGCTGACCAATCCCAGATACACCATTAGCTGTTCCAGTAGAAACACCACCTTGCGCAAGTGCGACCTGCTTCTTGTCATCGTGGAAGACGGCGTAAGCAGCTGTGAAGAAGGGAGCACCAAAGGTACAATCGCCATACTCGTCGGTTGAGAGGCTCAAGGCACAGAACTTGGAAGCGTCGTAGCCAGGTATCCCGTCGAATTCCCCACGGGCGTAGCTGCGAATAGGAACAGCGATTGTGACAGTCTTGCCTTTAGTAGATCCGGCAAAGGTAAAGTTGAGTGCGGCAGTACGTGGAATGGACTCGCAAGAGCCGTTCCATGCAAGTACGTTCGGATCTTGCAGCTGAATAAGTCCTGTTGCCTTCATGATCTCCTTTCCGCTGAAGGGCACACGATCCTCGCCTGTACCGGAATCAAGCAGACACTGCTTAACCGAAGGATCCGTTAGACCAATCTTGACGGGCTTGCCCGGCTTGCGAAACGATGTTGCAGTCAGCTCTGGCAGTGCCGAATAGTATCCCACGTAGGTACCCTCCGGATAATCCTGCTTGATGCGTACGAGCTCGCCGGTATACTTCTTTGTTGAAGGTGCAGCACCGAACACAGCTGCGCCCAAGTATGAGGACTTTATGGACTTAGGTTCTTGATCGAACCACATGGTGAAAGAAGAGGAACGTGTCTCCCCAGTGCGACGCAAATTATCGCGGAAAGACGGTCCAGCGAAGCCCTGCGGAAGTGGTGCCAAACCAAGGATGCTATGGTCAAAATCACTTTCCGGGATCTTGCATTTATCGTCGAGTTGAGCAATCTGCGCATAGTTCGCCAAAGCCACTTGGTTGTTGGTCAATTTCGGGAACTTTGGATTGGAGAAGCCGAATGTGTCGTTGATGAGAGCGGGTGCTGTTATCAACTTGCCGTTGCCGCCATAGGCATAGCCCAAAGGTCCTCCTTTAGGCTTGGTAGCGCCTCCTTTAGAATGCGAACTTGACTTGGGCCAGTTGTAAAAGGTCTTGACAGTCTTGTTGCAGGGACCCTGTACGTAATGCGCATTGGAGCCATCATTGATAATCGAATTGGGACCAAATACCCAGAAGCTGGGGGAGCCGGTGTCGAAGATTGTGGGCACAGCAGATTGTCCGGGTGTACCCCAACTGATATCGGCTTGTACGCTAAGACGCAAGTATCAGTTTCTGCGCGGCTCCAAGGTTGAAGGGAGATAAGCATAACTCACCGAGGATAGCCGCCGTAACTATATGAAATGGGAATGATGGGAGGTTGCGGCTGGTATGGTACCGCAGCTACCCCCTGCAAAGAAGCGATTGAGAGGAGACTCATCGTGAGTAACATTGCGACTGATAAGTTGTGAAGCTTGTCTACCAGGTATGATTGAACAGGATACAAGGCACAAAGCATATGGTTGTTGTAGAATTTAAATATTGCAGAGTCTATGCGAGGGATAGGCATCAGTGATAAAAATAAACCATCTAGACCGTATCATGAAATACACTTTTCGGTCAGTTAGTAGAGCCCGTGTGGCACGGATGTGTTCCAATTTCGTCAAATACCAGGCCAGAATCATTTTAGCGATACGGTGTTGGTCGATCTCTCGTATCCGGAATCGTTTGGATCTACGGAATAGATAGGCTAAAATTGCGCTAAAGCTTTTCAGGCACCAATTAGCCCGATAATAATCGACCCTTGTACATAGTTAGATAGTCATTCCATAACGGACAGGGTTTAGCCGCGGGAAAAACTCGTATTATCCTTGCCCAGTCGAACACTTTTCGGTTATTCGGCAACGAGATCAGCGTGATATGCCATGTATATTCCTCAAGCTAATGTCGGTCATGATATCATCCGCGCTACTGGACAGGAACTTTGAAAGGCTCTATCTTTCGCCACGAAACAATCGGTGATATTCTAGACCAAACATGTCTACGCGAGTTGTCTATACGAAGAGCACGTAATCCCGACGTGGCTCGGCATCTTCGTATGCATTGATTGCAATTGGCCTCTCAAACATACCGTCATATGATCGATGGCCCACTCTGTACCTGTGACAATATTCGAGTTATTATTATAACTAGATGCCATGTCCTCATAGTAGCTAGAGCTCTTCATACATCAATAGCTCCATGTTGCCCAACATGCGGTGCAGTTACTTCGTTTGCTCGCTGCTTCTCTCCCCATTTTGCGATGCTCGCCGTCACGAATCCATTCAGCAGCCTCCCAGTGACTATGTGCTGCTGAAAGCGGCACCTCAAAATGAGCTACTGTCTCTGAGACTTCATCTCGCGGAGCTGGAAAAGCCCTATCTCAAAGTGGCCAAGCAGGTGTCCGACCCCGCTTCCAATCAGTACGGCCGTTATTTGGGAGCGCATGAGTTGAGAGCGATGTTGCCCGACAAGGATCTCATTTCTAGGAAGGTGGCGGGCTGGCTCCAAGGCGAGGGGTTATCCAACTACACGACAAGTCCCCATCACGTCGATGTCACAACAGCTGTCGCTGACTGGAACCGGGTTCTGAACACCACGTTTTACCAATTTCGACACAAGCCTACCGGCCGGACTGTGATTCGGACTACCGAGTATAGCATTCCAAGTACGCAGAAGGACGCGATCAGTTACATATATCCAACAGTACACTTCTTCCGATTGGAAACGAGGCCTAAAATGATACAAAAAGACAGCATGTACCCACTGGACCCAGTAACTGTTCGAACAGCGTGTGTCCATCTCAGCTGCGCACGAAATACAACATCCATTACAATCCAGCTGACGGCAAGTCGGGCAGCACAATTGCCATAGCTGGTTTTCTGAATAACTTCCCCAATGTAACAGACGTCAAAGCTTTCCTGACCAAATATGATAAGCGGACTCAGAAATCCATTCCTCCAATCAACGTCGTTTCTGTCAACAAGGGTACCCTCAAACCTCCAGCAGACGGAGGCTCGCTCACAGTCGAGGCTGAACTTGACCTGGACTACTCAATGGCCTTCACGGGTCCGCTCCCTGTTACCTTCTACTCAGTAGGTGGTCACGCGCCAAAGATCGGCCAAGCCCCAAATAAGCCCATCTCACCAGACGACAACGAGCCATATGCCGAGTTCTTCGAGTATATACTCGGTTTAAAAGACCCTCCTAAAGTTATATCCATATCTTACAACGATGACGAGAAGAATGTACCGGTTGCATATGCAACACACGTTTGCGATCTTTTTGCAAAAGCTGCTGCTCGCGGAATTTCTATCATTGGATCTTCTGGAGATGGAGGAGCGGCTGGGGCGGGCGGCGACAATACCTGCCTCGGAGTGTCTGGTAAGAAGAGGCTCTTTGTACCAACATTCCCATCGAGCTGCCCTTGGATGACCTCTGTAGGCGCCACGGCGGCGTATGGCGGTGCGGCTTCGTATAGCTCTGGGGGCATGTCAAATATTTTCAAACGTGCTTCTTGGCAAGACAAAGCTGTGTCAGGTTACATCAAAGCCTTGAAAGGCAAGCACAAGGGCTTTTACAACGTCAGCGGCCGTGCACAGCCAGACGTCAGTCTTTTAGGCGATAATTATCTGACGCTGACTGGAGGCCAAGCTTCGATTCACGACGGCACGAGCGCGTCTGCACCCGTGTTTGCAGCCATGATTGCACTTGTCAACGACATGCGTCTGAGGGCGAAGAAACCTGTATTAGGATTTCTCAACCCTTTGCTGTACTCTGCAAAGGCGAACCCGGTCTTTCGTGATGTCAAAGATGGTAGTGAAACGGAAGGCTGTGCTGATGGTAACTTTTTTGAAACAGGTTGGGAGGCCCTCGCAGGGTGGGATGCTGCAACTGGCCTAGGCGAGCCTGATTTTACAAAGTTGGCCGCTTTATTAAGTTGAGAGGGTAGAAAACTCTCGAGTAACGTCCAACAGGAATTTCGAGTAAAGTTAATAATGTGTCTTACCGCGTGAAACAGTGACTCTGACTCAAAACAGAGCTTTAGGCTACCACTCTAAAGGAGTTTTTGTCTAAATATGGATCTAGAAAGAAGTGGACAGAAACTACAAGCGGCATAGATGCAGGTAGTAAGTCTATAAAATATATCGTCTGTATGATAGTACTGAAAGTCAAGACAGGTGCTTATGAAGGACATTTTCCTTAAACTAAGTAAATTGGCAATTAAAACAAGAGAACTTTATATCAATCCATAGTCTTATGTTCTAAAGTTTACCGGCGTAAGTGTGAAGGGAAGGGAGTCTGACCATTTTTATTAAATGCCGTGGATGTCAAAATAAGAAGTAATGGATAGGAAACACAGTAGAAGAAGAACGAAAAATAACATATCCATAATTGTAAAGGCAGTGGGTTTCTTATATGTCCTGAGTAAAAAAGGCTAAAAAGGCGAAAATGATATGTAAAGAATTGACTCCTGTAAGACAAGAATTTAATATCCCCTTTTAACCTTAATTACTACGGTTTTTTTTTCTTTCTTTTTTTTTTTTTGTATTATATAAATAAGTTAAAGTAAGCATATTAAGTAACGGGTTATTTTAAATTATAAGGAGTTAACTATTAATAATTCTTTAAATATCTAAAAAAGGAAATACCTAATTTATTTAATGTAACATTTTAAGTCATTTTATAATAGAGTCCAGAGACTCCACGAATTCTCCATACTCTCCATTTTGTCAGTATTCAGCCTCCTCTCCTGATGTCCTCTCTTGTCGCCCAGCATGTCCTTGAGTGCCAGCCGCCCACTTACCAGCTTTCACCTTGTCAATAGCATGGCTGTTCAATTTTAAGGCTTTGAGGCTCTTAGCTTCGTAAAGCAAGTTTTTGTCATAGCCCGCTGTGGTGCTTGTCTCGGCTCCATGGTCAGCGACGTATGAGAAGACCTCTCGGGTATTGCAATCGACGGACCAGAACACAGGGGCTCTCCCATTATCAGATGACGCCGTAGGTCAAGGGCACGTTCAGCATTTGATGAATTAGAAACCTCTTAACAGGAGGTGTACGGCGAGACTGGAGCAACCCCAACAGCGATATTGGGGATGTTGCGAGGTGCAGGTGTCGGTTCCTCTTAGCCAATTTCTCTGTGACATGGTGTTTAAGTAACTGAATTTGACTGAAGTTCCTAACGTAGCCTGGCCATTGCACTCTACAGAGTGCTTAACGATTCAGTGATAAGACGTCTCAATTGCTGTCAATGCCAGTCAGTGGTTGGAAGACCGCCGTCTTCTGTGAATCACGCAGTAGATACTTCAGAGTCCTCATAGATTCAGTGACGACTGAGATATGGATACAATTAAGCCCGGAGCTATCAAGTGCGACTCTCCTCTCCTTCGCAATACCAACGAACGTGCCATCCTCCACAAACTACAACAAATATCGCCGAGTCGGCATTGTTGGTTGTTCGTCTCGTTACAATGCCCGTTGAGATTGTCCGTGCGACTTACAGCGAGCAAGAAGCAATCGAAGAGTTCATGATCAGCGTCTTTGGGGAAGGAAACACAACCGTCATGGTAAGAAGCTTACTGCCGATGTCCCAGAGGTGCAAACAAACTAACCAAACAGTGGGAACGCGGCAAATACCATTGTACCCTCCCGAGAAATCTTACCGAGGTTAGTAGTTCCCTTGTCGCTTGATGCCCTGGACTTTCGTTCTAACAGTGAAAGGCCGAAAAACAAAAGATGGGGGAAACGGTGAAGGTGGAGCACTATGAACAAACTTAGGGTTCTGGTACGGTAGATCGCTACCATATGTCTGGATGCCAGCCAAACTATGATAAAAAAAAGTTAAGAACTTTAAACTCCTTGAGTGCAATACAATTTGTTCAAACTATTTGAACTCAAGTCTTGTCTATATTGTTTAACTCCTTGAGCCCTGGTCTCAAGGATATCCCCCGTATGTGCTAAGGTGATGGTCAACCCTGGCTAAACCGCATCAATTAGAGCCTACGTGCTACGAATAGGCCTTGCATCGACCGCAACATTGTTCTATCTTATCCAAGTTCTGGCAATTTCAACCTTTTCTCCAGTCCATGGGTTGCCAATAACATATGCCTCCCTCCTCGTGCATTTGGAAGATAATATCTGGAAAGCGTCCAGAAGTTGTCCAGACGACGATCGACTTCTGCCTTGCGCAATGACGACTATCATCTTGCTTGAAATGATATCAAGAGCATCATGTAAGAAGTCGGAGCAATCTGGATGTTGATGTAACTTGATGATCCACTGTGGAACGTTAACAAAATCACCGAATTAATCTGTCCAAGCGACTTACTTCCACAACCTCTGCCTTTACCTGCACCGTGAAACTCTCTTTATCAGCTCTTCTTTTGAAAGCGAAGAAGATATTGTTGTTTGCACCGTTGATGAACATGGTGGTCCTTGCCTGATTAAACTCTTTGACATGCCGAGGTCCGCCTAAGAACCAGGTTATTAGGTCCAGAAATAAGCACCCCATTGTCCATATATCAAAGGATCTTGATATAGTTCCCCCTTCGATGTCGCATTCAGGAGGGCGGTATCCAGGAACTGGGAGAATCTTCTGATTTGGGATATTAGAGCGACTCTGAATGCGGTTAAAAGTTGATAAGCCGAAGTCAGAGATGACAAGAATGATTTCGTCTTTATCCCCTAAGCTCTTGAAACATAGGATGTTATCGCACTTGATATCCCCATGTCTACCGTAGCCACTACCTACTCCCTGCTCTACATGTTTCGGGTTGTGTATAGTCTGTAGCGCACCGATTAGTCCTTGGAGTTGGTTAGATATCCAGACTGCTGCTTTGCTGTGCCTGGGGGGTTCACTCTTTTCCAGGTACTCGCCGAGATCACAGATCGCACTGGGAAAGATAAACCCCCTTTCATCTGCACAACGAAAAGCACACAAGACTGTTACGAGGTGAGGATGCTTGAGCCCGTTGAAGCGCTTGAGCATCTCCCACTCCTGCTGGAATTTTGCCTCACTGTTGTGGCCCATGTTATGAAGGGTCTTGATTGCAAATTTTGTACAGTCAAGGTTGATCTTTTTTTTTGGCCCTATCAGCTTCCCTCGCCTGGAAAAGGTTATTCAGAGTTCGCTACTCACACTCTTCAATAGCTGTTGATAGGCATGTGACGTTGGGTGAATTTCGACGCGTGTCACCCTTCCAAAAGCTCCCATATTATCTGTAACTTCATCACAAGCTTCGGACCATGTTTCGCGAGCACGACGCCACGGTTTACAGGCAGATTTATGTAGATGGTGCTCCATGAAAGGCTCGTCCGCTGTTGAGCTGAAATATGGTGTATCAATTCTCCATTGATGTGATTCAAAGTATTCTTTCTCTGAAGCTCTCCAGCCTTCGAAGCATGCGATGGGTAGGTCAGATCCGGCTAGAGGATAGACTGTGTTATTTTCAATCTTGATAGGCAGCTGCTGGTCATTGAACCCTGCATTGACAAAACGCCGAATGTCGCCGCAGCGCTCTTGCAATGCGAGCAGTCCGAACACCTTGAGGAATGCCCCTGGTGGACTACGGTCTGCTGCGGGTTTCACGTCTGGCGGGTGTATTTTGTCGACGTATTCATCGACTTCGAGATCGTCGAAGCCGTGTTCATGCCGTTTCAGTTCGGCCTTGATACTTTCTCGAGTCAAAATATGTCGCAGCAACTTGTCAGTCCAGAATCGGCCATTTAAACCCTCCACACTGTAATCTCGTAGTAGTTTCCCCAGGTCACCAAATGCACCATTCAATGTAACGAGTCCAGTGCCATCGTATTTGTAATTCTCCCTCGGCGCCTTCCCAAGGTCATTGGGCTCGGTCTTTAGGTCTGTCATTTGATTCATGTAGTCGGCGTAGATTCTATAGACGCACTTATCAACATGGCCGCAATTTGAGCCCTAAAATCTTAACACACCACTTACTATGCGCATTCGGATGTTCTATACCTTCTTATCGCAGCAACCTGTATCTAGTTTCCTCTTGGCGGTTTTGTTACGTCCAGAGGGTTGGCGCTATACACCATGGATCGGCTCTGAGCAGGTAGGATAAGTATAAGTAATCCAGGGTCAAGAAATAGTTAAAAATGGTGCATTAATTATTAAAGCTTAGGCAGTAATGGAATACTTGGGCATTTTAATTGCCATTCTTTATAGCCTTTTGGACATGTACTTTGTTAGAGCGTCAAATTCATGGAAAAGGAGTAAATGGTAGCTCAAGCACTGAGTATTCTCTAATGCGGATAGCCACTTGTCATACGCCATTCGTCTCGAAAGCCACGCAGGCACAGTTGGTTGGCTTGTGCGAGGATCTTCAAGCGCCTGTCACACGTTGCAATGTTGCTCACCGGTGTAATGCCTCGACGTAGCCATTCACGACCGACTAGCGTCCATCGGTCAAGGAGGGGTAAATTTCACAAAGTGTTTCAAGCAAAGCCCCCCAGGAAAGGTAAATAAAGTGACATCAGTGCCGATCGAAGGCTGGTCTGCTACGACTGTTTCTATCTTTTCGAAACCTGCATCTTGACTCGGCAATACCAAAACAACATGAATTGGGCAAATGATAATGCGATATGCTGCGAAAACGAAATCAGTAGAGTATTCAAATATCAAGAGAGACCAACAAGCCTCGTACGAGTACTTTCAGACGGAAGTGTTTGTGCGCCCCTAGTAAAATTTACGGTATTCTGCTAACGGTCTTCTAGAAGCCTCTAATATGGACAATGAAAGATGTTACGGATTGGAACAATTGGTTTGAGAAGGTCGGTATTACTATTTACTTATTTACCGAGACTGACAGCCTTCTAGCAACACCCAAAGCTTGATGGATCAGACTCGGGCCTTGTTCTAATGTATGTATTCCTATCATCCATGAGCTTCGGAGATTGATAACAGTGTCAGTTTATCAAGAAGAATCGGCGAGCCCATTCTCGATCCTGTAGAGAGGATTGAATCGAAAGAATGGATCAAGGCCATCCGAAAAGCAACGATGCACAACAAAACTGTTTTTGACAAGAATCTGCGCGGGACTGGCGGTCAGCGTAACCTACGAACATTGCCATTTTCCGAACAGTGCTTTCATGATATTGCAAAGAAGTTCTACATACATGACTCGATCAACCGGGTCGTAAGTCGAGCAAATGTTTCTCAGTTCTCGGCCGTCAAGCTAGAAATGGCCAGGCATGATGGTCATGAACTACTCGCACACGGTATGTGTCCCCTGAACACTGATGTGGGGTGACTTCTTATGTCGGGACAGTGTACAGCGCACGAACTTCCAATGCTTGGGACGGCGATCTTGCGGTATCGGCTACGTACTTTCCGCATTGTAGGCTCACATTTGCAGTCATGTTTGGATGTCCTCTGTCCGTCGAAGCAGAGGTATTGACACGGCTTGAAGCAGCCACCTACGAGATATGCCATCCACTATTAGTTCCTAGCATGCTTGTGGAGATTGAGAGGCGGCGCCATCTACCAATAATAGACGACACGCTTGATCAAATTGAAGCCCGATTCTTGGAGCTGGATGACCCCGAGTCTCTGCAGCACATAACGGAGGCAGAGAAGCTGGCTCGCAAGGAAGAGAAGAGATCAGCTTGGTTAGATATGCTGTATCTCCGCAATCAATTGATGAGCTGGAACACGTGCTTGGAAGCCCTGTACGAACATGCGGATCACCTCAATCGGACAACATTTCGAGATGACATTATTTCGTCTCAATTTAAAACTCGGTCCTCTGAAGAGTTCACTGTTCAAGGAGAGAGTTCTTCAGACTCTAGTGCAGACTGGATCGCCCCGACTGGCGAGTTATCTCTGGTAAACAAACAACAAGATCAGGAGACTAACAAAGTCTATATAGATGCCATCTCTCCAGAGCTTCGGTTTGATAAAAGTCAGAATCTGGAGTCAATAAGAAGTTCTAAGGGTTATATGAGACGAACCGGTGCTAAAATGCAAGCGAGGCTCCAGGAGGTTATCAAGGACTATAACGAAAAGATTCGAGAGTGCACGGCTGGTTTTGAAGGTATGGCTATGACGACGCAATGGGTGAGTCATGACTTGATCTTCTTCGTCTGTCCCGAAACCTTTGTTAATAGCATGGAGACTCAAGGTGAAACAAACGTCGAGATAGCATTGGCAACCAGTCAGGACTCGCGCCACATGAAGTCCATTGCCTTGGTCACCATGATATTTCTGCCCGGGACATTCTTCGCGGTAAGTTCTACACCATGAGTTTATGCTATGCTGACACACAATCAAGAGCATGTTCTCAATGGGCTTTTTGAATGGGAATCCGATGATGGTACAGTATCCGTGTTTCCATCGTTTTGGGTTTACGTGGTCCTTGCTGCCAGCTTTACTGCTCTTACAGTTGGGGCATGGTGGTATCTCGGAGTCTATCGCTACAAAAAGCACAGGAACCTCTCATTCTCTGTTAAAGGAAGACGACTCTTGAGTCCGAAGCCATAGAACGGCATACTGCGCCAGACCGCGAGGGCTTTGAAAGCCAAAGTGGCCAAAAGGGCTCTTCCTCCATAGCTCCAAAACAGAAGCTGGCGAGATATGATCTTGAACTGTCCTAAACAAGTGACGAGGCTATTGATGGGCTGCAATTTAACAATAGGCCACGCCGGGGATGATGCTATTGCTGTATGCCACAGGTACAACTGTAACAGCCCTAGAGGAATAAATTGTCTTTAGTATTTACATTACAAGAATCGAACGCCTTGAACTCCAATCGTACCTTGTCGAAACACAAAGTAAATGCTGTGGCTGACCTCAATGGCAAAGCAGATTTTAGCGGCACTATTAGAGAGTTATGCTGGAAGCCCCTCCATCGAATATCCTGTAGCAGTAAGACTGTAATGCTAAATTACAAAAGTCCCTCACCCAGACATGTGTAACATGCAAATCGACTACACAGTCTAACGCTTCCGGTATTGCAACCGCTGTAGGCACTCGTATCGCATCATCATTGAGTGCGGTAGTACATGTTAGTCACAGGATGGAGCCCTGGAGCTTATTGGGTGGCGCAGGGTTACAGTAACCTGACAGAAGCAGCTTAGAGGTCGATTGAACACGTCGGTCTTGCGATATTAGTGCGCCAGTGGCTTTGCTGACAGGGTCTTTCTGGCAGTCGTTGTGACCACGGCACTTATGGTTCTTGTAGCTGGATGATCTCTTAGTATCATCGACTTGGTTATCATGTCATAGGACAAGTGTGTTGACTTATTTGTTAGCCTTCTTAGAATTGGATTTTGATCAGCTCTGTTTCCACTGCAATGCCCTTTTAGTGATTCTTACAGTCGTGTTGTAAGCACAAATGATGATTACCCGTATAGGAAGGAGGTTGAGATCTATGATAGCGAATGAGTCACAGGTAAGATTGTCAGCTGCTTATAAATAGTGTCAGCCTGGGCCGCGCAGACACTTGGTCCGTCAAACGTTTGCATACATCAAACTTACCTTCGCATAATTGATTCTCTGTAAATCTGGTATCGATATGACAGCCCAATCGCAGCCTCAAGAGACATGGCAGCCCACGCCCTTGTCAATCGCCCCATCAATAGCGTCTCACTCCCTGTCAACACCAGAGTCCCTACAAATTGAGATTGATCAAACAACTCACCGGCTTCAGCTCCTCAACTTCTTTCATGTTCCTGCTTCATCTCACATTCTTGAGATTGGATGCGGTCAGGGAACATGCACTGTTGTCTTGGGTCATGCGGCTGGTGAAGATGGCCATGTTGACGCCATCGACCCCGCACCTCTTGATTACGGTGCACCATACACTCTTGGCCAGGCACAGCAACATATCGCCAAAGGCGCTTTGGGCGGGCGTGTGAAATTCTGGCAGGCCCAACTCGAGGACTTTCTGAGAGAGACAGGGGACAAGAAGTGGGATTATGCCGTCTTTGTGCACTGTCTATGGTATCTCGATGCGCCGGAAACCCTTACTCGCATGCTCAAAGCGCTCAAGGGACGCGTGAATAGAGTCTGCATTGCTGAATACGCCATGAAGGCATCTGAGCCAGCTGCTGTCCCTCACGTTCTTGCTGCCTTGACGCGCGCTACATTTGAGGCACAGAGACCCGACAGCGAAGCGAACATTCGATGTCTGCTGAGTCCATCTGAAATCAAGAATATTGCGGGGGATGTTGGGTGGAAGATTGAACGAGAGACGGAAATTGTGCCGCATGAGGGATTGCAAGATGGTGGCTGGGAAGTTGGGGATGTGAAAAGCAAGAGTTTCCTTGATGATATTGAGCAGTGTGTTGCGGATAGTAGGATAAAGGTCGTGCTTCACAGTGGGAGAGAGGCGGTTGTAAAAGCCATTCAAGGACTTGATGATACTAAGGTGCGGACAATGGATGTCTGGGCGGCAACATTTTCTCAAGGAGAATAATTTATACTATAGGTAGAACAGTTTCATATGAACATTTATGATGTTACATAACCATGAAATATTTGCAATATCTTAATATTATAATTTCTCTCTACAACTGTAATGGACTTATTTCTTATTGGAAACGTCTAGTAGAGACAGTTAGCATATAACATAAAGTCAAAGGATCATGAGGGTAGTACTTACTGAACTGGAAGTGGATAATATCTCCATCTTGAACAACCTGCAGAGGACAAAGGTGAGCTTAATGGGATGTAAGTCGAGTTGCGTGTACTTACATATGATTTTCCTTCTTGTCGGTACTTGCCAGCTGCTTTAATAGGGCCCATGGACTTTTGTCCGTCGCAAAGATCGTGGAAGTCTTGATAAGCGACAACCTCAGCCTTGATGAAGCCTCTCTCAAAGTCGCTGTGAATAGCACCAGCGGCTTGTGGTGCCAAGCAGCCTCTAGGAATAGTCCAGCATCGGATCTCCTTCTCACCAGCTGTACACAGGTCAGCGTCTCAACTACCAGTCGCAATATCTTGACAAACCTGTGAAGTAGTACTGTAGCCCAAGCTTGGTAAATCCTTCAGTGATGATCTTGTCCAACTTTGACTTCACTTTGATGTCTTTGAGGAACTCGGCCAGAGCATCGGGGTCATCCTTAAAGCTGTGTAGCTTCTCTTCGAACTCAACCGAAAAGGGAATGATATCACGAGGTGTACCACCATGCTCAGTGACCCACTTGGCAATACCGGGGAGGTACTTGCACTTCTGTCGGAGGTAGTCCTTCATTGTCAAGTTGACGAGATAAATGACTGGCTTGGTGGTGATGAGTTGGATCTTTTCGTTGATGAGGGCGATCTCGGCAGGTGTCCAGCTTCCGTCTCGAACTGGCTGGTCCTTTTCCAGCATCTATTTCGTGTCAGTTTTCTCTTTTCCCGGCTGTCGCTTGCTTTTTACTGACTTCCTTGATCTTGGTTGTTGTCTCAGTAAAAAGAGGCAGCATCTTATACTTGCCACCAGCTTTCTTGACAATCAGCTCCTCAGCGACGATTTGCTTCGCGAGAATGTCTAAGCTCAGCGTTAGTTTTGTCCAATTACCAAAGAAAAAGTACTTACCGAGGTCCTTCTTGCAGAGCTCGCTTTGAATGGTGTCTATATGGGCCTTTGTCAGTTGAGTCACCTCTAGATAAGGTGCTGGACCAACCCAAGTCCCGAACGGGGTCAATCGAGTCGTCGACATGCAGAACCTGATCGTTGTCAAATGCTCTATTGAACAAGCCAAGTCAGCCTGGCTCCTTACCACTGGACTCGACAGAACCTACCTGACAATATGGAACATGCCGTCAACAGCTTGGATATGCGACAGGAAGGCATTTCCAAGACCTTCTCCCTGAGAAGCTCCCTTGATCAAGCCAGCAATGTCGGTAACCTGAAGGTATGCAGGGTACATGGAAGGAGGCTTCCAAAGGTCACAGAGAAAGTCCTGCATTTCACCGATTTTAGCTCGTCCCTCACCGATATTCGACAGGATCTCAACTTACATATCTGGCATCAGGAACAGCACATCTCGCCTCATTAGGCTCAATCGTACAAAAAGGATAGTTCTCTGCCGCAGCGCTCTGCTCCGTCAGGAGATTGAACAAGCTCGATTTTCCGACATTAGGAAGACCGACGCATCCCATCTTCAAGTTCTTGCGAACTCTTCCAAAGGCGACGACATTATCGATGACGGGTTCGGTTTTCTTGGGGGCGCCATTTTGGACCGATGGTTTGCTGAGATTGAAGTTGAGATGTTTTTGTTGGTGTTTTTGTTTTTGAGAGGATTCAAGGGATGGGATTGTGAGGAAGACTTTTCAGAAGTGGCCTGATAGCCCACTTTAAAGACATGGGTGTAGAGTGTTCTGGCCAGTTAGTCGAAAGCCACGTTGATATGCTGTAACCTTAAGAAAATACGAGAAAATGCTGAAAATTGATATTCAGTGACTTTTTCAAATAGCTACTGTAGTACATTTGCTATTATAAATACGTAAAGGTCTCAATCTAGTCTGTACAGGGCTTCATATCGCCATGCGAGGGAAAAAGGCATTCGTGAGGGGTATCACGTGAAGGACCCTGAAGATTTAGTGGAGGGGCGGAGATGCCGTGCAATGGTAGATAAACAGATCTAAGCCTAACTCGGCTTCGGCTAGGAAGCGAACCGACGCTGAAACGGTGCCAGCACGGCCACAGCCTTATCCCCAGCCACGACCAAGCCAAGCCACTTTACCTATCATTTGAGTAGAGTAGACACTTGGAAGACCTTCAGATCAAGTAGGCATCAGGTGATTCACCAACACCTCTCGCAACAGTTGAACCGAACTCTCTAGTCTTATTATTCTAACTAGCACTCTAATTACCAGAATCCATGGGCCAGCCCATTACTTCCAGCACCCCATCACTCCAAGCCAAGACATAATCTCTCCCCCTTCACCTCAGCCATTACATGCCTTGCTACTCCTTATCCAAGCCTACAAGAGACTTTTGTAGAGTGAATTATCTTAGTTGCAACCAGCAGCCTGAGCGTTTTGCTTGTTCTGGCCGCCTTGGTGGTGAGGGTCTCGCTTGCAGTTGGCGTTGTTGCCAGTTGCTGCGGCGGCGGCCTGGTTGCGGTTGGCACCATTGCGGTTGGCACTGGCGGCGTTGGCGTTGTTGCCCCCTTGAGCTCCCTGATGGTGGCGAGCGACGAGCTCCTCACGCTTGTTGTTCTTGCCGTTCCTGCCCTTGGCCTTTGCTCCCTGGTGGTGACGAGCTACTAGTTCCTCATCGCGCTTATTGTTGTTTCCATTAGCGTTACCGTTGTTAGCGGCAGCATTGTTGTTGTTGCAGCCGGTGGCAGCGGCAGCAGCTCCGTTACCATTGGCATTACCATTAGCGTTATTGTTGGCATTACCCTGGGCGTTGCCTCCTGGTTGCCCTGGTGGTGGCGAGCTACAAGCTCCTCATCTCGCTTGTTGTTGGCGTTGCATCCATTGGCATTGGCGTTGGCATTGGCATTGGCGCCAGCGTTAGCATTGTTGTTGGCGTTTTGACCCTGAGCCTGGTTGTTGTTCTGGCCCTGGGCCTGGTTGTTGTTGTTCTGTCCGCCCTGGTGATGAGGCTACTCTTGTTAGCTGAAGTGCCACTATCCTACCAGTACCACTAACCTCTCGTTTCTCAGCGCTGAAGATGGGGAGGGCGAGAGCGTCAGCTGGGAGAGCTGCAGCAGCCATCAAAGCCTTGGTCACGTTAGCTTCAAAGTATCATGAGCATGATGAGCAACTTACAGCAACTTGTCCGAAGCCAGAGCGAGAGACTCGGCTATCTTGAGAGAAGGCCTGAGCGGCGAGGACAGTGACGACAACGTTGGAGAAATACATCTTGACTTGGAAGTGATGAAAAAGGGTGTAGAAGTGGTTTTTTCTGACCGGCAGGTAAAATGAGAGTGATGTAGAATAAAAGTAGGACTAGCCTTGAAAGTTGATGAGAAGAGAAAGACGTTTGCGTCAAGCAAAGTTAAGCTCAGATGATTGAAGAAGGAAATGTAAGTTGGTTGAAGAATTAAGATTAGAGATGAAGATGCTAAGCTTCTTATACCTTTCGACTTATGCATGTTAAGTCTAACTTGAGATGACGACCCCAGATTCTTTGCATCTTAGAATAGATCTTTGCCCCCCTCGATCTCCCAAAGTTCAGAGAATCGTCAAACGCAAGCGCCAAGACAAGACCGATAGCGTTTGAAGACATGTGGACATGATGCCGACATTGCCGCTCTGTTGAGTCAACAACGCCGTATACGAAAAAGGTCGCTTTCTCCTTGATACCCTCATCGGCCTCCCGCTAGGCAATTTTGGGTCCAAGGTGTAGCGACGGTTAGAGCGGCCAATCATGAAACCCCAGCCTCGGCCGAAACCCAAGACTCTGGACAGTGTTTGCTTAAACGCGAAAACGCGAAGTGACATGCCAAAGAAAGTCGATGGTGGCGCGTCATTGGTGGAAATGCACCTCAAACAAGTTTCGCTGGTTTCACATGATTGGTCTAAACGACACGACCCCTGACGGCTACGACGTATAGTGCTTCACGTTGCCTGAGAATATTACTAACCCCTGTTACAGATATTGTTTGGGCCTATAATTCTCGGTGAGTAATGTTTAACTATTCCTGATTCGAGATCTGTCAAACCCGTGAAGCTGGAACATTGTTTTAAGTGGGCGGTCTGGATGACTTCACGTAGTGTTCACTTGTCGCACGAACCATTTCACGTTTCGTCTTGGCGTTTGAAGAGTTGTAATTGGGAGCCGATTATCCGCTCACTGTAGAACCCAAACGCCAAGTCAGAGAAGACCAATTATAGAATCAGATTTCTGGGCATTGGTATATACATCATTGCTTCAAAACTTGTCGCACCTGTTCCTTTTTTTCCCTCATCGCCCTGGAGGTTGACTTTTATTCTCTCACTGCAGGCCAGTCATTTTCTAAACTTTTTCGAGGTTCAGTCAATCATTCTTCTGCCACAATGGGTTCAAAGTATCGTCCAGTTCCTGAAGATGAGGAGCAACAAACTCATGAGAAGAACGCTCTCTTATCACCTCTGCCCATGTACACCAACATCTCACCATTCATTTCACAACCAGGCGCACATCCAATATTGATATGGATATGTCATGGTGTCTTACTCTCCTTCTCATTGGCGTTCTTCGCCCTTTCACTACTACTTCGCGCCAGCCCTTTACAAAGTGGCGTTTGCAACCAGCCCAACTTTCCTTATTGTAAGTCTATCACCGCATCTTTTTTTATACCTCTATTAACGTCGAATAGCCCCCGCAGAAAGCGTTGCAGACTTCCATACGGTCCGATACAATATTACTCCAGCCCTCGAGATGTCCGAGTTTGTCGGATATGGGCCAGATGTTGATAAAGCATGGAACCATGTTACATACGACGTCGGTGATCAAATGATCTCACAAGCTGAGCTCGACAAATTGGGCCTTGACCCTAAATCTCTCAAGGTCAAGGATCCCAAGACAGGACATACGGGCTATCCCGTCGGAATTCAAGTATTCCATCAGCTTCACTGTTTGAACTTGCTTCGGCAAGACACCTACAGGGATTACTACTCCAAGATGGGTGGCGACATTGAGGTTGAGCCTATGGACTTGAGAGGGCATCTTGGTAAGTCGGAGGTTTTGGTTCAGTTGCTTGATCAATACTAATCTGATTCGTAGATCACTGCATCGAGATTCTGCGAAACAACATTATGTGCCAGAGCGATACTGGAGTTTTCGCATTCAAGTATTACGATGGCTATGGTGGTCACTGGCCTGACTTTAGCACGCTGCATACGTGTCGCAACTTTGATGCCATTCGAGACTGGGCGTTTGAGCATGCTGTTGTATTTGGGGATGAGGATTAAACAGAGGGGAAAACTCATTTAGATAGAAGTGCAAAACCAACCATAGAACCCTGGCGGTGAACAATGAGCCATTAATCTCGATCTTCTGCGTCTTTATCTGCACCAGATTTATAATTTCGGCTGTTTCATGTGATAAATGATACCAAGCATTGTCCCTACCAAAAGTGGTAATAGTTAGAGTTGCGACAAACATCCGACTTATATATGACGACTTCTGACTGGCTAAAATGATGCGTGGTGTTAATATCTCAGCTGTCAATTATTCACAGAATGAGAGTGCATGCAAGCCGATAACGTCAGATAAAAAAGTCCCTGCAGAGTGCTCTTTCAAGCTTAGCCATGCATGCATTTTAATTGGACCGTCTAATTGGCAGCTGGTTGTGATAAGATAAGAGGAAGCGCGATAAGATCTTCGACACTACCCTACAGAGATAGATTTATACTGTAAATAATGATTGCTGGTAAAAAAACACCAAGTATATACATCAAATAATGGTAATTAAATGTTCTAGAGTTCCTGCTACCTTTTCGTGATACTCCCTTTTGAGTTTTTCTCAGCTCTAACGTAGATGCCTTACCATTCAATCACTTTCCGGCTGATCGTAATGACTCGAAGATGCTGAGACATTAGACTTCTGGATATAGCCAATCCCTTCATCCGAAATGGCCCAATTGACTCGCCAAGCCGGCATCGGCTTGGGCCCCAGCATCACCTCCACAATCTATCAAGATAATGTGATCACTTAACACAAGCTTAGCAAAAGTTCTCAACCTCCGGTAGTTTAACCATACCATAATGCTTCATTTTAAGCTTACAGGGGTTGACCCGCCCAGATCAAGCCCGTGCGTCGGCAGAAGATCCTACCCAGTCGGGAAGGTCTCTTGGCGTCCGAAGTTCGGCTGTCTCGTATTTACCACGGCGACCATTTCCTTTAACAGAAGGTCCAGGGGTTCATTTCCGAACACTAGCATAGGTACGGAATAGACACCGCGGCAAGTCGTCCACTCATGAGTCAATACGGCAGGTCAAATTTACGGAATATCTTGTGTTGTCGCTCTTATGGGGAATTGGGATAGATAAGCATGGCGAGTTATGCTGTGACGGGATGGACCTTTGATCTGGATGAACGGAGATATGGCATAATTGGAAACGATCGCCATGAGATAGTAAGATGGATAGATTATGCTCGCTCTATGCTGTAGCGAAGAACAATAGAATATCATTATAAATATGAAGTGTAGTTGCGTAGATTATAGTCGATATCTTCATCTATCTCATCTCATCTCATCACCGCAACAATGGTTTCCAAGCTCGCTCTCGCTCTCTTCTTCGGCAACGCCCTCGCTGGTCTGGCCGGACGCGCCATTCCTCCTCGCTGCGCCATCGCAGACCCTACCCCCGAGCAAGTCCAGAACGCTCAGAACCTCA
This sequence comes from Fusarium pilosicola, assembly GCA_020615335.1. NCBI lineage: Eukaryota > Fungi > Ascomycota > Sordariomycetes > Hypocreales > Nectriaceae > Fusarium > Fusarium pilosicola. The sequence continues at coordinate 376,333 of JAGQDI010000021.1, read as the reverse complement.
AGAAGATCGAGTCCGTCTCCAAAGTCGCCGCCACCTCCATCACCGTCGACACCTACTTCCACGTTGTGTCTTCATCCTCCTCAAAGTACATCACCCAGGCTAAGCTCCAAGCCCAGCTCAAGGCCTTGAACGATGCCTACGGTGCTCAAGATATTACCTTTAACCTCATCGACACCACTTTCACCACCAACTCTAACTGGGCTGCTGGAAATGGCGAGGTTGCCATGAAGAGACAGCTTCGTCAGGGTGATTACAAGACTCTCAACTTGTACTTCACTGATGTTGCCAAGCTTGATGGCCTTGATGCTCTTGGATACTGCTTTTTCCCTGAGCCTAACGTCTCAACTGGTTCCTCAACCTTCATCCGCGACGGTTGCGTCATTGTCGCTGAGACCGTCCCCGGAGGCTCAATGGCTCCTTATAACCTCGGTGGAACTGCCGTTCACGAGGTCGGCCATTGGTTCAACCTGTTCCATACTTTCCAGGATGGCTGCACTGGTGGAGATCTGGTTAGCGATACCCCTGCTCAGGCTAGCCAGACCAGTGGGTGCCCTGCTCGACGGGATAGCTGCCCTAACCAGGCTGGTGACGACCCCATCCACAACTTTATGGACTACTCCGATGAGTAAGTTATCCCCGAAAGACGCTTTGATGCAATTACTAATACTTATTCTAGTGTTTGCTACGAGGAGTTCACCCCTGGTCAGAAGACCCGCATGCACAGTGCTTGGACCACCTACCGCAAGTAGACCTGCGATTATGAGATGAGATGGCATGTATATAAATGTTTGTACATATTTCTGCATGGGAGCGATGTGGAGTTTTCGAGTTGATGGGAATGAATGTATTGGTGTTATCTGGATAGCGAGTATGAGATTGGATATGAAGAGATGAGTTGATCTGAAACGTTTCACATGTTTTAGTGAATATTTCACCCCGTACGGGGTATAGTGAAACCCCCGTTCCTTCGGTAGTCGCCGTGATATCCTTTGAAACCTCGGCCAATTCCGAGTCCATCTAATTGGCTGAATATGTAGGTGAAAGCGCTGTTATGACCCAGGTTTGAGGGACATCGTGAAACTGCGATACAGACATGCAAGGCCCACTTTAGATGAGTTTAGTGTAAGTTACTCTAAAACCCATCATAAGTTTAGTTCACTTAACTCAAAGCTTTTACCCAGTTTAGTATATATATTCCAAGTCTATCCCATGCATTTAATACAGCGAACGGTAGACTCTGATTACCTTAAGATATTTCTTCGCTCTTATACCAATGGCTGCCGGGAGGCCCAGAGTGGGCAGGCCAACCGAGCCTGGATCCTGCTTGAGCTTCCGTATATGAATGGGCTTTGTGCAAACAACTCTCAGATTCTGGCTGTTGAGAACAGCCAGCTGGAGATCCTCGCTGCTGTGCGAGCTTTAAAGCCATCAGCAGACGATCAACGTGCCAACCTGTACAAGCTGACTCAGGCTGGCGAGTACCGCAATGTGTGAAATTTCGAGCGACCAAGGTCGGCTGGTGACAAAGTTCACACTTTGTGAACTCGGCAAGGGCACTCCGCTTACAGAAAGGAGGAAGGGTGACGGTGCTGGAGTAGCTTCGGGGACGGTGGCTGGGTGGCACGCGGGAAGGAACCGGGAGTCCGGGACAACACGTCGGGTCTGGCGCTGTTGTGATATGGGTAGAGGACAGCGCACGAGATGAGCCACGTGCGGAATCGTGTACTGTGCCATGTGATTGTCGGATTGTGTTCATTCTTGTTCAAATAAAAACCGGGAAAGCTGAAAATAACAAGCAGCGCAGGTCTCGGACTGATGCGACATCTGATAGGGCTGAGATAAAGATATAGAAACTTCGAGCAAAGTCCCCTAAACTTAGTTCAGCCTTAGGGGGTATTTCCTCCAAACAATGGGAAGGCCATTTTTTTCATGCCGGTCAGATATCGTTGAGGGACCGTGGTGAATGACGAACGAGTCGAAGCTGGAGCTGGATTCATGGGAGGAGGCTCAGCAACATGAAGAGGACGAGGTGAGACATGAGATAGAGCAAGAGTAGGAAAGGAAGGAGTAGTAACAGGACTGGAAGTGGCAGCGTAGCAGGAATTGTGGCTATAACCGATGCTGCAGTTGGTGACGGAGGGCGAAGAGGTGCGGCAGGAGCTGGGACTGCTGTGGTCGGAAGCTGTCTTTGGCGCTGCCGAGAGGCAAAGGTTGATAATTGCGCCCTTGGTGTATCAAGTTCTGGGCGATATGGCTGTCTTGGTAAGCGACGTCCTGTTGACAACATTGTGGACAGCTTATAACACAGACCATAAACAGACCGTAAGCGTGAGAGTATAATGTTAGACTTGAAGGGTGATGCATGACATGGTCAGGGTCTTCAGCCCTAGATGCGTGGACAACAAAATCTCAAACTCTGACGAGAACTCTGCTTGAGTGGCCTCCAAAGCTGAAGCTTTTGGGAAGGTGGAGAAACTTATTGACAGCCATAAGCAACATGATGATAAAGAAGGGAGATGGCCATTCATTCGCGTAAAGTTAAATAAAAGTAAAAGGGTTAGGTTCAGCTCGGCCATGCTAATGTTACTAAGCCATGGATCAAATGATAAGGTTTCAGCTTATCTTGAGCTCTCATGTGGGTAGTTGGCATGCTTGAATTTTAAGTTGGTTGACCTGACAGCTCATGCAAGACACCAATCAAACCCTCCTCGAACAAACTTTCAAGGACCATAATGGACCCAAGTTGCCCAGAACCTCGGATCAACCCCAGCCTGCCGCTGTTCCAGAACAGCTTGTCTCAGCGCCCTCGCAGTCCGATCTCCCGTAACACCCGTCCCTCCTTTCAGCAAATCAGCGTAAAAGACCTTGGAAACGAGACCGCAGGTCTCATCCTCTGCCTTCCACAAGCTAGCTACTACACACGGTACCCCCGCCATTTGGAACCCAGCGGCAAGATGGATCGATTCCTCCGGAAGCATTGGATCACCTGTGATAGCCGTCTCACATGCTGATACATAGATGAGGGAGCAGGTGAGTTTCTTTGGCGCGGACATCATGCTTTGCACGTCGAGGACGTTTCCTCTTGCAATCTCGCCATTTGTACTTTGGGTGTACCAGTCGCGTAGGAGGAGGCCGCTCCGTGCTGGGTTCAAGTTGTCGACTTCGCCGTGGCAGGCAAAGTGTGCGATCTGTGAGTTGAGTAGACCCATGAGTGCCTCCTTTCGAACTGGGCGATCATGGATTATGGTGTCGTATCCTCCGCGAGTGAGAATTGTGCCAATAGCGTCGATCTCGTTTGAGGCGTGTTGCAGTGGGGCAAGGTGATCTGTTGTCTCCATCTTAACCAGCATCGCTTTCTGATGTCCAACAGATTGCATCATCTCTTTCTCCCGGTTCCTCACAAATGACAGCCCTCGAAGGGTATTTGTATACGATGGGACGCATCGATCGAGCACCGTGCAACGCTCTCCCGTCTCTACTGCCCGTCGATGATCTCCAGCAGCATGAATGGGCCAAGCATTAATGCTACTCGTCGTCAACCACCAGACCCTCGGCAGATCTCCATCTTGAGGAACACCATCATACCCCAGACTGAGTAGGACGGGCTCTGCTACAACTTCCCAAAGCCATGTAAGTAGATAATGGAGAAGATCCCCGCCCTGACCATCTCCGTCCTTAGACATATCAATGGCCTCGCGAAAGAGCTGCTTGTGCTCTCTGATATCGTCGACAGTGAATTTAGGAAGTGGGATTTTCCGAATATCTGTCGTGGTGATGATGAGAGCGTAGCCACCACTCAGAGGTTCCGTCTCGACAATGACGATGGGACCAGACTCGGCAAGTTCATAAAAGTGCAAGTCATTGCGGGGCAGCCTGAGAAAATCTTGGAACCCGTCTTTTGTTCTGATCTCGGCTATCAGCTCCTGAAACGAAGTGGACTTGTTGTAAGCCGTCTGACTCTGGAGAAACTTCTTATCAAGGTCGAAACGCGCCGCTCGCTGGCCCTTGACTTTCTCGGAGACTCTCGCTTCAATGAAGCGAGTTGCGAGATCTGGAAACTTCTCCCTCAACTGATCCAGACCAGCATCAGCACCCTTGTTGAGAATCTCCTCCCACAAGACGCATCGACTTCTCTCATATAGCTGTAGCGCTTCTACCACTGGATCTCCAGCGGCGAGTGAAAAGCAAAGAGCAAGTGTCGGCAAGGCTTGGAATTTCTTCGCTTGGCGTAACTGATCGGCGCGCGTGGTACAAGCATATACTGCGAAGGGGAGATCCTCAGCTGCTTCTCGGATGTAGTTCTTTGCAGCTGCCGAGTCCTTGGCTACCATATGCGCAAACATGGATGCGTAGACTTTCATCCACGCGATTGCATGACGAGCGATACCAGGTGCCGATGAGAATTGAGTCATCATGATCAGGTATGCATTTGCAGCCAGATTGCTCAGTGGAGCTGGACTGACAGTCCAGATCGCGATGAGTAGCTCTGCTTGGTTGATGAGCAGGCTTCCACGGTTGATATCGTCCATGCCGCCCATCGAGATGCACTCTTGGAAGTTCACGAGCGCATCGCGCAGGTCTCGCAGGCTGAGTGTCTTCTTAGCTCTGTACTGCAACGTGCGCGTCAAATTGACTCGCGCCGAGAACAAGTAAAATTTATCCGTGCATCCACAAGAGAGCGCTACGTTGAAGTTCTTCTCAGCTTGGGCAAGAAAGTTCAGATCTTCCTCTCGGTGGTACTGACGAAGATATGCTGTTCCGAGCATGTTATGCAGTGCCGAGATTTCGACTGGTGGGAGTTTGAGATTCCTGCCCAGAACCTCTTCAACAATCTGACCAGCTCTGATGACATCTTTGACGTCCTCGGTATCGTCATACCTGAGCTGAAGAGCATGACTGAGACTTCTGGTCCGTGAGCCAGCTCGAACTTCGGTAGGCCCAGTTGAGTCCAGACATCTCTCAAAGGCTTTGATCGCCGTGTTGATATCTTCCAGTCTTCCAGAGAATTTGAACTGATACATGGCTGTATTCCCCAAACCATGAGTCAACATAACGTTCATAGTACCTCCAGAAGACGCCTGCTCATTCGAAACATCAAGGCCGTCCTGGTATGCTTCAGTGGCCTGTGAAAGATACTTGACATCGCCGGTACATTGACATTTGACGACGTAAGCATTGCCGATATCATTCATGACAGTAAGATAAAAGGGATCCGTTCGAGACGCTATTGTCTTCGCTGCAACGAGTGCCGTCAAAGCGCCATCGATAAATTGCTCTTGTCCTGGAATCTGCGCCGACACAAAAGCAGCCCTGCCAGAAGCTCTCAAACATCGAGCTTTCATCGGGTCTTCGAGGTCGTTGAGAAAAGGCAAGACATCGAGATTTGCTTGACACGCGTTACGGAGATCGTCTTTGTCACCGTTAGCTTCGAATCTGAGGAGAAGTACTATGGCGAGTTGTTGATAGCAATTGATCTGTTGGTGACCTTGTAAGTCTGGGTGGTCGAGGGCGTCTTGTAAGCACTTAACAGCCAGGTCGATTTCCGAGAAGAGCCCGGTTTTGCTGAATTGCTCTTCATGCGCACCTGCGTCTCTGATCAGTCGTGCTGGTGTTTTGGGTGATGGATCGACGATCTCTAGCTCATTCATCCGCTCGAAAAGCTTATCTGCTTCGATCTGTGTTTCCCGGTGGTTATTCTGCTCAGCTCGTTCAGTAAGTGCATTCGCTAGCTCTTCTAGTGCATCTGCAGAGTTTGGATGAACCCGAAGGGCTTGTCTCAAGTAGCGGATCTGAGCAGAAGGATCTCGCGTGTTCTCTTCTTCATTTAGCTTCTGCTGTAGCGACGCCAAGTTGATGAGACAGTTGAAGCGGTCTTTTGAACGCTTTTCTTCGCAGACTGCAAGACCTCTGTTGAGAGAGGCCTTTGCCTTTCTGAGATTCTCGATATCCTGGTTCAGGTCGTATAAGTGAACGAAACACGCGGCGCGAGCGCGATGGATATCTGCAATGGTGTATCTGAAAGGCGTCGAATCGAACCGGCTTGGGACCGAGTCTTCGGCAAGCTGCAGAGTGGTCATGCTCTCACGAAGTAAGGTTTCCTTCTCTTCTTCCTGGAACAATGCCCTTTCCTGCTGTAGCTTTGCCAGGCCAAGATAGAAGATTGGCTTCCCTGGGAAGTTTGTCGCCAGCGCTTCATGGAAAGCCGCACTCGCATCCTCAAAGTCGACCTGCTCGTGGGAAACCTTGTACCTTTGCGTGAGAATATCGCCAAGATCATCGAGATGCAATGCTCGGTTTGAATGATCCCGTGGTCCAAACTCAACAGCTTTTCTAACATATTCCACAGCCCGATCCAGAGCTTCAATCTCATTGTCTGGACTTGCAACCTCCCACTGTCTCCGCAGAACTCTCCCAAACATGCTGACCACGACCCCTCTCATAGGCTCACTCTTGAGAACGTTGAAAACAGCTAGAGCACCCAAAATAGCTGCATCCTTCAAGCCAGACGTATTGTTACCGACACCTCTCGTCATCAAGACTTCCTCACTTGCCATGGAGAACCGCTTTGCTCTTTCGGAGCGATCCATGAGCATAACAGCATATATATACTTGCATGTTTCCGAATCCACGTCCTTGAGAAAATCTTTATTACGGCAGAATTGACCGTCTGGAATGAGCTCTTCATCTTGCTCTTGAGATGCAATCAACATTGCAGCATGTTCAAGCTGACTCGTGAGATCTGATGCCATGGCGAGTTTTTTGAGAAGCCGGCAGCTGAGAGAATCATTCAGTGACAGGAAAAGAGGGGAAAGGTGACTTGCGCAGGCAACAAGACATATGATCACTGGACTCTGATGCGGGGTTTTCATCCTCATGTATGTAAGAAATGTGAAACATTGGTTCCAGTCGACAAAAAGATCGAAACGATGTTGGGACACTTTACTCCCAGTTCGACGGCGTAGTTGGAGTGTTTATTTTGTCAGTGATTATCGAACGGCCGAGACAATTGTGCAATGCGACCAGCTGATAGGATACAGTATCAGAAGCTGAAGCGCAGTGTAACATTGCGCGCATAAATATTGGCACACTATTAGCGCCACATCGGCTAAACCGGGTCATGAGATACGAGGTATTTGTGCTGCCTATTTTACCTAAGATAAGAACGGACCTGCTACCCCTCCATCGCGTACTAAAATCTTTAAGATAGCTAATAATAATGGGCAAGGCTTTAGATCTCAAGTACGCCGAGCTGATGCGGAGGCATCCTTTTGGCACGGCGTTGTACCTACCCATTCCCTCGAGCCAGTTTCAGCCCGGGTTCATCGGGTATTTTGACTCGACTGGAGCCTGGAATCCTATCGGGGACCTCACATCGCCGTCAAGCCTACCACCAGGTTTGTCACCTATCGACAGTACAACGTTGAAGCAAGCGCCGTCTCAGAAACAAATATGGGGACCAAAGCTGGGCAATGAGACAAGAGGAAAGGCGATAGATCTCACTGTCGGTCTTGGTGCAATACCCATGCTGGCTGCAGCCGCACTGCCCTTCGACGTTTCCGCCTGCTTCCGGTTCCAGGCAGATACAAACCACGGAGCTGTTCTCCTTACCAGTGGTCCTGTTGTCCATGAGCGGTATTACCATAAAGAGCCTCTTCTTCAGTGGATGAAGCAGAACGCGAAAGGCATAGTGAAATCACACCCCGAGGTCAGAGAAAATGGCTTGTGGATTATTACTTCGACGTGGACAGCAGAGAATGCATCGGTCAATTGCTGGAACTCGAAAGACAAAAGCGTTGATGTTGGGTTCAGCACAACGGCTCTTGAGTTTGGCGAGGTGGCTCCAAAGGGAAGCTACCTACATGGAGGAAGTGCAGAAGGATGGATAAGCACCCAGAGTGACGAGGTAAGTTATTGTGTCGCTTTTCCCGATTGCTTAAGGTAATTAACAGGAACAGAACGACAGAGGCCATGTTGTCTTCTTCCATGGCATTAGATTCACATGGGTTCCTATTCGCGGAGTAAGTCACCAAATTGAACCGTGAATCGCATGAAAGCTAAATATTGGCAGTTGACAGAGAGGAAGACCCCCAGAAAATTCAGAGGAGAGGGTCCAACGACGTCCACATCTTTGGCAATACTTGAGAATGACCTGGATAATGAGACGTTCGAAGTACGGTATGAGGACCAAACTGAGAAGGAGGAACAAGATGCATTGCACGAGGACGACGATGAGGAAGACGCATGGGAGTAAAAATGGCCGCGTGATGATGTCTAGTATGGAGCTTACTAAGTAAGTATTTATCAAAAAGTAGAAACTAGCCTTGTGCTATGATTTCTGAACTAATTTTAGTTGTAAGTTTTGAAGAGGTCAGGAGTGCCGTAATATAGCTCATGCTGTCCAATCCTGGCTTTGGAGCCAGCTGTATACATCGTATCAGAGCTCCGGCAAAGCTTTCATAGGGATGTATACTTTCCTGAACAAATAAGCTCAATGTTAGGGATTGGGCGTTTTGCCCTGAGCCTTTGCGCTAAAACTTGTTTGCCTTTCGCAATTTTAACCTTTTCCTTTCATATAAGACACCCCAGAGCGGGATGTACGTACGTCCCAAATTTCCTTTTCTTTTTTTTGCTTTGTTGCACAAATCTTGCTACATCCTTGAAAGCCGCCCTCCGCAATCCCCATAAGCAATGTGCTTTATCGTGACGTTCTTGGATAATCCGAATAACTAACCATAATGATGCTTCTCGGCAAGCTGAGAAGGCTGCTTGCCCGCAAGTCACATGAAACGTCTCCGCCGGAGAATCAAATACCGAGGCCAAAACCGGCCGGGAGCAGTGATGTCCCAGAAAGCAGCATAAGCAGAGATCGCTCTGGAAAGGAACCCGTCGGCGTTGTTGACACGATCATCATGCCCAGAAAAAAGCGGCCACCACAGATGACCCTCCAAAATATCCCTACAGAGCTTCTAACTCAGATCGTCACTCTCCTAGCCCCGGTCGACCGGGCAAGCCTTGCGTTTACATCGAGTTGGCTCCACAAGCTCTTTAGCAACACCACAAAGCTTAACGGTTACGATCGTTGGAAATTCCTAAGCCGACTTGAACAAAGCTACATGTGGCCTTCTGAGATTCTCTGCGAGATCTGCCTGAAATTCCATGCACCTCGAAAGAATCGTCAAACCTTTACTGAAAAGGAGGGCCGACGGGCCTGTATTAGAAATGGCGCTCCAAGTCTACAGCGATTGTCTATATCGCCTTACCTTTCGAGGGAGATCCATTTTGATGTCATGGCGGCTATGTCAAGATCCAACCGTCACGATCCCCATGCGCTGCTTACCGGCGAGCAGAGTGTACAGTTTGTGGCGCCGTATGTCAGCCATGATGATCAACTTCTTATACGACTGCATCAGACTGTACATTTCTCCCGTCAGAAACACGTGCTTCTTAAGTCACAGAGGATATTATTTCCAGGGCGAAATGCAGGCCGCGAGCCGAGCAAGGTCATTGAAGGCATCGAAGCTCTACGGTGGAGTTTTCAGGACAGCCACGAATTCGGTTCGATCTGTGGGCATATCAGATGGACTGATATATATCCGTTCATAACTCGTCCGGAAGAGGAGTTCGAATGGCCTCGAGGACAATGGTCGTTCCGCCACTCAGGTCTACAAGAGTTTGACCTTCCTGGCGAACAGCTACAAGAGTGTCTATGGACTCACAAAGAAGACTGTTGGTTAACCTGCCAAGCAAGGGCGAGACTGGACAGCGCCCTCGAAGGACGTATATGGTCATGCGGGGGTGCTCAACTGACTACGCCGTCAACATCATCCGCTCGGAGACTTCATGCGCGAACTATATTGTCATGACATCGTGGAAAGATCTCGGAACTTGTCTTTTAAGACAAGATCCGCTGTGGAAGGAGCATATGGTTTCTCGTGTTCACGCGGGGCATAGGCGTGAGGAATATGGTATGGTCGCGGGTCAGATTGAGAAGTTGACCAGGGGTCCTCGGAAGAGGGTATACTACTTCCCTCACTTTTCGATGAGAAAGCTTCGGGAGATGTTCATTGATGAGGAAGGGTGTGGCGAGTCGAAGCTCCTTGGCCGGGTGATGGTAGACTCATGAGGTTCTATTTTTGGTTACTACTTTTAGAGCACGAGCGGAGGGATGCAAGACGTGACGACCATAAGAAAATAATTACCTTAATACTTGACCTGGTCATTATGTGAATCAACGAAACAGGAAGGAGTTGCCGTCACAGGATAGTAAGCAGAGTTAACAACGAGGCTTTTTCGTCACTGGCTGTAGGAGATTGTCAACGTGCTTCCTGAGAATGGTGATGTGACATGACCTGCATTGTTCCTTACAACTAAAACGGATGTTCTCTGCCCCTTGGATGTGCATAAGAGGTCGACTAGGGCCCATTTAACCGACTACGAGCGCCTCTCCCGACTTAGCTAAGATTAACTCTCCGGCTTATGTGAGATTGAGTTCTCGGATATGGGTGCCGAACGCAAGACTTGGCAGGCCAAATGTCGATCAAAGGGCAACCAATCAAGGAGGATAAGAGACACAGCTTAGGGACAGACAGTATCGCCTTCTTATTCCCGGACCAGGAACGGCGGTTGATCGTGCGGCGCACGTGGCTATGCTCCCTTTTCTGACACAGCCTTGTAGGGTTGTCGAATCATATGACAGTTTTTCTGACAGGCTTTGCGGGTAATCTGTCACGTCAATATTGCGATGTGAACCAACAGAAGTGAGCTTTCCCCAGGCAAAGTTGACGACTGTAGATTGGTCTCAAGAGCATAGAAGGACTGAAGGAAACTAATATTTATATCTCATCTAGTTGTTTCTGGCCCCTTCTATACTTACGGCCTCCCACTTTGTAGCAGCCCACAAAGTCTAGAATCATAGACAGTAAGCCAAGTTCCAGTCCGTCGTGGAGCGTATCCAGCCATCCAGAAATGTATTGAAGCAAAATACCACTTAGAGGTAAAGGAAGAAGTACAAAGGTCCCAGGCGAATTGAGGTATCGCCGAGTCAGATCGTGCCTTTCATCGTCATATGGATATTTTATCTATGGGTCCGCAACTCTTGGCATTGTCCATTCTGATCCCAGTCTGATTGGGCTGCTCGTTCCGGCCTATCCATTATTGGCTCGCCCACAAGCGAGACGTGGATAATATGTTCATCTTAGTCAGATGTAATGGTTTAATGATCTCAAGTATTGTGGAATCTGGATCCTTTGAGGATCGTATCACTTCTCTTGGGGGCAGTAAACGTAGGTCGGAAATGGAAGTTTCAGAGAAATTGGCCCACGAAGCAAGAAGAATATAATATAAAATCCACAATCTTGTGTCTCGTGTTTCACAAATATTCTTCACGCTCATTATTCTTTGATTCAAGTGTATCCAGTCGCAATTATGCGGCTATTTCGCAGTGGCCAGCCCGCTATCTCAATCATAGCTGTTATTCTTCTTTGCCCATATCCACTCATTGCTAGTCACGCAGATGGCATCTCACTCTACGGTAATGGTTATGCGCCCGATGTTATTCACCCTGAAAACCGAGGCCATGAACTGCACGTGTCTCGCAGTAGCACTGACCTAGACCTAAATGAATTCGACAACTTGACTGTCAAGGTTGATCAGACATCCGGACTTGATCGCAGAGCTGCCAAAGACTTTTATCTGAGAGTAATGCCACTCGGTGCTTCCATTACTCAAGGCTACAAGTCTAGTGACGGTAATGGTTACCGCAAGTGGCTTCGAGCTCAGCTCCGCTTCCGTGGATGGAAGGTCAATATGGTTGGATCCGAGCGAGATGGCACTATGGCAGACTCGGTAAGTTATACATGGAGATCACATTCACTGGTGGCATGATTAACGTTTGCTAGGATAATGAAGGTCATCCTGGCTGGACGATTGAGTCCGTCCACGGCGCTTGGACAAAAAGCAAGTGGATGAAGCCAAACCTGGTTCTCATCAACGCTGGGCTGTAAGTCTATGTGGCCAGAACGCTCCATATGTCAAGCTAACTCAATAGGAACGACTGCAACTCGGGAGGCGACCCTAGCAAAGCCGGCGAACGAACAAAAAGTCTAGTCGATGACATCTTCGACAGTGTCCCCGGCGTGACAGTTGTTCTATCAACCCTCCTCCTAAACAAGGATTCATCCAGAAACTCCTGCTCCGACGACATCAGCAAGCAAATCCGAAAGGTCGCAGCAAGATACAAAGGAGCACGCATCGCCCTCGCCGACGTACGAAGCGTCATGTCCATGGACGACATTGGCCCTGACAAGGACCATCCCACCGACGACGGTTACAAGATGTTTGCGGGTGTCTGGTGGGATGCCATCAGCAAGATAGAAGACCAGATCCAGCCGCCCGCAAAGGTTGATAATCTCGACGATGCAGCTGGTGGATCGAGCAATCAGTGTAAGAAAGTCGCTGGTAATGCTGGCTTACCTGGTCAATCTCAGATGGGTAGTGGTCACGACGATGGCAATTACGCTCACAAGAGTACTTCCAAGGGTGTTATTGAGAGTGCCAAGATTGACAAGGGAGTGATCCGAAGTCTATTATTGATGCGATCCCTTGGCATATTTTCTTTGCGAATATTGTCAAGGGTGACCCGAATGCGGAACGAACGGCCTCTCTTGATGATTGGATCCGTGTGTACCATAACACCAAAGACAAGAACGCATATTGGTTCCCTCAGAACTTGGGAGGAGGCAAGTTCGACAAGTCGGTTCAGTTCAACGTTGACATGGACTGTGATTTGGGCCCTCGTGAGTACTTCCAGTTTCCTTCATTTTGAGCACCACTGACTGTGACTTGATCAGGGTACGCATTCGCCGACTTTGTAAGTGAACACCATCGTACACTGAATTGGGCTAACCATTTGACTAGAACAACGATGGCTTGGACGATTTCTTTTGTATAAAAGAGAACGCTGTATGGGTTTCGCTGAATCGCGGCGGAAACCCTCCCAAGTTTGAGAGCATTGGACAAGTAATTGGTGGTTTCGATGGACTGAAAGCCACTGATGTTCGCATTGCAGGTGAGTTAGTATCAACCCTCGCTCTTTGGAACAGCTACACTAACACGGATATCAGATATTGATGGCGATGGCAGAGCAGACTTTTGCCTAGTCAAGTCTGCTGGAGAGATAGCGTACGTCCACCCTGAGGATGATGAGCTAGATCTGACTGTATTAGGTGCTCCCGGAATGGTGGCTGGGGAGATAAGCCTCAGTGGCAAGGGTTCAGCACGGCCAATGGCATTCGTGGAACTGTATTCAACACTGCCCAACCAGACAAGGCCGGTATAATCCTTGGTATATCATATCTTGCTCTTCTTTCTTGTGTAGTAGCTAACATGATTGGTAGCCGACCTCAACGGAGAGTAAGTACACACGATATGCATCTTCTATTACTAGCAAGAGATATACTCATACCCATATGCAGTTTCCGGAGCGACGTTATGTACATCGGCGATCACGGTCAAGTCAGTACATGGATCAACAACAGAGGCAGTGGCAACGGAATAGTAAGTCTTAATTATAGTCGAGGGATAGGATCCCCTTGCTCACGAAGATAGGTACCGCAATGGAGATCCGCGGGCCAAACCCATGCCGGCCAAGCCGTATCAGGTATCCAAGATAGCATCAAGTTCGGACGCATCTACGGCTCGAACCGCCTGGACTATATCTTCCTGAAAGAAGAAAAAGACCACTTCGACGTAGTGGTCTGGCAGAACCAAGGCGCCGGTGGAACCAAGCTTAAGGCAGACGGCAACTACTACTGCGACATGCGTGGGACTGGCAGCGATGATTATGTCTGGATCTACCAAGACGGCCACGCTGCTGAGATCAATGCCAACATCCACTCACCGCCTGCGTGGGGACACAGCACCAAGATTGAACTGACGGTTCCTGGGCCGCGAAATGGTATTCATCTCGCTGACTGGACTGGTAACGGGAGATGCGACGTCATTGTGCAGAACAAGGCCACTGGACATTTGACGGTGTACAAGAACCAGTATGACAAGGGAGCTGACAGTATTTTCTTTGATAGTGGTACAGCTGTTGCGACGGACTGCAACCAAGGCTGGGGCGTTAGTATCTTTGACCTGGGAATGAGATTCCATGACATCGAGTAAGTCGGCCTTGAACCTTCTACACGCCTTTCCTGGCCCTTCAAATCGGGCACTAACGAGTTTCTTAGCGGCGATGGACGAGCTGATGCGCTGTGCCTTGAGAAAAACGGCCGTATCACTGGTTGGCTCAACAAGGCCAGTGGCTTGGAAAACGTCGGCCAGATCAAGTTCTCAGAAGGATGGTAAGTTGCAACACTAATCGATGTCATATACACGCAATAACAGCTGTGATAGGGATCGAGCCAATATCCGTTTCGCAGATGTCGAGGCGTCTGGAAGAGCCGATCTTCTTCATGTTGACAAGTACACTGGCGCTGTTGATGTCTTTACCAACAACGGTCATAATGCTCAAGGCGGTAGCTCGTTTTCTTGGATCAACCGCGGCATGCTCTATAATCCCATTGACCGAGGCGAGAACATGGTGAGTTGGACATTGGAGCCGATGGCTTTGCTGGGTGGCTAATCATTGTTGTCAGCACTTTACAAACCAGGGCGGGAAAGGTCGAGCGGATCTAGTTAAGGTTGATCCTCAAACGAACAAGGTATGTGTTTTACCTGGAAGTGACTTTACCGAAGATCTCTAGTTGACAATTCCTTCAGGCATGGACCTACTGGAATCGGTGCAGCTCAACTGGTGGAGATGATAGCCCCCAACAAGTAAGCATTCCTTGCGACTATTCAGCTAGCCCGCCTTGTATACTAATATGCTTCAGCGGATCCAGGTTTGCCAAAGACAGGTGGCGGCTCCGTAGGCGATGACATCCCGATCATCGAGCTTCCCGGCAAAGGCGAAGATCACAGCGGCGAGGTTTGCGATTACACCTACCAGACCAACAGCACCGACGTGATGCACAAGACGTGGAGGGACAGCGGCTCAGCAGACTGGTGGGACAAGTGGATTCACAAGAACGGGGCAGAGGCATGGTCCGACCACTTCTTCATGCAAGTCATGGACTAGCCAGGTGGCTCGACCTTTGACTGCAACAAGCTGAGCTCTGACAGTTGTGGTTTGCCCGCGGGTAAGAATTGCTCAGGCTACTTGCCCCCTCAAGGTTTCTACATGCACTTGCAAATCGCCAACCTCTTCAACGCCTTCAAGACACTTTGGATGGACAGTATAGAGAATTCTATCGTGCAGCTATCCACGGGCATCAAGGAAATCGTGAAGGAATACGACATTCCACCACATGAAGAAAATGGCGACTTCCTCAACATGTTAGTAGGTATCTTGACCTCACTTGCCGGCTTTGGGGCGGAGAAGGCGCTCTTTACTGGTACCATGACATCGTTCGCTGGTATCTTTGCTTCGATGTCAGCTGGCTCGAGCTGGGAAACGACTGTGTCGCCTGAAACACTCAACGAAAAGCTTGAGATGGCATACGGCGACATGTTTCAAAAGGTTGTCAACTCTACTCATACTTGGGTTCCATTCATCTTTAATGGTTCGTTGCCGAAAGGATGGAGTGACAAGCAAATGACCGAGTATGTCTATGACTTCTTCAAGGATGGTGACTGGTTGAGCAAGGATATTACGAGTCCGGCGATAGATCACTATCTGGAGCAAGTCCGCAAGAAATGGGTATGTTTCCCGCCATCTATGACGTCTCTTGTGTCTATGGTTCGCTGATGGAAAACGATAGGATGAGTTTGCGGTTGTCAAGGCTATGAAGTCTAGGAACAAGGCCGACTACTTCCTCATGGTCAGCGATGTAAGTTGCTCTCCCTAATATGCATTGATGAAGTGTTGATAGGTACTAATATGGACTTTGCGATTTTTAGGAAGACACTCAGTGTACAAAGGTAACTATCATGACACATTTCATATTCCTGAGACATTGCTGACAATCTCAAAGCATCACAATGGCGTCGGTTCGATCCCAACACGCCAAGATATGTCTGAGCAGATTTGCCAAGACCACATGGAAGGCTGCCTCTGGCACGAAAAGGTAAGATCTCCCATTACCGTCCCTAACCCGCATTCAAACATTCTAAGATTCACTTTAGCGCTGTATTTGCTTCGGCTCCAAGTACAACGGCCCCGGAAGTATCGGTGGAGTAAGCAATTTCCAAGGCGACGATCTCAAGACATTCAAAGGTTATGTATTTGACTACGAAGCGGCTCTGAAGAACAACTACGATTGCGTCAAGTATAGAATCGACAACCCGAAGCGTTGCGTCTCCGTCACTGGTAATGTTCCTGAGGAGTCGGATACTCGAATATCTCAACAAGGAGACAGAGCCGAAGGAGCGGCAGAGCTAGGAGAAGCATCGAGTTCTGTTCCTCAGTATGCTGCGAACGGAAATTCTACGGATCCTTCCACGATCGAGAACATCTATATATCGAGTTGGATTAATGTCTGGCCCGAGGCGTATGAGAACGTCAAGACAGACCCAGAGCATTCAGCGCTTCTGCAAAGGTTGGAGACATTTCTGCAGAGCGAGGAAGAAGATTTGGAGGCTGGTAAGTCCTTTCTGTCAATACACTTGTTCGTTAATACACAAGGTTGATGATATGTTGCCGTAGCAGATGATGTCAAACCATCAAACGAACCGCCAGAACAGACTCACGATACTAGTCGGCTAAAGGCTATCCAAAGGAATGCAGAAGAGAGGCTCAAAAGCTTCTCAGACGCCCATCTATCCTTTGAAATCCGAGCTCGACCGATCGTCGTTCGGGACAGTGTTCTCAAGGCTGTTCAAGTCATCAACGCGTTGAAGCCCATGATTACTGGGGCTGTTGCAGCCGAGCCCTCTGCAGCTTTGGCTTCGGCTGGCGTGACGACTATTTTGCCGGTAAGGGTTGGCTGTTCTCCGAAACTGACGTCTATCTAATCATCCTCTTGGCAAGATATTAGAAAACATCTTCCAGCAAGACGAGAATGCGGCTACTGGCCTCACCAACATCATTTTTCTCATGGCCCGATATCAAGGGTTTCATGATATGGACTTTGTATCTCAAATAGAATCGCCCAGGTATGACTTGACTTCCTCAATGATCATTACTCCATCACAGTTCCCTTGATACAGCGTCTTACTGACTCGCCTAAAGCACATCGGGGGCGTCACAAGAGCTGCTTTCTCGTGTCAGAGACGAACTTATTAGCATATATAGCAAGGTATATGTCTATGAAGCTCGATTCATTCTTCAGTATGGGAAACGAAACAAAGCACATCGCGCTCTCAGAAATGCTCTGAGTGCCGACGACTGGAAGAAGTCATGGTCAGACATTGAAGCGATCAGCAATCGTATTGACAAGGGTGTAACTGCTCAAGTCAACGCAGCAACGTTGAAGACCTGGAAGGCAGTCGAATATGTTCAGGAACATGTCGCAAGACTAGAGACTATACAAAATGTGAGCTCTCTTATCTAGCCATTATTGATTTGACCCTAACCTCAAGTCTGGAACAATAGGACTTCGACCGAAGGCAGCTCTTGCAGTCCTTACAGATCACTGGCAATGCCAGCCATGATTCATACCGGAGTTCAAGGGTAGAAGCCCCTTGCTTACCAGGTACCCAGCGCCATATACTCCAGACGATTCAAGAATGGACGGAGAATCCCCAAGGTGAAATGATACTGTGGCTTGAAGGAATGGCTGGCACGGGCAAGATAAGTATTGCATTGACAGTCGCCAGTGCTTTGGAAGCCCAGAAGCCTTTTACCGATACACTCGAACGGGCAAGTAAAGCCTCCCTGGGGGCTAGCTTCTTCTTTTCGCAAGGTGACACTACCCGGAACAACACATTCGAGCTGTTCCGCGCCATAGCATGGTGCCTAGCGGATATGGCTCCGGAATTTGGGCTACATGTCACTAAAGCCATCAAAGACAACCCGGGCATACAGACGAAGGTTCCCTTACAGCAGCTCCAGAAGCTAGTTGTGGGCCCTCTAACGCTGCTTGATGAGAGCAAATTTGTACCCCTTAACTTCATCGTCGTGATCGACGCTCTGGATGAATGTGAGAAAGAGGACGCACAAGACTTACTGGGCATGCTTGTACATCTACAAAACCTCCACCAGATACAACTTCGATTTATTATCACCAGCAGACCTGAAGGACATATCGCAATGAGCTTCGAATCTTTATGTAACCGGCTATGGCGAAGGGTTCAACTGAAGAAGATCAAATCGACGACTGACGAGAATAACGATATCGTTTACTACTTATCCAAGACTCTATCTGAGATTGCACAGACACAAGGTGTTATGGGTGACGGAGTCACCGATGTTGACATCAAGAGGCTGGCTGAGAAAGCCGACGGTCTCTTCATTTACGCTGCAACCGCATGTCGATTTCTCAGCCCTATTTTTGCCCATAAGACACTAAGAGATGAACACCTGAGTCTGATTTTTGAGGATGAGCTAGAGGAGGAGGGGCCGCAGCAGATGATTGATGGAATGTATTTGAAAGTCCTGGCCTTTTCTGACATCCAGAGGTCTCACAAAAAAGTCCAGACTACCTTCTACACCTATATCAGCAGGGTGATTGGCTTCATCGTCGTCCTGTTCCGACCTGCGTCTTTGGAAACACTATTTCATTTGCTTCAGACATCACCCACAGCCATGACAGACAGGGTGGAAGAGAGAGCAAAGGGTGATCTTAACCGTTACTTGCGCCGGCTCCACTCGATCATAAATGTCCCTGAGGAACCTAGACTTACTCTGTCACTTGTACACCTATCATTCCGCGACTTCATTCTCGACCAGAAAAGGTCCGAGCGACTTCCGTTCAATATTGATGAAGTTACGATGCACCGAGAGGTACTTCATCGATGTTTCGCGCTGATGAAATCCAAACTTCGCGAGAATATCTGTCGCTTGAACCTTCCAGGATCCCTCGTTTCGGATCTTGATCCTAGTCATATCTCAAGCCATATTCCCCCGCATCTGCACTATGCGTGTCGCTACTGGGCCGATCATCTCATTCAAACACATCGCAAATTCTTTGCCAATGCTGAATCGGAGGATATCGAGTACCGGACATCCGTTAATCTAGTCTATAGCTTCCTTAAGGATAACCTTCTATTCTGGCTGGAGGTTATGGCATTCATTGGAGAAGCCTCATCCATAATTTTGGTGTTCAGCCAGTTGGAACGGTTTATCGAAGTGAGTGATCCAAGTGTCACCATTAGAGTTTGACCCTCAATGGCTAATGACCTTCATTGATAGCTGTCCACAAACCGCGATCTATCATCTTTGTTACATGATGCGAAGCGCTTTGTCCTAAACAACCGATGAGTATTGAGCATACCCCTCTACAAATGTACTGCTCTGCTCTCCTTTTCTGTCCCAAAGACAGTTTAGTACGCTACTACTACCAAAAGATGATTCCTGTCTGGATTACGAAGAAGCCTGAAACTCAGCAAACATGGCCTGCTGAGCTTTCCACGCTCGAAGGTCACACCAGTCATATTCACGATACAGCATTCTCTCCAACGAAAACCCTACTCGCGTCTGTCTCCCGTGATAACACGACTAGAGTCTGGGACTATATTACAGGTTCAGAAATGTACAGATTTGAGGATCCGGGCAGACCGTTGAAAGTCTGTTTCTCGGCCGATGGGTTCAGCCTTGCATCGGGGTGCCTCGATGGAACAGTGCGCGTCAGAGACCTTAGGAAAGGAACAGATGTCAGTTTCCGTTCGCCATCCTATGTGTGTGGAATGTTATTTTCACCAACCAGTTGCAACATTTTAGCATCAATACTTAACAACAACGTTCTGAGTATATGGAATATTGAGGAAAAAAGACAGGTAACCGCTCTACAGCTTCCAGATCGAGACTACCAGAAACATATAGCTGTGTCACCAGATGGAGAGTTTGTGGCTATATGTCTGGACGACTATGCTGCGCTATGCAACGTAGAACTGGGGCAATTAGTTCATGAATTCCTTCCGCATGAGCGGTTGATGGCCTCCCAGGTCGGGGAGTATATTTGCGGTCTGTCAATCTCCACGGACAACAAAATCGTCGCAGTGAGGTTCAATGAGAGCGTCGATTTCTGGGGAATGACACCACCAAACCCGAAGTTGATTAGAACCTACAAGGCTACTTGGAGCGTCTTTTCCTCATTTCTGTTCATATCTCCAGATGAGATGATCAGAATCAGTCGAACTCAGTCCCAAACCCATCCTCATATGGTCAATCTTTTTGACCTGGCTACCGGAGACTCAATCGGAACTTTTTTGGAGAGCTTTGTCAAGCAGGATCCACACGAAGGGCCTCTGCAAGAAGAGGTGCAGCTTTATCAATCTCTGATCAGAATTCTCAGCGGTCCATCCACTTCGACATTCAGGGATAGAAAGCTGACTATTCCGAACAATGTTGAGCTCTTGTATGGCAACAACATGGCGCTGAGCTATTCTTTCGGTAAGGAAGCAAAGCAATGGAACGCAATTCAGGGGTCTGTCAAGGCATTCGAGGTCAATGTTAAGGCAGTCACATACTCACCAAATCGCGAATTTGTCCTTTTACAGCTGGAAGGTGGTGATGATTTCCAAGTTTGGGATAGAAGTTTGACGCGAAAGATTGCGGCTTATGAGGAACTGGTTTACTTGGATTTCGTACCACAAACCAACCATTTAGTTTCCTTGTCTCTGTCAGGGAATCTCCAAGTTCTCCGTTACGATCCCGAAAGCCTTTCCTTCGAAATGATCAATACTTTTGGCCTTCCTGGTGTGTACTCCAAGACCATGCCAGAAATGTTCAGCTGGAGAGCAAGATCAGCCCACGTATCACCAAACGGCGAAGTGATCGTCATAGTCCTTGACTGTCATGACCATGATTACAACATCCAAGTCTGGAATATTCCCAGAAGGGAAATGGTTAAGGAGATCCGTTATCGCCTCATTACTCAAGTCGTCTTTTCACCCGACAGTGAATATGTTTGTGTTGAGTATGGGGAATCTCTCCGCAGGACTCAGCTCTTGCACACATCAAACGTAGCAGAAGTTGAAGGTTGCAATTTATATTACGGCGGCTTTATAAGATTTAGCCCTTCTGGCCGGATGTTTGGGATTATCTCGGAACAGCGCAACGCTATTTCAGTATGGGAGGGTAAACCGTGGATGACACGTTTCGTGTTCCAGGTCCCGAAAGGTACAACGTGAGCAATTTCGCTTTCTCTGCAGCAAACAAACTTGCAGTCTTATCAAGATCATTCAGCAGAGGTTCTATCATTGATGTATGGGATACTGTAGCAGGGGAAAAGCTTGGTTCACAAAGCCTTGTGTTCCAGGGATATGTATTTTCTCTACGCTTTACCCAAAGCGAGCACTTTCTGGAATCAAGTAGGGGACGACTAACACTCCCTAGACAAGATCCGTCATATACAGAACTAGACGAGTTATTGGAAGGTTTACATACCTGTCTCTACGTTTTGGATGACTGGGTCTACCAAGGGCATGAACGACTCATCTGGCTTCCGCCATCATATCGGCCACTGACCGATAGGGCACAAAGTATTGATGTACAAGGCAATACGATTGCACTTGGCTGCGAAGGAAATTGTGTCAGGTTCATTGGGATTTCTCTCGAAGATACACCTGTAGCAAACCATTATTTGGAAATGAGGAACCGGTAGTTTGCGATTGGTGCTTATTCAGATGTGATTAGCAAGCATGGCAACAGGTCGATTCAAAAGAAATAGCTCAATCGCAAGGATAATATCCGAATTACTGGTGTAACGGAGAATTCAGTTATTCAAAAGTACCTCCATCCCGGCATACGAATGACATCCCAATCGTCTTCAAATTGATAGCCCATACCTTCACCAGCCCTTTTCACCATCGACGCAGCACGACAAGCAGGTTCTTCATCCGTTTCCGTTTCAGTAGGTGTCGGCAGCGTCGTTGTCATAGCAGTAACACCAGCGCTAGAGCACGCATCATAATAGTCCTCAGCCGAGTCGCAATACGTAGCGTAAGCAGGTGTCTCGCTGGGAAAGATAGTAGTCGCATCAGGATCTTGACGACGGACAAGCTGTCTGTTTGTAGGTCTTGCAGTGGGCCAGCCGGTAGGTATGCGATACTCCCATCGCTTTTTAACGGTTGTGACAGTACTTTACGGTGTTAGCTAATTGATATCTATATGCTCGGGTGGTTGGCTGAACTTACACGCTGTATGGGCTAACTGTGACCACGTTGAACTCTTCACAGTCATCGATACGATCTTGCAGGGGAGGCGAGCCTCCCGCTGAGGTAATACCTGCTACACAGACGTCGACTATCGTAGTTGGTATATCTGGAATCGTAGTCGTTTGGGCAGTTGTTTCCTCCACGGTAGAGACATCTGTGGTCACCTCATTGCTAGTTTTATCTAGCGTTGTATTTGGCCTTGTATTATCCACAGACTGAGTTGTCCTCCCTTCGGAAGATGCTTCCAGGGTGGCCAAAGTTGTGGAAACGTTATCCGAGATGGCGGTAGACTCGGCAAGCTTGGATTCCGATGATTCCGATATTGATATGACGGAGGACTCCGAGGTTGTTTCATCGATCTCGAGTGACGTAGTAGATGCCACGTCTTCAATGCTCGACAGCGTCCCGTAGGATGACGTAGGGCCGGGCTCGGGTGTTGTCAATCCGAAGCTTGAGGTGGGTGGCTCGACAGCTCCAGACGTGAGGCTGGTAGCTTCTTCTGAAGCGACGCTGCTCTCTTGATTTGTAACCATAGACGAAGTGGAACTGAGCTCATCAACGCCAACAAGCTTGCCATTCTGGCATCGAGAAACTAAGATGGATTTAGTAACGAAATACCTCCTTGAAACAAAGTAACGTACCGTCATAAACACCAAGGGTGACAGGAGTACAACCAGGCAGTGGAGATGCAAACGTGATATAAACTTGTCCATTAGAGGTCTGACAGAAACCTGCTTCTCCATTCGGGAGGCCCTCATTTTGGAAGCTGAGTACTGTCCCAGTTGAAGCAAAACCCTTGGTAATTGCATCAGGCGGCGGGGGTCCTTGACTATCCAGCTCTTTGAAGTCTTCGCCAGAATAATAAATGGGATTTCCATTTTTGAAGAGCTGGCTCTCCGCTAGATTGAAGGTAGCGGCAAAGGTGCAAGTATTAGGACTGCCGTTTCCAACAAATCCTCTGACTTCACGTTTATTTATATCGCGCTTTCGATTGTCGTCAGGGAGTTGAATGCGGAAGATGACAGTTTGCCCTTGTGGCTTGACTCCACCCGTTGTCGTCGGAACTGCAAGTGTCGTTTGGGCAAAAGATATTTGTAGGGGGCCGACGGAGTTGTAAATGCTTGGTCGCTTGATAGCGGTAGATCCACGGACGAAGAACCCGACACAAATTCTGCCAGTTGCGAAGTTTCTTCATTGACCTGTGTCAGAATCGAGTCTGTTCATTTACATTAGCTTCTTTTTTGAATACCGAGGTGTAATTACAACGTACTTGTAGTTGTAGTCGCAATGGAAGTATTTCTCCCGAATGTCGGACGAATTGACGGAGCCAAGGGGAACCTGCCGGACTCTCCATCTTCTGTATCCGGTACATTGGCATCTCCATTGATGGAGCTAAAGGACCCATTGTTGTTCGGAATCGCAGCGAGGTATGTAGAAAGATAGGTTACACAATATATCTCTTCTTCTATAGGCGCAATATCGTTTTCCGGGGAGGTAGCTACGCCCTTGAGCAGAACTACAAAGAAAATGTATATCTTCATCGTGGATTTTGATACGGCTTCTGATGGGATGATAATTACACAGAAATAAGAAAGATAATTCATGGCAACTACTTAAGGCATGAAAATAAGGAGCGGCCAATGTCTCACCCGCCGTAGTTCTCTTTCGTTACCTAGCCACTCAGAAGTGCCAAGAGGAATTTCTCATCCCTGCATTGCATCTTTCATTCCACCTACCAACAGGATTCGGGCTGACAGGGTAGTGGCATTAAGCACTCTCGAAGTCATAGAAATGTTGAATGTCTGTGAGTTGCAGCCTTGATAGTTTATGTAAGATTGACAATCAGATGCGATACATTGGAAAATGACAATATCAATCTAGGAGCCACATGGGTAATGTTCATCATCAAGTCTATATAATATAGAACTTAGAACTGTAAATACAACAATTTCGGTTCCCACGTCTCATCGTTGTCATCCGAACCTGTATCCGATCTGTTGGTTGCCCTACAGGGCGTATGTCTCAGCCACAGCATCCTTCTCGCGGACCAAAAACTCCTTGAAGCTACCCAATCCGATTCCCCAGTTCTTGACCCTCTCAGCGTCAACGCATTTCTCACCATCCCTCAAGAACACTTGCGATCCGATGAAAGGGTTGGTATCTATAGCCTGAGCCACTTGCTCATCAGTGTAAAACTCAGCCTTCATGTCTCGCCCAGTGGCATCAGCCAAAGTCTCCATTATCTGCACAGCAGCCAACCTCTCGCTGACAAGGTCAATTCCCTCCCCATTAAATGTTTCAGGGTCGTCAAAGGCGGCAAGGGTGAATTTAGCGATATCGTGTGGGTCGACGAGGTTGAGCTTGGTATCTGGCTTCAAGGCGGTCAACCAAGTGCTATGCTCGAATAAGTCGCTGTAGATGCGAGCTTTTGGGGCGAGAAGATTGGACATCAAGAAGCCCGGGCGGATAATGGTCCAGTGCTTGAATCCAGCACGTTGAACGAGCCCTTCAATCACGTTCTTGACAAAAAGGCTCTTGAAGAGTAGGTGACCCGGAGGAAGAAGTGTTCGTCTCTCAGGAGCGTCGGCGCTAATAGAGCTCGAGTACACGATATCTTCAACGCCCGCCATCTTAGCCAGTGCGATAATTCTCTGAGCCCAGATACGCTCATCATCGAGATTGCTGTAGTTGGGCCCAAGAGCGAGGAACAGCTTGTTGCAGCCTGTCAAGCCAGTAGTGAGGGCCTCTTCGTCATCCCAATCGCCAGAGTTCAAGACGACGCCGATCTTAGCGAGGGCCTGGGCCTGGGGGGACTCGGTGTTTCGCACTGTAGCGCGAACGGACCAGTTTGATTGGCGGAGGTGGCGACATACTGCTGAGCCTTGGGTGCCTGTAGCGGCGACGACGTAGACAGTTGGGAGAGACATGGTAATGATTGATTGTTTGATGGATAATGATATAAAAGTGTTGTTTTTCCTTGTTGGCAGTTGAGCTCTTTTATATCTTGTTGTTGTTAATTACAGCTCCTCCTCCTCTTCGCGCTATTCCGTCGTGCTCCTGTGGGGCCGATCAGCGGAGTTCCGCTGCCCTCAGGTCCCTCAGCGCAATTCCACCATCTTACTTCATCGCAACCACCAAATTTTCATCCCACCCACCATCAATGGAACGCAACGACCCGCCAGCACGACGGAAGTCCTGTCAGGCCTGCAAGAAAGCGCGCCGGAGATGCGATCTAGCGCGTCCGACGTGTCAGCGCTGCTCTCAGCGAAATATCCACTGCCATTATCCTTATGCGCCTCCATTGCGCGAGAGCACCAGCGACATACAGCCAGCGATCCCAGTACCTGAGATTGAAGGGTCAATTACGCCATCATGTTTTGGAATACTTGATTCGATTTTGGAAACAACGAACGATTTCACAGACCAGTTGTTCCAAGGTTCGTTCGATTGCGATGCTTCTAATTGGTCTACGCCGGGAGTGTCAACCACGGCTCAAAATGCATTGAATCGGTCTCAGCTTGTTACTATACCTCAGGTCACTAAAGCAATCACATCAAGACTCCAGTATCCTCTGGATGCAATATTGAAGGGTCCGTCACAAATGGTTTCGGAGAATCAAACGCCTTGGTGTCATACGCATCTATACGATGATGGGATGCCAAAGTCTATGCAACGTGAGTTCATCCTGTGTATCGATAGCTCCAGCTTAACTGTTGAGGATAGATGCGGTATCTTCGGTTGCACTCCACGCAGCAAAGAATCATCTCAACGCAAGAGTCATCCGCGACAACGTGGAAAGCCGAGTGCAGGAACTCCTTGCCAGCCCCCACCAGCTTCTTCAATAGAAACTCTAGCATACGCACAAGCGCTCTTCATATATCAAATACTCCGCCTACTGGATAACGACGCCCGAACCTACGCCATCTACGAAGCAACCATGCCCCATCTCGAAGAAGCATCCAACGCCCTCATTCCTCACATCGCCTTCGACGCAGCAGCAGATTCACCAAGCCAATCCTCGGACCTTATACCCCTCTTTCCCATCTCAGCAGCACAAGCATTCTGGACGGATTGGATCTTCCAGGAATCAGCCAAAAGAACCCTGGGCATGATAAACTTTTTCATGCTGACGTACTACTTCATGAAAGGCGAGTCGGGTAATAGATGCGGTCAGAATAAAAATATCGCTGTGAATCGGTCCGTCACCATGTCTGCGCATCTATGGAACGCTCAAGATGCTGTTGATTTTGCACTGGCGTGGCGAGATAAAAAGCACTTTGTGATAAATGTCAGCGCGTAAGTCAACATTGAATCTTGTTTGTGGTGTTTCTAGCTAATGAATCACAGACCTAATTTCTTGGAGACAATAATACACGATGCTCAGAAAGATGACATCGATACTTTTGGCAAGATATGTCTGACATCTTTGATGGGACTGACTGAGGCAAAAGGGTGGTTAGCTATGAAGGGGATCACTTTATAGTCTTTTTACAGCTTGGCAACGTGCTCCTCTGAGTATAACACAGGGATAATGATTCCCAGCTATTGTTTTCATAAACGCTCTGTATCGTTCGTCATCAATGCGAATGGCGTCTTAGCGAAGGATAGACGCTATTGTTCCGAAGATAAAGATTCTCGCCAGGTTAAAGATAAGAAAGAATTGAATCATGACGTTTGATATTTGAAAACCTCTAGGTTATAGTAAGAATCGATGGTGTTTTTATGCAGATATTGTTCGCTTTGAGGTTTAGAAATATTTTTCATCCACTATAGGAGAGTGGGTTAACAGTCGTCATGGCCTTATTAGTCAATAAGAAATAGATACTACAGTTAAAAGAGAGAAAACTAAAGACAGAAGTTACTATAATGTTATATATACAGTATTAGTACTTTCTGACTATTACTTATAATAAGATTATTTTAATACCTGAGATTTAGGTATAGGGTGGTAACAAGTATCTATTGCCCTTGCCAAATAACTGTAGTAAGATAGATGCGATAGTAAATTAGAATAGTAACGGACCCTATTCTTTCGCTGAACCGGGGGCTTGATTAAGGACGGGGATGCCGAGGCGAACTTGTGAGGCTGAAAAACAAAAGTCAAGTTACACGACGCGATGTTACTTTCAATTCCACAACATCACGTTCCGCTATCTTATCTCGTATTGATAAGCTTCTTATCGCTTGAAGCTAGCAAGGACCCTGGGCGCAGGTTGTGACACGAAAACAAGATGCTAAATTCATCTGACATAAATAATACTAGTATGCACTGAATTTGCCCAGCTCTTTTCGTCACTCAGGATAGTCCGAAAGGTTTTCACGCCCCCTGCCTGGAAAGTCGGCAAAAGTCCCTTAAGTAAGCTGCTGACAGAACAACAAGTGAGCTATGTCGGCCGCAAAACAACTCCACCTAAGCGGCCGACTTTACAACAGGTGTGATAGGGCCATCAACGACAAGCAGCACATAAATGGTTAAAAATAAGCGAAAATACAAGCTGAGGAACAAGCTTCTGCCAAGCGTCAATGCCGGATCCTTGCCGCCCCCGGTAGCCGAGACCATTTGGAACTATATCCCCTGCCAAGAGCTTCTTGATTGGGAGGCTTTTACTCGGCCGGACCGTGATTAAATGGGACGATGTTTGTTCTAGTGCGGTATTCAGCTAGCTGTTCGTCTAAAAGTGGAAGGTTCAAGAAGAACCTCATGAAGGGCTCAGTCTTGCACGTGTCATGGAATTGTGATGGAAAGAGATTGACTTCGATGATGGCGGTCAATCTCGAGGACGTGTATAAATACGTGACTCTTCTCCTAACTCATTTGTCTCTTGTCCTCATCCTCAGATCATCAATCGCCAGCCACTCTCATACAATAATTCAGTTCTCTTCCCTCATCACCATGCTCGTCTCTACTGCTCTTCTTGCTCTCTGCTCAGCAGCCTTTACGGCAGCCACGCCCGCTCCGGCCCAAACCCCCAAGAAAGACTTCAGTTTCTGGCTCGGCGGTCCCATCCTTGAGAAATGTCTTGCCGAAGGGAACTGCGAGGACCGTCTTCTCGATAACCCGTACTATGTCGAGTCAAAGAAGACCAACCATGCCAAGCGATTCGACTGCCACGGCAAAGGTATACACACTGTCGTCACTACCGGCAAGAACTTTGTCAAGTTTGGCACCTTCAACCCCTACGATCTATTCCACCACGTATATGACCTATGCCACGAAGGAGGATGCGATGGCGGCAGTGACTGGGCCCGCAGCACAAAGTACGTCACTGCCACTGGAGTCTACTTGAAGGACATCAAAGTCAGTGCACAGGGTGTCTACTCTGGGTGGGATGTGCGCAATGCTCTGGCGCAGTCTCTTGCGGATGCTTCTGGGCGCAACCAGGTCTGGTCTCAGGAGGTCGCGTGCCCGAGCGGAGGACGAGCATGCTCACTTGTCAAGCTTTGGCAGGGATATGCACCTAACTTTCATCAATCTGCTATCTACAACAACTGCAATCAATATGGTTGGATGAATGCTAAGACTGATGGTCTTACTGGAATCACTTCGGGTGGAGATTGCAAGTCGATTGTTGAGAAGCTTGGAGCGATTGTTGGAGAGGCGGTTCCTTACGGGGCGGGAACTATCCCACTTCTCAGTGCTCTTTGTGGTTAAACTAGGGCTTAAAATACCCGACCCATGGGTACCCATACCCGCCCACAGATAGATCTGGGTACCTATGGTTAGGCAGGTTAGTTAACTATACCTATATAAGTACCCAAAACCTACCCTATTTTATTAATAGTTACCCAATAATTACCCAAATAGCTTAAATAAATTATATAAAAAATTTTAAAAAATATATTATAAATCTATATAGTTACATATATATATATATAATTTTTATTATAATTATTTTATTTATAAATTATTATTTTATTTCCTATTTTAATTTCTTTTTAATACCTAAAAAAACTATCTTATTTTAAGGTACCCATAGTAGGTAATTTTTCCTGATTTACCTAACTAGGTTACCTAGATATACCCATAGCGCCTAGTTAGGCGGGCTAACATCTGGGTACCCGTGGGAATCTTAAGCCCTAGGTTAAACAATAGCATATCGGGTATCAGGCGAGTTCAGGGAGCAGGGAGTGAGATATATAGAGTTATGGTGCTTTGTACCTAACAGAGCTGAGAGCGAGTTCTAGATTAGCTAAAGCATAACCTTTAGTCGAGTGTCTATCTCAAATTTATTGCCATTCCTTGTCAAGAACCACCAAATTCTGGTATCCCTTCTTCACAATCTCAGTATCAATCACCATGACAGCAATGAAAGTAGTGTCCTCAGTTTCACTGGGATTGTCGCTGACGGTGTGATGGCACCCAGGAAGCTCGTTGAAGCTCTCCCCGGCGTTATAAACCTTGGGCGGGTTACCGTTCATTCCGCTAAGAAGTTGGCCCTTGATCACAGTAGCGGCGACTGTGGCACCGGAATGAGTATGGGGAGGTGTCCATCCGCGGGGACCATAGTGCACCTCGAGACCGACAATTGACTTGCCGGGTGCGTTGGTGAGCTCGTAGTCGTAGAGGATCTTGACATTCTCGCGAGGGCGGTTGCTATGAATGATTAGATTGACCCCAGATGAGGGAATCGCTCAACTTACCGCTTATCCTCAATATTGTCTGCCATTTTGAGGAATATGTTCCACGATTAGTGCGATGTGATTGAGAAGAGACAGGAGTCGGAGATAACAAGAGATGAGGAATATGATAGATACAATGCTTTGGTGAATGAAATGCTTATACTTATAGAAAATTAGGATTTTCCCAAACGACAGACAATGATTATCCTACCTGTCGGCCTCCCGATTTTCGGGTGAGATGAATAAGCCGGGCAACCGTCAATTACGGACCAGCCCGGGTATCCGGGTATTCATTCTGTCCCCGAATCCCGGGCGCAATTGCCTGATACGACAATCAGCATATAAACAGTTCCTTCTTGACGGAAAAGATTGCTTGAATAATATCGCTTCTTAGCAGTATCATTCACTAGTCTATCATCGCACTGGATACACTAGGAAACAATTCCTCCAACCTCAAGATGAAAGCCGTCCAGATCCTCGGAGACATATCTTCTCCAAAACTCACAACCAACTACTCAATGGAGAAACCCAAACCTGTCAAATCTGATATTCTGGTTCGTGTTAATGCCGCTGGAGTCACTGGCGATGAAATCATGTGGCCAGAGACATATCGACGTCCAACCCGCATTCCCGGCCACGACATATCCGGCGTCATCACTGCTTTTGGCCCTGACTACTCTGGTCCTCTACAAATCGGCCAAGAAGTATTCGCGTTTATATCGGCGCACACTGGTGAAGGACAAGCTGACTATATTGTCTGCACTCCCGATGAAGTCGCCTTGAAGCCAGCCTCACTTTCCCACGCTGAAGCTGCTGCACTGCCGATACCGGTCTTGACAGCGTGGGAAGTTCTAGACTATGCCGACATTCAAACCGGAACAAGAGTCCTTGTGACGGGTGCGTCGGGCGCGGTTGGTCAGCAGTTTGTGCAACTTGTCAAACACTTGAGTGGCGCCTATGTGATTACACTGGCATCCGAGACGAACAAGCATCTATTGGGCGATCTACCTGACGAAATCATCGAATACAAAACTCCGAATTGGGAGAAGTTGGTGAAGGACGTCGATGTTGTCTTTGACACGGTGGGCGGGGAGGTTCTGGCCAAGACGTGGGAAACGGTCAAATCTGATGGTGTTATCATCACGATTGGCGATCCTGCACCATCATGGGCCTTTGGCCGTGATGAACCCTCCGAGTCCTTGTCTCTACCAGCGGTGAAGTACAAGTACTTTATTGTCTCGCCGAACGTGCATCGCCTGGGAGAGGTAGCAAAGTTGTTTGATGAGGGAGTGCTGAAGCCACTGGCTGTGAAGACGTATCTGTTTGATCAGGCGATTAAGGCTTGGGAGCATGCCAGGCAGCGTGGAAAGGGCTACAAGGTCGTTATTGAGCTTTAGGCTGTAAGTAGAGGTCTAGGATAGTAAGAAGTCCGTGAGTAGAGATTATATAGATTATTGAACCTTCAGCTTGTACTTCCTTCCATCCAGCTAGAATCCAGCTCTATACCCATGTTGGCCCATCCGCAAATATCCTCAAACGTCCCCAGAGACGCAAAAACATTATCATCTTGGTCCATAGTCGGAAGGGATCCCGTGCTACCCTCGCCCTCGCTCTGCGTCAAACTCGGAATATACGCTGATCCCGGCGTACTCCCCACTTCTCCACTAGTCCCGCCAAGCCCTAGAACATGACGAGCGATAGTCTGTATCTCTTTCACATTATTCGCCGTTCTTGGCCAAACCTCACCTACAGCCTTGAGACATCCGATAGTCAAGCGGATCTGATCTCGCGCTACTGCCAAAGCTTGGTCTTTGAGCATGTATGTACAAGCTGAGAGAAGCGCGAGAGTTCCTTCGCTGACCATGCATGTTGTGAAAGGTGTGTGGTGAAATGGGCGAACAGGTAACGCTAATAGCTGGATTTGTGCATTAACTGACTTGAGAATCCTTGTCGTGTGTACGTTGATGAGATCTGGCTTCGGTGTGTCTGCCGGTGGTTCTCGAGCGCAACTGGAAACCTTTTCAACAGGGTTAAATCTCAGATCTGATAAAGGTCTGTGTATACCAATAGTTGCACTAGACAGTCAGCTCAACACTCAACATGGTCAAGGAAGGACATACACATGGATAAGCAAGTGGGCTTGAAACATCAGCTCATCAATGGTCCCATCTGCCTTTAGCACTGGCTTCTTATCCTTGGGAAGTAGCAGTAGCCAGGCATCGAAAGCCGAGTCAGCGGATTGTATGATAGCCTCTGAATGTTCTCTCGTTGCGCGTTTTGGTGACATGTAAATGACTTGTGCTGCGCAACGGACTGCACCGATGAGATAGGCAAAGGACGAGAATACCACGTCTTCGCTATCGAATTCGCGAGAATCAAAGTCCTGTAAAGTCTTTGGTGCAGGGATTATCTATGGATCACGCGTGAGCCTCTCGCTTCGAGATATTGCGAAGTACTTACACCTGACTCGTATTCTGAATCTTCACAAGGAAGATCTGCGGTAGGTTCAACATGTAATGTCTTGAAATTCATCGTGCCTAAAGTCCCAGCGTAGGAAGCATCCGCGATGAATAACATCCACCACGTCCGTCTCCAGCATTCAACCATGACCGGGTCTCCGGATCCCCAAGTAGTAGCGAACTCTTGCTTATGCATTTCTAATTTGACGGCAACATCGATTGCAGCATCCATCTGCTCTTTTGCTTCAGCCTTAAACGTGTACCAGAACAAAGCGACCGAGTAGAGTAGACGAGCCTGGACTTGCACTGCATCTGATGATTTGAGCTGTGATATTTGAGCTTCGGTGACACTGCTTAGTGACTCTGACCATTGGTGGGTGTCGTAGATATGACCGATGAGCCGCATGGCAGCTATGAGGGCACTGAAGTTGAAGGTTGACGCCTGGGACAGGTGGACTAAGTGTTTGTATGGGGGAGCATAAGGATGCAAGTGGTGAAAGTTGGCATAGTACGACTTAACCAGAGAATCATCGGTGAGTCCGCCATGGCTAAACTGCGGTGTGTCGCGGTTCTCTGGTACGGGTACTGGTACTGGTGTCGGAACAGGTAAGCTCGCATGAAAATCCTCCATACAATCCGTCCCCGTCACAGATTCATCCCCTAAGTTAATTCCCTCATCAGATACCACCACAGAAATCTCTGACACGTTATTGTCCAGCTGTCCATCAGCCTTATTAGCCAGTCGTCTTCGCCTTTCAACCAAAGCAGCTCGATCAAGGCCACCGCGTCTCGAAGCTGTATACTGGCACGTCTTATCGTATGCCATGCACCGACTGCATCGCGGCTGATGAGCATCGCATTTCACATGCTTTGTCCGACACTCGAGACAAGCTAGCGAGGATCGTGTGTTGACACGTGTTGAGACTAGTCGCTCCATGGTGAATGGGTAGTTTACGCGGAAGAGAATTATGGCTGATGCTTGCCAAATGGAGGTCATACTAAAGTGGGGTCACGGGTATCCGGGCTTCCGGAAATAGAGTGGCTATACGAGATGTCAGCCAATATGAGGAAATACTTTGTTGACGGTAAAGACCATGTTGTTATTGAAAACGATGTGCCGGCTACTGATTCAAATCACTCCATCTCTAGCCATTAATATACTTCTTATGGATATGCTTGTTCCAGGTTCTCGAAGATTCGTCGACCAAATTGATCCATCAATTTGAGTCGATTAATCTTGTCCCCGCCGTATCCCGCTTTATCAGGCTCGTACATATGCCAGTCAAGCACCTCATACCCTCTTTGCTCAATGGCACCGAAGTCAGGCTGCAAATAATCAAAGATCCGGCAAGTTAAAGGGTTGATCCTCTCCGACTCAGCTTCGTCGTCATCAATCATGCTGACGCCACAGCTACCGCTAGCGTCAAGATCAGCACGTATAGCGGTACATCGAATATCGATATCCCGTTTCCCTCTCGTTTGCGGTATGTTCTCCTCTACTAGCCGCCAGTGTTCGCAGCACAGTTTGATCGGACAGGTGGCGGCTTCTGGATGACGAAGAGTGAAATGCCGGAGGGGATATTGCCCTGGAGTGAAGAACACTATGCGGAGAAAGTTCTTGGAGAAGGCTCTGCCGCGCACGGGAGATCCTCTGACTTGATCGAATCTGGGATCCAGTGTTGGGGCCATGACTTTGGAGTCGGTGGGGTTTATCAGGAGATAAGCCTTGCTAGGGAGATGGTCAGGTCGTTTGGTGGCTTGGCTGTGCTGCTGGACGTCCTGCCCGATCTGAGTCTGAGCTGATAGCCAATCTTGTGACTGGATGATGTCGTCCAGCTGTCGAGTAAGAGTATCAACGTCTTCCCGAGCCAGGGCCACTCGTTCCTGAGCATGGACTAACCGCTTCTTAATGGCAGTCGCACGATTAGTTAGGTAATCCATTGTGTTGATGAGGGGTTTTCGTAGATGCGGACTAGAGTTCTGTAGACAGAATAGACGGTGTTGATAGACCACAGCTATCTTTCTGGGTTGCCTTCCTTTGTAAAATAGGTTTAGTTCGTTTTGTAGACCGTTGCTACTTTTGTAGGAATATCGTCTTTTGCAAGATTATACCTGTATGATAGGAAGGATATGCAGCTTTATACGAAGATAACAGGACCTGGGACTTTAGGAAGATGGATGAGACCGAACAGAAGTCCAGGCCGAAAAGAATAAGTTGTTCGTGTCGCTAGTCACTGGTTTATCTTCCAAATTCCATACCTATCTGAGGAGTACCGCGAACAAAGGTCTTTGTAAGAGAAGCGCAGTATA
Source organism: Fusarium pilosicola (assembly GCA_020615335.1). Lineage (NCBI taxonomy): Eukaryota > Fungi > Ascomycota > Sordariomycetes > Hypocreales > Nectriaceae > Fusarium > Fusarium pilosicola. Next base: position 341,645 of record JAGQDI010000021.1, on the reverse strand, counting down.
GTTTCTTGGTCAATGTATTGTTTCGTCAAAGCTCATGTGTCATGCTTGTCGCCGCGGATTATTGTTCAAATGACAGGTGAGACCGAACATATTGTTCAGCTGTTGGCAGTGAACATATCGAATGAGGTGCCCGACACTGCTCCTGACTAAAGGCAATGTGCATGGTATTGTTGGTTCCATTGGGTGATATCAACTCGTAAAGACTGCATGAGAAACTGAAAGACCGATTAATAGTCGTGTCTATGACAAACATTCCCGTCTTCAGTGATATTTCGTAAAAGAAACATTCGATTTCAGTATAGCAGACTCTTCACGTCTCTCGCTAACGTCATTGTAACAGGAGCCGTCAGGCTGCTTGTCACTAAGGTGACCAGAAATAGAGCTGTCATGCAAGTCGTAACTCTGGCAGTATACTGCCAGGACCTGGTCAAAGTTGACTTTCCTGTTCTTTGATGGCTCAGCCGTGGAATTCAGCTCTGCGTCGGGAACACACATCAGCTCATTTCTAATTTGGCGGCGTATCCTTTTGGTGAATGTGTCATCGGAATCGCTGCTGAAGGACCTCTTCCGGCTCAGGGCCTCAGCTCTCGAAGAATTACCGTGGTCGAGTGTGCTCTGTGGTGATTGCCCGCAGGAGAATGAGCCTGGTTCTGGAGATGGAGCGGCGGAACGGATCATCCTAAAGCTCTCATAGATATCGAGTGGTTCCACATCCTCAGATGGCGGATAGACCTCAGAGTCGAGGCTTGGACTTTGTTCCCCAACAATCTCCCACTCGAATCGAGATCCTTTGGGCTCTTTCTGAGGAATGGCCGGTCCTGAGATGGGCGGCGTTGGCTGTGAAAAGGGAGATACAGGCCGCTCGGGCTCATGAGTACCTGGGAAAAGGTCAGCGAAGCTGAGTCATTTTAGGACGAACATACCATTATATGCATCCTCCCAAGACCAGTGCAAGAGGCCGAGAAATACCTCGACCTCGAACTCGTCTGTGATAACTTCGTCACTCATAGCTGGAATTTCGTGTCTGCTGTAGGCTGAGAAAGAATATGTTGTTCTGTTGGATCCAGACAAAAGTCGTCCACGGAAATACAGAACATGCCTTGAGAAGATGAAGACGCTGGCGGTGCTCACTATATATGTGTTTCTCGAAACAAATTTACTTTCCAAACGTAGACCTTATTTGACCAGTAAAGAAGCATAAGTAAACTTCATTATTGAGCACTTTTTGCAAAGTTTAATAACGTCAACATCACGATACTTTTCGTTCTTGAAGCTTAGGCGATATTGCCAAAACGCTAAAGTATAAACGAATTAGCATGTAGCTATCACCTAAATTCCAAGCTTTTATCACACCAAAGTGTGTCAAACATTGAACCTGTAGTCTTTCAACAGTAACAAGGTATCGTATTACCTAGAATTAATCCTTAAGCCGTGTTCCGGATTCCCCAGTGCTGGATGGTGGATCTCAATAGAGAGGAGCGATTTCCCTGTCCTTCATATTGTTGAGGATTCATCTACAGGATAATGCACTCTGAAAAATATTAGTCCGGTCATGGCCATAACCGAAACGGCGTCCGACTTCGTTTCCAAAGCTAAAGAGTGGCTCCGTTATGTGCACGGTCTTGTTGGTTGCCTGGTGATCTCCATTCTTGGAAATTGCACGACCAACGAGCCACTAACCGTCAGCCATGGATCATTTATAAACAGCTCCAGTTCCCGATCTCAGGACCTCAGATTCTTTCTCAAGTCAACCAAAATGGCTTCTTCAACGCCAGACATATCGTGCATCCTGCCACGACTTCACCAAGAATTGACCAATGCCATATCTCAGCATCTTGACGGAAGCGACCTAAAGGCCCTGCGTGAAACATGCTCCGCAATGGCACGGGCTGTACCACTCCGTTTCGATCGTGTATTCATATCCGAAGATTCCCTCAACATTCAAGTCTTCAAAGCAATTGCAGACCACGACATTTATCGCCATCAAGTCACTGAGATTATCTGGGACGACGCCCGTTTATTTACTGGCCCGGAGTGCTGGCAATACAAAGATGAATGGGAGTATCACGGTCGGGAGCCAGATATGATTGTAACTGAGAATGGATGTCCGAAGTGGTTTCAGAAAGGATTCGAGTACATCTGACGATGACTGGTGTCACCACTACACCTTTCCTGTTGCTGACAATCATATGGGACTTGCAGATTGCTGGGAATACTATAAGCCGTTGTTGGAAGACCAACAGCAGATTCTGGAAAGTAATGCTGACATAGAGGCCTTCAAGTGTGGTCTTGAGCGTTTCAAATCCTTAAGAAGAATCACAATTACACCTGCGACACACGGGAGGCATGGTCACCCTCTACACAGAATTCCTGTGATCAGGGCATTTCCTCCCGGATTCGATTGCCCAATCCCAAAGGCATGGCCTACTGCCCCAATGGACGATGGTGGAGAATGGCACGACGAGCTCCCATGGATATCCGAGGAAGGCGACGTCCCGTATCAGTGGTTTTACGGCACCCACTGTACCGCTGAGAGATACAGGGAGAAATGGCGAGGATATCAACTCGTGAGTAGAGCCTTGCTCGAATGCGAAAATAAACTCACAGAGCTCAAGATCGAAGATCACGAGATCAAATCCGGATTGAACTGTCGTGTCTTTGATCAGCGTTGCCCAGAGTATGACAACCTATACATGATCCTTGGTCGTCCAGGCTTCCGTTATCTCGATCTTGCTCTATTCGCAGGTCTCATCGAGCAAGATGGCTGGGCAACATACAAGACTGGGCTCATACGAGATGCTTTAGCTCAAGCTAAAGATTTGGAACATTTATCTATACGTGCCTCGACAGATATCAGAGACGCATACTGTCAACAGCTTGATATAGAAGACCTTGAATGGCCTGTATTCCCCCTAAGGACGGTATTTCCTATCGATCACTAGCCACGACTTCAGCACTTCGGTATCTCGAATCTCCTGGTAGAGCTAGATGACTTGATCGATGTTCTGTCCTGTTTGCCACCCACACTTCGCTGCGTCGAGCTACTCAACTTGGCGTTTAGAAATCCGGAACACGGCTATGACGATCTCGTTCGCCAGATGCGTAATAAATTGGACTGGCGCTCACGCCCCGTGGAAGAGAGACCGAAGGTGCATATGGTCTGTTGTGGGGAAGGTTCTTGCGAAGATAATGAGTTCATTGAGGTAGATGATGCGGTGTGCTCATATCTGTACGGAGATGGGGAGAATTTGTTCGAACCTGAGTCGAGGTACGTTGCTATGGGACGAGGGGGTGTTCGGAGAGATCCGCTCGATCCAGACTCCCGAACTCCTTTCTAGGGTATAAGGTGCATGTTATTAACAGACTTCTCTCCTCTAGCAAGGCCTCTAGACTCAGCTGGGAGCTGAGGAGCCGTGGGTTTGATGGCAATATAATAAATGTACTATATAGAAGCTCTTCAGCCTAATCACAATGCGAACGATGGTCCAGCACCTGTTAGCACCCTTGCATTTTCACAGTAAGCCGTGTCTGCTCGAAACAGCTATAAAGCTTCCAAATATTGATTCCATTTCCGTTGGACTCTTAAAGATATCATATCTGGAAAGTAATGCTGACATAGAGCCTTCCAAGTATGGTACTGCGGCCACAAATGGAAATGCCCGAAAGACTCCGCTCTTAAGGAGTCTTCCCAACCAACAACTGCAAGCGAGTCATTTGGCAGACCGACGTTGAGTGGATCTAAACAGGCCAACAGCATTACTTTTACGAGACGTATTTCGGTCTTCCTATTTTCAATACAGAGTTTGGGTGCCTCACTTCATCGCTGTCGCTCAGATGCATCAAGACCATTGAAGAAATCACCTTAGCCGTGCACTCACGATGATTGTACGTCTTGAGGCTCTCGTACGTCAGACCATCCGAGTGTCACTAGAAAATGGGAAGTGGAGTCTGGCACCATAGCCAAGACCTTGGCTAATTAAACATTGGCCGATATTCCCGGGCAAACAAGCTGTTGCATTGCTTAAAGACCCATCCATTCTATGATCGCCCTACTTTTCAATCCATCCTAAATTGATCTCTCAGTCGACCATCTGCACATATTTCGCGATGTCTTCGGCCATCACAACTTCTTTGCTCATGCTAGAATACACCGGCATTCCAAATCTCGTTGCCGAGGTCATCGGCGCAAACCCTACAGCCACGACTTTCGTACTGGACTGCGACAAGCCCAAGCACAAGAAGAATTGGGAAGACGGTGAATGCTATATCACCAAGGACACCGTCATTCTCGGCCCATGGGCCGATAAGACACCTGCGCCTGGAGCTGTAACCACTGGGATCTGGAGAGAAGGCACCGTCAATGAAGATGAAAAAGAAGGCTACTCGTTCTCAATAGAATGTCAGATGGATTATACGGTGCCTATAGTCTGTACCACGACCAATCATGCTTCGTTCACCTTCGACGATGGTCGGGGCGTCACAGCGACATACACCAAACACGGCGGAACGACGGTTGATATGTTCTTCTATGGTGGGTATGGATACTTTGGCTGGACTCCTGTCACTGTCACTGCTGGTCACTCGTATCTTTCCTCCGCCAATAATGCCTCTTTTACAGAGGCTTCGCCTACAAGCATCTCTGGAACCGGAGAGACTGGGCAAGCAACTAGTTCAGCGACCGAAGCCAGGAGCACGACTGATAATGGTGTTATCACTGTTACGGGTGAAGCTTCATCGACGGCTTCAAGTAACGGTGCAGGTACAAGACGTGCTTTAAGCCTCTGGACTGCAGTGGGCATCATAGCAACTCTGGTCTTGACATAAATGAACGCTGGTTTAATATATTTTGTCATGATTGGTTAAGGTGACTGACGTCGAGGAAGGTTACCCGAGTCAGGTCGGTAACGGTAAACGTGGTAATAGAAGTAAACTATATTATGAATCATTTTACGAAAAAACTGAGCAGCTGTCCAAAGGTGGGGCCACTTCCTGATTCCCATGTCGCATGTCACCTGAGTTCTTGATTCCTTAATGACGTGGCATTTACTTTTACTGGTCGGAATACGTCGTTACGGCTTGTGTTACCATTGACATACATAAGCAGGCCAGATCTCAGTGGCTCTTGTTCAACTATCAACAGAGTCATTTGGGTATCGCTGGTAGACTAGAGATGTTTATACTAAGGGGTTGTGTAGCGAATAGCAGGATTACGGCAACACTATTCGTAGATAGACCGAGAGCATATGGTTTGGAATCAACGAAGTGCCAACCCGCCATAAATGCACTAGTACGTGTTGAGGTTCCTCTCAATCAGGTTTTTCCCCATTGAGCTACGCTCTTCGTCCATGTGATACGCCACATCTGGATACGATGCAACCGTGAACCAGAAGATGGCCATTACACGACTACTCGCGAAACCGAAACCGGGTAAATTATGCCCAATGAAACCACTGTGGGCCGGAAGTACAGGTGTTGTCCGAAGTCCGAACCCCAAATGAATCGACGAGATTGACTATCAGTCTCGGTATTCCTTCAGTGGCCGAGATGGGTTATAAAAACTAAAATCCAGCACGAAGTGTGTAGTTTATCCTCAGTCAACATATCACTTCCATCTGCCATGTCTACGATAGTTGACACGGATATTTTGATCGTGGGCGCAGGCCCTGCCGGCAGCGCCCTCGCTTCCTTTCTGGGACAAAATGGCAAGTATTGAATCTTCTCCAGATGGTTTGTCCCGTAAGCTAACAAGTAATGCATAGGAATGAGTGGACTTGTGATTTCCAAAAGTCCGCATACGGCCTATACGCCTCGAGCTCATGGGTTCAATCCTTGGGCACAAGGTAGGACTAGACATAGGGACAAGCATGGCTATTTTCTGATGCGTAACAAGAGTGCCTTCGAGACATTAAACTGGAAGATGAGGTGCTTCGGCTCGCAATTCGAGAACCCTTCTTCCTTTCACCTCGCTTCGCACAGAGCATGATTGGGGAGGAATACGGAAGAATCTCGGCATGGGAGGAAGACCCTAGATCTCTAGTAAGTTTGCCATGCCATGCACATCTCGCTTCTAATAAGGCACTTCCTAGGCAAGACGGAAGGAAACCACACCTTGCGAGTATGTGGACCTTTCTCAACGACACTTGGAACCTCTTCTTCTCCGTTTCGCATCACATAACGGCTTTAATGTTCGATTTTCAACCGAGGTCCTCAAGGTTGAATCCATTGAGAGTCACACCACCGATTCCGCTTATTTGTGCACAGTTTACGACGATATTCTGAAGCAAGAATTTAAAATCCGCACAAAATACCTTTTCGGAGCAGATGGGGCACGCAGCGACATAGCGCGCCAATTCAACTTTGACTTCCTTACTCAAAGCCCAGGCCCGAAAGCGTGCAACGTCTTGTTTCGTGCTGATCTTGCAACGCACTTGACCCCAGGGCGGCTGGGGGAATACACTGGATTATACAGCCCGACCGTGCCCTCTTCCCCGGCGTCGTTGCCCACTTGCGAGTTGTTCGGCCTTGGAACGAGTGGGTGCTGGTAGCGTTTGGTGCCGAGGGCGCCAACCCCTTTGAGGGCCTGACCACTCAGAGTCATGAGCTTGTAGACTTGATCCGACAGCTTGTTGGAGTTGATTCGCTTGATGTTGAGATCTTGACGCTTGACGCTTGGACCGTGCGTGAGTCTGTCGCGGAGACATACTCGAAAGACGATCAGACCTTGTTTCTGCTGGGTGATGCGGCACACAGACATCCTCCGAATTTCGGTCTCGGTAGCAACACGTGCATCCAAGACGCGTATAACCTCGCTTGGAAAGTAGCCTACGTGTCAAAGGGCTGGGCTGGCCCGGGTCTGTTAGCCTCATACAGTCAAGAGAGACAGCCAGTCGGTGCCGACCTTGTCCGAGAGAGCAACAACCAAATACGACAGAATGCAGAGCTCTTCCGCGTATTTGGTATGATGGCACCGTCTGCCGAGGGCATGAAGCAAGTAGACCAACTATCGCATGCAACGCCAGAAGGCTCAGCGCGACGGGCCGATCTGCATGCCGCCTTGGAAGAAAAGAAACAAGAGTTTGAGAGCCTCGGCTTGGCCCACAATCATTTCTATACATCCAAGGCCGTGTTCCTTGATGATGAGCCTAGCCCAAGACCAGAACTGCAAGGTGACCCAGTTGTGGAGGTTCAGATCAGCACCTATCCCGGTAGTAGATTGCCTCACGCGTGGATTGACAAACCAAACCGGCTGGGCATGATATCAACTCTGGACTTGGCTGGAAAAGGGTCCTTCTGTCTATTGGTTGGCGTGGACGGCAGTGCTTGGAGAAGCGCAGCTGAGGCAATCAAGACAGCCACCGGTATCCCTATCAGTGCCGTTGGCGTCGGCCAAGGTCAGGAATATATCGACGTTTACAGGCGTTGGTATGAGAAGAGGGGTGTCAGCGATAGTGGGTGTGTTCTCGTTCGACCAGATCGTTTTGTTGCGTGGAGATCTGTTGGCAAGCCTGCAGACTGTGAGCAGAAATTGGGGGAGGTTTTGGGGAGCATCTTGTGCAGAGCCGAGTTATAACTTTCTTTCAGAGCATAAAGAAGAATTTCGCTAACTGAATTTACTTAAAACATGCTTTTGCAATTAGATCCTGCATGAAGATTGGTAGCATCCCTGTTATATCGCCTGTATCATGCCCCATAACGGCATTTCCTTCTCAGAACTCCGACGTATCGCGCTTCGGTATTAGCCCGGACTTTCAGTTGTCCGCCAAAGCGGGGCCTTGTAACCAATGGTCACTCCCCTCTTCCTCAAGCGATTAAGCTCCTTCTATCCTCGACAGCAGGAGTGCCAGGCAGATCGGGCAGTTCGGGCTTGAGATCGGGTCGGAGGTTGTTTGAGGCCGATGTTCTGTCTACGTTAACGGAGGGTTTATTACTATATAAGATCAAAATCTTGCACTTTATACGTCTACACCAAACACTGAGAACTTCAACCTGCAAGCATGGATTCTAAACTCGAAGGCGGTTACCGGAGCTTAGAAGCAACGGGCCATTTCGTACTACTTCTCTGTGTTCTATACTTACTCTGTTTTGTGGGTGGGATCTCACCTCCAGCCTCTACTGCTCTAACGAATTGTAGGCAACTTTTACCGTTTTCTTCAATCCACTGTCGCGGCTACCAGGTACGTTGCCTATTTGTATCTCCATTCCACCCGTCTACGCTGATACTGTCACGCAGGTCCATGGATATCCCGCTGGACGGACGTTATCCCGAAGTATCACTGGCTAAAGGGCACACGAGCGCAATACGTTCACTACCTTCATCAGCAATATGGTTCGTCCAAATATCCCCAGACAACATGCCGCTAACCCGTAACAGGCCCCGTTGTGCGAGTAGGTCCTCACGAGGTTGACATTTCCGACATGGCAGCAGTCAAGGAGATTCATCGCGTCAAAGATGGCTACAGAAAAGCCCCATTTTACCAGAATCTTGTTCCCAATACCAACAACCTCTTCAATACTCTCGATGTGGAGTTCCACCGCCACCATCGACGTCTGCTGTCATCGCCCCTCTCTGAATCATCGCTCAAATCTGTGGAGCCAACAGTTGACGCTTGTGTTAAGATGGCAATTGCTAGTATGAAGCGTGAAATGGATCGACGCGGGGCAGCGGATGTAGCCAAGTTTTGGTTGTTCATGGCCACAGATATAATCGTCGAACTTAGCTTTGGGGAGTCATTCGGCATACTGAAACATGGCAAAGTGAGTACCGAGCTAGCAAATTAGTGTCTTTACTAACTAAGATAACCAGAAGAACCAGTATATCGTAGACCTAGAAGGTCTAGCAGCGAAAGGTTCCATTCGATCGACGTTTCCAACCCTTATATCCTTCGCAACCAAGTTCCCCCTTCCTGTCTTCAAGGAAACGGTTGCTGCTGCACAGCGTATCAAGGACTACTCCGCTGAGGCCGTCGCACGCTACAAAAGAGATCTCGCAAACAATCCTGCTGCAGTTAATCCTATGTTGTTCAGAAAGCTGTTTGAAGCTGGTGAAGCTGGCCTCTCAGATGATGAGATACGCGCCGAGGCGCAGACGTATATCGTCGCTGGTTCTGACACTACCGCGACGACGTTGACTTACCTTGTATACTCCGTCTGTTCCCATGCTGATGTCCGGCAGATATTGGTCGAAGAGCTCATGGGACTGCCTAAGGATTTTGGTCATAGTGATCTTCGTGAGCTTCCGCATTTGAACAACATTATTGATGAGACGCTTCGGCTGTATGCAGCAGCCCCTTCAGCTCTTCCACGTGTCGTACCCGCTGGGGGTGCTCGCCTAGCAGGCTACTTCCTGCCCAGTGATACTGTTGTTTCAACGCAAGCCTGGACCTTACATCGTGACCCGCACGTATTCCCAAACCCAGAAACCTGGGACCCATCACGTTGGGAGAAGAGTAGCAAGATGATGCACGACGCAGTTATGCCTTTCGGCGGAGGCTCTAGAGGTATATAGCTCACCTTCTATTCTTCTTGAATCTTACTAATGGCGTCCAAGTGTGTATTGGTAAGCATCTTGCGCGAATGGAACTTCGTTTGGCTGCGGCGAGATTCTTCCGAGCTTTTCCAAATGCGACGGTGTCTTCTATCGAGGGCATGTCGGAAGAGGACATGGAATCGCGAGCGTACTTTCTTTTAACTCCAAAAGGAGGGCGATGCTTGATTCAGCTGGAATAGGAGATAAGATAGCTTGGATAACTCCGCTTGTGTAGTGGACCGCACAAAAGTTACGATCGTATGAATGAAACGTTATGAACCTGGCAAAAATCTGGTTTATTGGCTCCCATGTAATGGTTTTGACGTAGCTCTGCTACTTACATAGATCATAAAAACTACTAGCAGCTTGAATGAGATATCCAATTTCAGAATAATGGACTGACTGTTTTAAGGCGAGAATTTGTGGTTAAAGAGAATTACTTGATCGGAATACAGGGTATTTCTAATGACATGTTGAGAAATACTTCTGTGATGACCCGGTCGGCTTACATACGCATGTACCTCTTAACAGTCGGAACAAGAAATCCGTGCACTTCAAGCATCGATTCCACTCTCCTCTCTTTTGGCATCAGCTGGCCAAGTAATGGGAAATAAATACTGGATCATCTTTCATGGCTAGCGGTTGAAGAGGCAAGTGGTAAATACTGCAAAGCGAATATTTCTTTATAATATTCTTGGGTATGATTCATTGGCTGGAGCTTGCCGGCGGGAATGGAATGCACTCAATCTCACTCGTTTATCTGACGGGAACTTCCGCATGCAAAACATCCCAGCCGATAATGCAGTAAATATTGCTTGAACCTCCAAAGGATATTAACTACAGCTAGATCCTCGGTGAAGTGTATTTCGCAGCTCCCATAACCGAATCCATACGCTCAGAGGAGTTAAGCTATCGCTATAGTTCAATTGAGAAAAGGAAAAACAGACGAGATGTACGTACCGTGCCTCCAAATGAGAGCACGTGCAGGGTGTTCATCGACTTCAGCTCTTTGGTCAGCTCCGTACATCTTATCAATTCACAGCCTAGCTTCCCCAATAGCTTCATCCCAGGGAGCAAGAAAACTACATAGGGCGTCAAAATAAACTCGGCAAAGAACCTCGTAGTCTAAGGTTAGATTACCTTACCATTTTCGTCGCTTAGCGTCAAGGTCTTAGGTTTTCTCACCTCCCCCAGCTTCGCAAGCTTGACCCCATCCACAGCACCAACACTTTCTTTTATTTTTAGTCCCTCTCCGCTCTCGCGACCGCCGAACTAACTAAACTGTTTCAGGTCCCGTCTCTCCCACATTACGCACTGACAAGTCAATCTAGTTGGTTATTTAGCGATTGGCCAAAGCATCTCGCAATCTAGGCCAATCCGTCAAATGATGTTCAGCCTGACTCGCACGCGACGAAGTGCTAGCTGTTTTGGGCAGTCATGCAGGGGTATGTGGTACTGGCAAGTCATGGAAATTGTGAATGTCGTGAAAGAAGAAAGGCTGGATCCACTGGGGAAGGGTTCTTCTCCACAGACGTTGAAGGGAGCTAAAACACTCCCGAGGGCGTTATTGATGATAGATGCTGATGTAAATGTTTGCATTGTAGTTCTGATATGAATCAGAATAAACTGGACGGGTAAGAATTACCAATGCCACTGTCCTGAGACGCCGAGGTCCTTTCTATAACTAGACAAAAGCAAACCTATCTTCCGCCATCACCGTCAAATTGAACCCTTAATATCTTTCTGCCCCGCAAGCATGTGACCAATGCTCTCGATACGGGTGTGCCAAGGGCGCATCTGGCAGCTGTATGATATGATTGACATAGCCGTCAGTGCGACGCATGCCGGGATCCGTTTCGTTTCGTTTCGTTTCCTCCTCTATTTAACTCCCGACATATCTCACTCACTTTGACCCTCTAGGCAAGTTGTCATTGACCCGTACCGCCATAATGCACCTTAATTCGCTTCTTGTATCCTCCCTCTTCGCTGCTTCAGCCCTCGCGGCTCCAAGCGCTTCAACGAAGAAAGCCTGTGAAGAAATTTCAGAAGCTATTCCGGGTCGCGTCTCACAGCCCTTCACCATCAACTACAATAGTCAATCATCGGGGTATTGGTCTACAGCTTTAAGAGAGATCAAACCTGCTTGTGTTGTCACTGCCAAGTCAGCTGAAGATGTTTCAAAGGCTGTAACCATCTTGAATAAGTATCCTGATGTCAAGTTTGCTGCTAAGAGTGGCGGACATGATCCCAATCCTACTCATGCGACTGCTGGTGATGGAGTTCTGATTTCGTTGAATGAGATGGTTGGTGCTACTTATGATGCTGATAAAAAGGTTGCGTATGTTAAGCCAGGAGGGGAGTGGAATGATGTTATCTCGCAATTGAATGAGGAAGGCGTTGCTGTTGTCGGAGGGCGTCTTGGTATGTTTTGCGAGGTTGCCAGATGATTCACTACTGACTTGGCTCTAGGGCTGGTCGGTGTTGGAGGTCTCCTTACACAAGGTGGCATCTCTTTCCTGAGCGCTCAATACGGCTTGGCTGCTGATGTACGGTCACTCATGCAACTAAAGTGACTCTAGCTAACGATGTGCAGAACGTTGTCTCGTGGGAGATGGTCAATTGGAACGGCACAATTATCAACGTCGATGCCAAGACTCAGCCCGAGCTCGCCGTCGCTTTGAGAGGTAGCGGAAGCCAGTTCGGTATCGTGACTCGATTCACCGTCAAGGCCTACCCCATCGGAAAGGTCTGGGGCGGTATCCGAACCTACGACGAGTCCAAGACAGACGAACTCTACAAGGCGATGCATAAGTTCGTCCCATACAGCAACGAGGACCCCAAGGCCGCCATTATCGTTACCAGTCTCATCCTCACTGGAAGTAGCAGAATCAATCTTTTGTTTTACTTCTATCAAGGCGAGAAGCCTCCTACAACTGGAGCATTTGCGGATTTGTTGAAGATCAAGTCGACGCTTTCTACTACAAAGACACAGTCTTATCCTGATCTGGTAAGCCAATTTATATCGTCTCAGGATGTAGTAATACTAACTACACATAGCTCAAGTCCAACGGCGCCGGAGTTTCGCTGTTGAACTCACGCATCTCATTCAGAGTAAGCCTTCCTCCCCAGAATGCACTCCTGTCAACTAACGCCCCAGACCGCGACTATTCCTTACTTCCCCAAAGATTCAACCGTATACGCCGAAATCACCGACAAATTCGTCGACATTACAAGCACCTACTTTAAAAACCTCCGCGGTCTCGCCTCCCAATGTTCCGTCGACTTCCAACCCCTCCCCTCCGCAATCGGCAAACACACCGAAGAACGGGGCGGAAACGCTATCGGCTTCACCGCCAGTGACCCCAACCGCGTTCTTCTCGAGATCCAGTGCGCGTGGGTTGAGAAGCGTTACGATGATAATGTTCGTCAGTTCTCCAAGGACTTGACGGCTTATATTGAGGATAAACTTCCTGAGTGGATTGAGAGGAATGGAGGTGATGTGGATGAGTATCTTCCTCTGTTTATGAATGATGCTATGTTTGATCAGAATGTAACGGGGACTTATAAGGATTACGCCAAGTTTAAGGCATTGCAGCGCGAGGCTGATCCGGAGGGTGTTTTGAGAGAGAGAATGGGCGGTTTCAAGTATTAATCATGGTTCAGAGCAGTATATATAGGGTTTGAATACTATTAATAATAATGTCTTGTCTATGAAGGACCCTGGTATCGCCAAATCTAACGCCTGATGGCATATGAGAAACTGCGACTACAAGTAACGAACTTACCTCCTGGTAACATATGCCAACCTACTTGCCCGTCTCGAGCAAGCCATTAAGCCATCCCACATCTGTTTCAACCGCGCGTTTCCTATCTCAAACCGCTCCAGATATCGCAACGCTACAAGCGTGTCCTGTAGGGTGCCGACGGCAGATCCACTTCCAAATCCAATATACGCCTCTACCTGAGGCTTTCTAAGATCAACTTGGGTATATACCCTGTTGAGCTCTGTGACAGCTCTGCCCATCTCTCTCGTCTTCACAAACATCTCTTGGCTCAATGCCGCCATGCTTCTACCGAGGTCAGTATCAGGGCCTGCATTACGGGAGTTAGTTTGCAAGGATTGTATCATGTTATTTAAGTTCATGAGGAAGCTGCGTATTCTGTTACGAAAAATCTTCGTATTTCGTGTGTTCGGCCAATGCGCACTGCCATCTTGCTCGAGCAGCATTGCTTGCGACAGATCCTAAGGCTTCGGTATGAGCCATTTGATATAGTATAACTGTTGCTTTCAATACATAAAAGTCGTTTAAGATCGATTAATTTATTGAGTGTAACGCAAGTTGAGGTGGTAGGGAAACAACTGCAATCAAAAGTATTTGTACCATTACGTAGGGGTGAAATCACTGTTGACCCGTGCAAGATGTAGAGCATCATAGCCATGGCTAGTGAATCAGAACGTGATTGCAACAGTTCGTTGCCTCACGTCTGCGAAACTACGTTACTCACTTCATCGTTTGCTAGACTATAGACAAGTCTTAAAATATGTAGTGTCGCAGGTCAGATCACAATAGCGAAAGCGATATTTGATGACCCGCTAATCTATTTCGAACTCTCTGCTCTGCTATTCCCCCATTCAGCACGTATGCCTAGCTGCTTGTAATATATTGATCCGTTGTAACCAGCAGCAATGGAATGAAATCAAATTGTTATATTTAATTTTCCTTCCATTTACCAAGAGTCCTACCAGTACCGCACATACTACATAACTGTTTTAAGCTTGCTTAAGTAGTGTCAAGTGGCTTCGGGGGTTAATGATGAGATGATTCTTGTCCTCCGTCGTCCTCGTCTTCAACATGAAACCTGTGTGCAGGTTGAAAATGGCTTGGCTGACCAGCTGCAGCTATGACAGCCCATAAGCGCTAATCGGTTTGACGAATGATACTGCATACACAGCATAAATGGTGGGAATTTGGCCACGTAGCTTATGCACAGGTCTATGGGGCGTCAAATGAAACATTTTGCATACATATAAATGCAGTCGAGTCAACATTAGAGGGCTTGATATGCCTCGTGGAGGCGTCATAAGCTTTAGGCATCAATCAGTCAATATTAGAGGGGGCTTGAATTGGCAACCGTGAGCTGCATGTGTTTTTCAATTGTTTGAGGTGATTGCTCCCCATTTGCCAGTTATGTTGCGAAGTGTAAGCCTCATGGGGTGTAGATGCAACGTGAGTCACTCTCACAGCCATTGTAGCTGACCGAGCTCCCAAGATGATTCGTCTCGATGGCGCCCAAAGTGTAAAAAGGTATCTCAACTAATGCAATACGAGTCACCATACTTTGCAGCAATTGGCTCACGGTTGCGGAGCAATCTCGCCCTTCACTTGGCGTGTTTTTTCCGCAGTCGTTAATGAGGGTCATGCGCTACCAGGCCTCATAAAATCAAAAGGTCACCCAAGGCTTTGGAAGACCAAATTTCTCAACCACAATCCCCAATGTGTACTTGCCCATCGAGACTCCTGGGTTTCAGAGGTCATTTCTTCAATCAGCACCATGCCTCAAGCCACTGCACCAGGTCCATTGGGTGACTCAAATGATCTGTTTGTGAACGCAAAAAGGGACTTCCTTTTAGTTCTGTCATCGGAAGAGAGAGCAGTGTTCGCGAACTTAACAACCCAGACGACTGCAGATACTCTGATTGATGAGGCCAAGAGGATAACAGATCATTTCAAAGATAAATCTCGATCTTTCCGGGTAAACGCACAGATTTCGGCTTTCAGCGAATCAATACGGCCTTACTTTGAAATCCTAGGGATCGTTGTGTCTTCGCACCCTGAATGGGCTGCCATCGCTTGGGGTGCCTTACGACTTATCCTTCAGGTAATTCATGCCAACTACTTTAAGATCAAAGATGATATTGAAAATGACAGCTTGCCAGCAATTATACCTCCTTCTTCGAGAAGCTTGCAGATCTCCTGGCAGAGCTTAGTCGCACTGTTCCACGATTTAAAGAACTTGCAGAACTTGTTGGCAATGATAACGATGCATCTCTTCGTATTAGAGTTGTTCTCCAGGGCTTCTATACAAACCTTTTCGAACTATTTTGCGCAGTAGCACTTGTTTTCACCAAGAAATCAGGGAGTACGTCCAGGGCCCTCTGCCAGTTGCCAGTTCTCGAGTGACAAAAGCGAATGCACTAACGTTTGGGTTGGTAGAGCCGAAGGCAACGTTCCAAGTAACGAGCCGTCTTATGTCGAGCCCGTTCGATTCTAAATTCCAAAATATAATCGCCAAAATTGAGATTCACAAAAAAACAATCGAAGATGAACTGCAAATACTCACTCTGAGAAAGTTTGTGGACTTTCAAAACAGCTTGAAAGACCAGGCCCAGACCGCCACTAAGATCAAGGATGAGCTTCACAGCCAGATATGCAGCACTGAAGAGCTCCTAAAAGCGATACATACACTCAACGAACTAACTAATAACCAGGGACACGCTCTAGCTAGACAACTTGCGGAGTATCGGCAGCAGCAGCAAAAAGAGCAGTCCTCTCTACGTGCGTTGTGTTCCGCCATGGCTGAGGGTCAACTGATTCTATGCTAACATTTTCACCGCAAAGGTCATTCTCGCAAAGACATCTTGGACTTTCTCGATCCGCCAGAAGATTTCGCCCAACAGTTGGAAGACGCCAGTCGACTCCGGGACCCTGGTTCTGGGTTGTGGATATTTTCTGAACCAGACTTTGTCGAATGGAGAAAGAGCAGCAGTGCATCAACATTGTGGATCAAAGGTCCGTGATCTCCTACTCTCTCTATTGGTTCCTTTCGTATAAACTCAAGCTATGGTGATGAGTTTGGACCCTGACAGTGTCTGCAGGCAAACCCGGATGTGGGAAGTCAATACTTGCAAGTGGCATTATCGAGGACCTCCATAGTCTGTGTATGGCAGGCAAGAATGAACGACCACATATATTCTACTTTTTCTTCGGCACCCGCAGTCTGAGGCCCCAGTCAAACGGTGCCGCATGCAGAGCAATCTTGGCTCAGATATTGGATTGTAACGATTCTGATATGCAGTTCCACCCAGCATTCGACTATGCCATGTCTAAGCGTAAACAAGGACAGATCAGGGCAACTTCAGGAATCATATGGGATCTTCTGGTCATATCCCTCGATTTAATTCCTGGATCCTTTATCGTCCTCGATGGAATTGATGAATGCGTTGTACCCAATGCGATGGACACCCAGGAACAGAATAATTTGTTGGCTAGGTTCCTGAGCAACCTCCAATCTGACCTTCGTGGATCCAAAAGCAAGATTCTGTTTCTCAGTAGACCAGGAATTTGGCAGATGGGCCCATTGATCTCCCAGGGCGAGATAAAGTCTATCCATATTACTCCCGAAAGAAACGGCGGCGACCTTCGACGTTATTGCGCTACGAGGCTTCAGAGTCTTATTTCGGAGGGACTACTTCCGTTACAGGATCCCAAAGCTATGGATAACTTGATCGAAACATTACTTACCGGTGCAGATGGCATGTTTCTATGGGCGAGACTGATGTTCTCCTATCTTCGATCACCGTACTTAGCCCCCCATCCTTCCATTGCAGCCAAGACACGCTTGCGCCATATTGAAAGCCTTCGATACCCCGAAACCCTGGACACGATGTATCTTCGGATCCTAAATCTTATCGGGAGGTTTGATAATCACCTGAGATCCCAAGCCAGAAGGACCTTCCGTTGGCTCCTTTTTTCCAAGCGACATCGTCTTGCTGCGATGGAATTGCATGACATTTTGACAGTCACCTCATGGGATGAGAATGTTGATGAGGAGACCGCAAAGTTCATCCAGGAATTTGATTGTGACGAAAGCTTTCGAGCAATGGATGAAAGTATTATAGCGGCTTGCTCTAGCCTAGTTGAGCTTTCGATGGATTCTGAAGGCCATTTTTACCGCTTTATCCATCAGACGGCCATTGAGTTCTTTCTCAAACGCTACGGATTACAGGACTCTATCAAATCATCTAGTAGGGGAGAAGGTTCACTGCTAGAGACCTTCAGCCAACCGGAGACTCTCGAGCCTGGGGCATATACCTTTTTCTTTATGTGCCCAACAGAAGTCGGGATGGAGCTGACAACGGCATGCATAAAATATCTCCAGAAACGTATTGCACCTGGTCCTCTTTCCGGAAACATACTTCAAACTGCCTTTAGACCACACGTTACCAAAAGGTTTCCCTTCCTATCCTATGCAAGTTCTTTTGGACGGCCCATCTCCGAGATTCGCACCCCGAGTGCCCGCATAACACATATCACAATAATGTGCGTGCGCTAGAAAAGAATCTTACAGTTTTTCTGGATGCTAGGTACACGATTATGACCTGGATTGAGGCAATGTGGCTACTTGCGAAGCCCGTCGATATTTTCCAGCATTGCCCTAACATCTCGCAGTGGGTCTCCTGTAATCGGAACAGCTCACTGATGGGTCTGGAGGTTTGTGATAATCTAGAGGCCTTATGTCATGACTTGCAAGTATTGGAGAAAGAATGGGGGTGAATTTGCGAAATGCACCGGATCAGATCTGGAACGATATTACAGCATACATTGACTCCAGATTTCTTGTCCAAACGTCTGGAACCCGAGTTCAGTCTCTAGCGCCCAGGTCTTTAGGAACACCGTCACAAAGCTCGAAGTCACTGTCTACAATATCAGTTTCTGACACTGCAGACTCATGTATGGCAGTTCTGAGCAACTGGCCATCGAAGTAAGAACCACCAGAATATCCGGTTTGAGGACATGCTGACTTTGTAAGGGATTTTGAGTCGACCTGGTATCTCGTCAGCGAAAGTGAGAACACCCAGCAGCTCTCCTCCGTATGCCACGGATGGGTAGCTCGATACGAACTTTGGAACACTAAAGGAGAATCACCAATTATCATCCTGAACCATACGGAATATCTGGATCCAAGCGAGGTGCGGCTACAGATTCAACACTTCCTTCAGCGCTCGCCGCGCAGAGACAAGTCGGCTTTGTACGTCGACGGGGTGCCTAGGTCCTCGATGCAGAAGCTCGCTGTTTCATTTCCTACAACAATTAGCTGTCACGACTTGAGTCTCTTCATGGTACTACGTACCATATTTAAAATCAGTCAGTCTACTATACATTCCAGCGGTACGGATACTCGATCATTCCGGGTCCCTTTGGACTTCAACGAGAATATGAAGGCCATTTGGGGTAGCCAAGGCCTCTCAGTTGCAGCACAACTAGTGAACGACAACACTGACGCCACCTGGGCTGCGAAAAAGATTTCATATACTTATAGCTTCGAATTTAGTCACGGGAACAAGTATCTACTGTATCGGGACACAGCAGGAATGACTGTTCTACCAAAAGTCGAAATGAGACTTGCCACGACCCTTGCAATGTTTCAACTCTCTCAGTCAATGTCCTGGGGTGGACCCCAAGTTCGTTTCCTCTCCCAAATTGAGTCAAAGCCGCCTGAGTACTATTACTCCTCATGGGCAATCCACCCAGAACTACCCATCATGGCAATTTTTGACCGCAGTGAAAAGCGATCCCCGGTAATGCTTTGGGACTTTGAGGATAGTATGTATTAGCGTTACGAACACTCCCAACGACCGTTGAGTCTTTCACCAGAATTATCCGGCTAACACACTAATAGCAGCCCAGCTTCGCATTGAGAACCCGTCGAGTTTGTCACTGCCAGGAACCATTTCGAACATGAGTTTCTCTGAGTGCGGCCGATCACTTGTCATTCAACGACTTGGATTCCCCCATCCGTCGATCAAATCAATTGAGAAATGCGTCTCTTTCAAGAGGAGACAAAATAAGGCCCAGCCACGCCAGCCAACACAGTCTGCACAGTCCTTAGTTCACCGCACAGCTACGGTTGGTGATATCGTCGCCTATGACACTGGCATTATTCGGTCCGGCCAAGTGCAGCACTTTGTTGGCCCTGATGGACGGCAAGTCTCCCAGCAGATGGAGGTTACCGCAGTTGGGGTCTCTGGTATAGGAATTGCCCAGACTCGGAGCGGAAGGGACGGGGATGTAACAATCCAGCAGCCTATTGTAGCTGTTCCATCAACCGAGACCGTCAGCAGTCTGCAAGCTAATATGCAGCTACCGCAATCAAATGATGAGCCGCTTAGGGTTATTGTCAACAAGTGCGCCCGAGACTTGTACAATCTGGACGATGAGCAGGATAGGCACTTCCCGGCTGTCATTTTCAAACATCAGAAAGCACTTAGGGCGGCAGAAAGAAAGCGTGAGTTGGGGGAATCGTCAGTAACAGGTCAAAACAGCAAGTCGATGAAGAAGATTAAGCATTAGTAGTTGTACTGCTCGGCCGTCGATTAGATAGCCGTCTTTGTGTTTCAATTTTAAACCTTCTAGCTCTAAATCATACCTTCTCGAACGGTGCAAGATATTGTAGTGCTTTGTGTGTCTTTGAAAAGATCTTAGTAGATCCACTTTCTTATAAATATTGGTGCCGTACTATGTAAAACTTGCTTTACTATAGAAAATAACCTCTAACCAACACCCGTCCCATCGCGAAAAGGCGTGATATGATTAGCTCAGAGTTGCGGGTTCGTATTCGCATACACTTTGTGGTGCCAGATCTTGAGCCCGTCAGATTTGCGTTCTCCCATGACGGAGTGTGAAGCGAAACTTCTTTAACCAGGGAGAATCTCACGAGCATCAAGATTACCGACATTCCCGCTCTGTTGAGCATCGACTTTCGACAAGTTTACCGGGCGTGAGTCGTTTTCTTCAGTCGTCTCTGCCGAAATCTCGTACGTCACTGAGGAAGACGCTTTGAAGAGATGCTCCACCTTGTGTAACTCAACTGCATCGGCAACTCATGATTCCGAGCAACTCCAGTCCAGCTACATGTCCTCACCGCCACTGTACCAGCCAGCCACGAGGGTAAATGGCTTCACTAAAATGCGGAAACCCTGGTTGCGCTTTTCAGCTGTGTCTTACAACCCCGCTCTCAGACATATTGTAGACTCATGATTGCGCTCAGGGTTCCAGTTCCCCTGCTGTCTCTCATGTCGAACTTTTTACACAGTTTTCTTTGGCTGATTCTCCGGCTGGTGGGCGTGCATCCTGCATCGGTCATTCGTCGGATGCCGCATGATAATTGCTTCCACTTGCGATAGTTCGATGCATGTCTGAGTTGGTTCGGTGAAGTTTGATGGTTTCATTGGTGACCAGGTACCCGAGACGTCTGTAGAAAAGGTACTTGGTCCACTGTGAAGAGATTTGCTAACATTGATCGTGCATCTGAGACACATCTCATCGCCTTTCTGAATCGTTAACGGAGAAAACGTGATATCGCTGCATGGGCTGGTTGTAGCTACATATGCAGTAACAGCACGCAGCCCAGTGTCCAGTTGGAAGGTGTGTTAGTCGCCAAGACTACCCAGCACCGAACTCTTGTAATTTCACGCTACACAAGTCTCGCTTTTTCTATCAGCTGTCATGTAGTACTCCGTGCCATGAGGTTGGAGAGCCCACTTAGTGTCTCATTTTTAGAGATTTATGCTTACTCATCATCGCTGGAGCCTGCTGATTTCCTCCAATGGATCACAGCCATCCCCCGACTGTCTTTGGAGCTATGGCCTGTACACGGCTTGCTGCTGTGTACTACCCATATCTCACTAGTATGATTTGCTCATGACTATTTTGAAGTTCTCTCCACAACATGGGGAGACAAGATCGCAGGGAATTGAGATAGCCTACTCGTGTAACCACCGGCAATGAGATCAAGTTGGGATTAGAAGAGGAATTATAAGTAAGGATCTAATACTCCATTGAGAAAACCGACTCACCAGCTGTCTGCATTCATGCCATGTCGACACTCGCTTCATCTCGAAAGAGGGCATTGACCCCCTCTTCTCCAGGCACCAGCTTGAGCAAGAAGCTAAAGCTGACAAGCATATCCCCGCCCCAACCTCTGAGTCTGAATCAGCAGATCTCACCTGCCACGCTTACGACACTTCTGAATCAAGATCCAACAGATCTTATGCCAGATCTGCGGATGCAGGTGACATGTCTCAAACTGTTTCTCCTGGTCATGTGAGATCACAAGCGATGCATCGTGGACCCGACTGACAGCCTGCAGTGCGCGCATGCCAGAAAATAAACCAAGTGCAAAAAAGGTACACAAACGTAAGCACGAAGTTGGGTACAGACAAGTTGTAGAGGCTCTCAACAAGTTGGACGTTCTTGGTACCGCGACGCGGAAAATGATCGCCGCGGTTAATGATATCGAGAAGCTTACGAGGGACATTGATGAGATTCTGGAATTTGAAGAGCCCTCGTTTCCTAATGTGCAGCTGAAGAGGTCATGTGAAGATTTCATGGGTGCGTATGAGGAGAGATTGGCTAGCTTGGACCCCATGAGAGAGAATGACTGTAACGATAGTGTGTGTCACGAAGAGCAAGAAATGGCGTGAATGAAGTTTTGTAAAAATATGGTCTTTCATTTTAAGTCAAAGCACTGAGAGCGATGCCATATTTATTCATGACTGGGAAGAAAAAGTCGAGATCTTCATCTAAGTGACAAAACTGTGTAATCATAATCTCGCTTAGAGTAGAGCCCTGAGATTTTGCGCTACCTGAGCGATCACAGTTAGCACAGACGCGTGCTGAACGAGCCCCTGTACAGGTCACTGGTAGCGTCTTATAGTTGGACTCTACAGTGGGGTTTGGCCAATAGCAACTAGAAATGCTGGAATGTTCTGCACAATCGCGCTGCCTGATCAGACTCTTTGTCAACAGGTGTTCGTGGAGAACTTCTCGTGGTTTGTAGACTAGTCGAATTAAGCTTGTACAATTAAACACAAAATGGGAGGCCATTCTGTTCAATGTTCGGGTCACTTGTCGCTCCAGTATAAGTATCGTAAGATTTCCTGTTTCAACCGAATCTCAATTTGTTGAGCACCAGTTCACAATCTTCTGCCGATCTCACCAACACCAACAATACGTCAAAGACCAATCACATCCTACTCCCTCCATACATCCCACGATATCAAAGACCATCCGATAAAATAAATACCAAGATGTGTGACCAGTCCTTGCCATTCCGAAGCAACAACTTCATGTCCAAAATGCGACAAGACTACAAACAAAGCATTTCCACTTTTGCAGAGGATCTCTCACAGGTCTATGAGCTCCGTGTCAAAGTAGACAAAGCAAACCGTGAGTTCAAGGAAACAATCGGTAAGCAGATCGACCAGTTGATGCTCCTACACTCTGAGATACTTCGGGAAGCCGATGCTATTCGCCAGGGAGACTCACTTCTCCTAACAGAGCAGGATATCTCAGGCCTCTCCCATCATCTTGGCACCCGCCTCATTCCAGAGCACTGGGAAGCGTGCGTTCTGGACAACATCCGTGAGAATGAGAAGCTGAAAGCGCAAGAGATGATGGTCCGAAGCCGATACTTGGAGCTATACCATCAGAAAGGTCGTCCACGCATGACTCAAAATAATGGTCATTATACACGTCGTATGGATTGGTATGCTCGACGTCTATTTAGTCGTCAAGGCAACGTTGGAGACGGACCCATACCGGCTAGAACCGTGAAGAGACTCGAGTTTCTGAAACTTTATAGAGAACCAGGTGTTTCAGAGACCGACTTTGAGCATAATTTAAGTGCCCGGACGTATTTTCCGGTTGAAGATCTCAGACCGAGGGGACATGGGAAAGGGTTTCATGCCAGTGGATTAGAGGAGAGGCAGTTTTCCGGTGCATTGTGTCTTAATTCGTTATATTCTCGGGGTAATTAGACATGTCGGTGTTCTCTTATACCTAATGACAGATAATGTAGTTTGAAGGGTTGTATATAGTTCAAATTAAATAAACATTACTACTAAATCGATGTGGCCGAGTAAGACCCTTTCGCGTTCGCGAATGTGACTAAAGAGGGATCAGCGCACAATTGGGTCCGTATGATTCAGGCATAACTGACAGTTTTTGTAGATCACTTTATCTACGTCAACTATGTTGCGGCAGTTGATGTCTTACATGGTGCCGAAGCAAATGGTTAGTCTTTTCCTCGGTATCTCAGAATCGAATTGTCGCGCGGGGCTTCAATGGTCCGTGGAAATGTTCATTCAGGACCCTTACATTGAACATTTCTAGTTAGTGGCGGAATCATGACAATTGGTTTTCCGTGCCTGGGAGAGGTCTAAACCGTGAGTAGCGGATTATGGTTTACAATGCCACAACAAACTCCGAACAAGCGGTCACTGCCCTTGAGGTATGTCTTACTCAACCAGATCAACAAATAATCACAGTAGAGAAACGTAGCACAAGGGCTCGTCATTGAGGCCCAAGTTCATCTAAATCTCTGCAGGTACTAGCCAACTGCCGGTGTTGCCTTTGTTCCGTCAGAGGGCTATGACATAGTCAGCCGTGCGAAGGCTTAAAACATGAAAGATAATCATCCGGTTTACCATTCCAGACGATCACATACCAGAAGATTAAGTTCTTGACTCAGTGGAGTAAGCCAAAGTTAATTTCCAAGACAACACTGCTGAATAACCTCTGTTCTCTATAGATCCTGGTACCGTAATGACATGTAACGCGACTATCACGCGTTATGGCTTCAACTCTACACGCGACGAACCAGGAAGAACTGACTCATCTCACTACAAGATTTACATCCGGTAGAATTACAGGGAGTGGCTAATGGTGCATGCAATCCATTCGGGATAAGTTCTAACAGCTATGGAAAACTATAAAGAGGCTCCATCTTCCCTTCTCATTACTGAATCATCAGCACTCACAATCAACACTTTGCCAACACAATACATTCAATCCTAAAGATCCATTCAGATCACCACCATGAAGGTCTCCACCATGCTCGTCTTCCCTGCCCTTGCTCTTGGAGCTGCTACGCCCAAGCTCCCCGTTTCTTCCATCGACCCTGCCTGTCTTGAGAGTATCACCAGCGTCGCGGACTGCATCAAGAATCTCAAGCCCACCGGCGCCGCTGGTCTTACGGATGTCGCAACTTGGTAAGCGTGATCTTCTATTGGCATGGCATAAACCATCAACTAACAGGACATAGTCTTGCCGAGATTGTGGCGGGGATCCAAAAGTGTATCCCGGGTGTCACTGGCGGCTTGCCCTCTGGTCTGCCAACTGGCATCCCTACTGGCCTCCCTACTGGCCTGCCTGTTCCCCTGCCCACTCCTCTCCCCGGTGGTCTTCCTTGAAATGGTACCCCCGGAATCCCTGGCCTTCCTTGAGTGCCTTCCATCACACCGACAGCCCGGCAGACCTTGCTCACCTGGATCACGGATTGGTTGTGTTTGTTGACGGACGCCTTCACCAAGGTGTCTTATATTTGTTTCGGCGTTGCTCTTGACTGTCGGTGCCTTTGAGTAGGAATAAACTTATTAATTGTACCGTTCTATAGTCTGAACTCTTTGGCTTGCACATGCATAGTAAGGCTTTGGTAGCATACTTACAGCAATGATCAAAGAAACTATGGTAGATCTTTGTGAATGTACATCTGCGTGATAAATGACGCTATTCTTTCACTATAGCAGATAGAATTTGGAGTTCGAAGGAGGAGGCAGACCAGGCTAAGAAACAAAGCCAAAACCCATTTCCAGGCATTGGTGAAACACCTCTGATGTTCTGATCCAAATTGAACATATGAGGAGAAACTTTAGCGGAATCTACGTTGTCAAGGTTGTCGATAAGGATGACAGTTCCGAAGGACCGAGTGGTCCAAAAGCGAAGTGAGAGCATTCAGTATACCCCAAATAGATGCTATTAACTGCTCGACATTGGCTCTATGCCGGGTCTCAAATGATACATCACCAGCCTTCAGCCACGAGAAAAGCCCGATTATTGAGGATTTAGACATCTGTGATATACAAGGCAAAGTCGAAGACCCGATAGAAGAATGCAGGGAGGTGCGCGAAGGGCCAAAAACCCACGGCCTTGATCTTATATAAAATCAACACTTCGCTAAGGTTATTACATCTTAGTAGAACCTTATAACTACCAGCTTGTTTGCTTGCTCAAGACTGCCGAGTATCCCTCAAGTTTGCACGAGCCCGCTTGGAGATTTCGACTATTCCAGGTATGGTTAGCCTATCAAGACTGCTCACTCAAGCGTATTTGTCATCCTCCACCTCGGCAAGTGACTCACTGATCTTTATTTCGTAATTAATCGAATCTCTACCTTCTCTTCTCTCCGTAAAATCAGGTCGACAAATCGCTTTATTACAAACATGTCTCACCTCACCTACACGTCCTACGAAGGCTACGGCGAGCGGGCCAAGAAGGACCTTTGGTACAGCCAAGCCGTCCGTGTTGGAGACATCATTGAATGTTCTGGGCAAGGTACGATTGACCCCTAGAAATGGAAGTCGATTTACTGAAGTGCTATCAGGTGGCTGGGATCGAGAGACAGAGAAGATCGACCCCAATGTCGTTATACAAATAGAGAAAGCGTTCGACAACGTGGAACGCGCTTTAAAGGCAGCAGGTAGTCGCGGATGGGATGATGTTTTCTTTCTGAGGTCACATCATCTGCCCTGCAATGACGAGGCAATTGAGACAATGGTTCGCTGTCTTAAGAGATATTGTCCGAATCATCAGCCGACCTGGACAGCCTTGGGGGTTCCGCGGTTGGCTCGTGAGGATATGCTAGTCGAGATTGAAGTGCGGGCGCATGTCCCCAAAGATCGAGAAGAGAAGTAAATGTGATACTTGAGTAAACAAAAATATACAGATACTGAAATGAGAGTACTATCGACTAGTTAGAGGATTTTCAAACGTAGAATCCACCATGATATTCGAGTCTCTTAGTCTTCAGGGTCGCTGTGCTTGTACCATAAGATGTAGGATTGGCACTCGTTTCGCGGAGCGACTTGACAATGGCTTCGATCCTCGGCTTGCAAGAGCAATCTCAATCAGAAACTATAAAGAAGAAAAGTCTGCTCCTCTCATTACTAATGTATATCGATTTCAGTCCCGTACCAGATGTCACCCTTTCTGGCGTTGTTATCGTTATCTTCATGACTGGGGCTGATCGGGTTGCTCTAGTCCTAATCAGGAACTACAGCCAATCCAGAGTGCGTCATTATTATCCTCTGTAGTTGCGCACCAACAGAGATGCTGAATGACTTAGAGACTGAGTAAAAATGATTGAGAGGCCACAGGCTGAAGGCATAATTACCAAATTTCGCATATAATGACCAATATCAAGATCGAATCTCATACCGGATCTGATCAGTAAGATGCGATTGGTCTTGGTCTTCTTGGTTCTCCTCTACAAAGTTGGAGAAAGGTAGATAAACCGTTTCTGTTGGCTGCTGGATTGATATGGTGCTTTATTACTTGGTTTGGCGAATATTGAATCTTAAAATCAATCAGTAACATTGGTAACTTTTCAAACGCTATGAACAGAAGTTGACCTGCCGGGCGAATTATATAAATCCTCTGGGTCTATCTTGCTACTTCTACGATCTAATTGGACCGGTTGACAGTTTCAAATTTTGGGGCTGTGAACATGAATGAGGCGGATATTGCGTCCAGTTCCACTGCGGGGAGCCCGCTCGTGATCTTGCTTGGAGGCGGCCACAAAGAGCCAAGATTGGAGCGCTTCGAGTAGCGCGCTCTAGCGCCCTTTCACAGATCCATCGGTCATACATACCAAGATAGCGGGGTTCACCTGGTGTAGGTAAATATCTCGAACATAAATACTCTCCCGCCTTTCTTTTCTCATTCTTTCATCTCATATACCCTTCAAAAACGCTACTTTTCACCATGTCTCAAGGAAAGACCTTCACCCTCAGCACCGGCGCCAAGATCCCGTAAGTCAAACCGCAAAGCGAGTCGATAAGAATGAGCTAATTGTTTTGCAGTCTCCTGGGATACGGCACATGGCAAGCCTCCCCCGGTGAGGTCGGTCAGGGTGTCTACGAGGCTCTCAAGGTTGGATACCGACACTTGGATCTCGCCAAGGTTTACGGGAACCAGCCTGAGATCGCCGAGGCCTTGAAGAAGTCCTTTGCTGAGATCCCTGGCCTCAAGCGTGAGGATGTCTTCATCACCTCCAAGCTCTGGAACTCCCAACACGACCCTAAGCAGGTTGAGGCTGCTCTGGATGACTGTCTGCAAGAGCTTGGTCTTGAGTACCTTGACCTCTACCTCATCCACTTCCCCGTTGCCTTCAAGAACTCGGGAGCTCCTATTGGTCAGGATCTGTTCCCTCTTACCGGAGGAAACCAACCCGATGGTGACGTCGTCATCGATGACAGCATCTCCATCGTCGACACATGGAAGGGTAAGTTTGGCTAATCTAATCATGGATCTTGATGCACTCTGCTAACGTCTTTATGTACAGCTGTGACTGAACTGCCCAAGTCCAAGGCCCGCGCCGTCGGTGTCTCCAACCATACCAAGGAGCACGTAAGTAATTTGCGTCCATTACACTGAAACAAGACGCTAACGCCACTTGAAGCTCGAAGCAATCATCAAGGGCACTGGAGTTGTCCCTGCTGTCAACCAGATTGAGCGTCACCCTCTGTTGATCCAGAAGGATCTCATTGACTACTGCAAGGAGAAGAACATCCACGTTACCGCATACTCTGTAAGTTGTTGCAAATTAATTCGTGATTCTGACGCTAATTCATGCCCAGGCTTTCGGTAACAACATGGTCAACGCTCCCCTCCTCTTCACCTACCCCGAGATCAAGGCCGTCGCCGAGCGATTGACCAAGGAGAAGGGTCAACCCGTCTCCCCTACACAAGTCCTGTAAGTCATCCTCAGCATACAACACTACCTTATGTAGCTAACGAGATTACAGTCTTGCCTGGGCCCAAGTTGGTGGCCACAGCGTTATCCCCAAGTCTGTTACACCTAAGCGTATTGCCGAGAACTTCCAGGAGATCGACTTGTCCGAGGAAGATATCCGCGAGATCGAGCAGGTCGGCAAGGAGCAACGCCGTTACAACGTTCCTTATGTCGCTAGTAAGTTTAACCTCAGTGATCACTCACAAGTTCAGTGCTGACCATCTCAATAGACAAGCCTCGATGGGACGTCAACATCTTCAGCCATGAGGATGAGAAGCCTGCCACTCACCAGGTCATTATTTAGATAAAAGTAAAAGTAGATATAGAAGCACTTAACTTATTTTCTCGTATTATGAAGTGTATATCATGACTCTGTACTTGGGACTCGCCCGTGATTTATAAAGGTCCACAGAAACATATCTCCCGGATATTCATCACCTACTATTATCTCGACTTCCAGATGATATCTAAATCACGACAATATCTCAGGGCATAGGTCATCCTTGTGACCTCCCACGAAGCTTCCAGATCTTCCTTCACCACCAGCCTATCTTCAGGAGCAGAAACAAATATTCCCAAGGTATACGCTGGCCAATTACCCGCATACGATCTGGCCCATTCTCGACTACCTTGATGACTCTTGAGGATTTTTAGGAACAACTTTATCTGCCACTTATCCCTGGATACCACCGATGGCAGAGTCCCCCAGCTTCCATGCTCACTAATCTGCTCAAGCAATAGCGACGCAACTAACGCGTATAAATATGTTTCGTCCCTTATTTTTGAGCTGGGTATCTTTCTGACGGTATCTGTGGAGCTGTAAATAGATTTTGAATCTGGATCACAGAGTTGTGCTTCCCAGTATTGTACCTCATCTCGTATCCGACTGAGGACTTCTGGTTCCAGACTGACACCTGAACGATAGCATTCTCGCAATATCATGGCTGTACGAAAGAAGGACAACGGCACTCCTAAGACAGGGCTTTCGACATTCCAGGGCGCTCCTGATAGGAGTGTTGACCTGTCGAGAAGCTTCTCAACACCATTCCAGAAATCCGGGTCGAACACAAAGTCACATTGACTGCTTTCTGACCATAAACCTGTTGAGAGTAGGAACTGCTGGTAGATGACACTTTCGAGGGCGAGTCTGTCGAACAATCGTTGAATGCCGGCTGGCTTGTCAAGCAGTCTCAGAGTGACTATACGAGTCGCAGCAGTGACGTGCTGTGCAATATCACTACGGGTGCCCCATCCCAAGCACTGTTACTGTCAGTGATTGACTCTGTATTATGATCGCTGGATACATACCCCGTGGAGATAAAGAAGCATCACGGACATGAGCAGCGCGTCGTGGTTCTCATATTGAGCAACTTTCCCAAGCAAAAGCTGAAGTTCTTTCACGCCTTCAGCATAATAGGACAACGCAACGGGATGCATTTCCCAGACGGAGTCGGAGAGAAATATGTGTGATGCAGCACAAGCCAGGACGGAGTAGTATAGGCTCTTGTGAGTGACCATGAGCTGCTTTATCTCAGTGAGCCAGCCGTCGTGGAATCCGCGGTAGCAGTCCGGTAGTAGGAGGAGGGAAAAGTATTTATCGGAGAAGTGGTCGGAGACGCGGAGCTCTAGGTGGTTGGAGAGTACGCGGTGTACGGTAGCGGCTTGCGATAGGAGGTCTAATGGACAGACGGAATCTATCTCGTAGGTGGATGATGTGCTGGAGGGGAGAGATCGTGTTGGACGAGTTGGAAGCTGCCGCCGGGTATCAAAGAGTTTTCAGCATCATCTTCGGGTTCAGGTAATTGTCCTTTCAGGCTCCGATCTTGGTGCCGTGAATCGCAATGGTGGGAGTAACGACGATCGAGTAAATCGCTGGCTGACGGCCATATACATTTCCGTCCAGATGATCGGCACAAGTCGCAGATCGGGGACTTTTCGTCACATTTCTTTCGTCGTTGTCTACCTGGTTACAAATGGTCAGCAACACGATTGACCACATACTGTAGACTTACATGTAAAGCAACCAGTCTTTGTGCGTAACTTCTTCCGTGAAGTGTTGATTTTATCAGTCATCCTCGCATCTCTGATCAGGACACAGACAGGAAATTGCGGGCGGGGGCAGGTTTTATTGGAGTCGGCACTGGAGAAGGAAGGGAGCTTCAGGCGCTATTTGAATCTTAACGTTGGCGTGTGACCAGGGACATCTTGACCTAAACAGGTTAACTTGGGTTCCCGGCGTGCGTCAGCGTTATCTGGGGCTGATCATCTCCAACATCACTGGACGATAGCTTCTTGGTGGAGTTGTTGGGATGCGGGGTTAACATGGGTAGTTATCCTGCCATACGCTTGGCATGACGATAGCCGATATCAAGATCCCATTCGCCCAATCAGTTCCTTGCTGCGTATCTCGATCGACTGGATGCTGTTATCAAGACAACTGTGAGACTTATCAAGGTCGGTTAGAAGGGAGCTAAAACTGATGGTACATATGGTACATCAATAACAAATAACATACTGGGTTAATCTAGGTACTGTCAAATTCCAACAGCTTCAAAGTCCGGCGATTCTCTCTTACGCTACACTACAGAAAGTAACTAGCATCCATCAATCAATCAGTGGCTTCCTTGACCATCCTCGGCCAGCTGATAATATCTCTCAGCACTACGAGTTCTAAACTTCTTGCCATAAACAATCATAATAAAAACGCAGATGATGCTGCCATTCCGACAAAGGCTGCTGAGATGAAGCAGTTTTGATACCCAAGATGAGTAATCCAAGGAGTAATGCTACTCAGATGATTAGCAATTGTTGACGAGATTTGTTTAAATGAGACTTACCCATAGCTAATTGCGAAAGACATGGTGTTTCGAATGAGAATGACAGTAACGATCGCATCGCCACTAATGCCATGATAACTATCGATGAGATAGTTGACACTCAGAGTGACGCCCACGGCGCTAGTAAACGCAAGACAACCCATCGCAAAGACAAGTCCAAACCAGTGGACTTCCTGGGCAGCCCCAACACCCCAGAGAATAAGCGCAGAAGGGACCACGACGACACAGGTGGCAAATGGCCAAAGGCGGCTTTCAGCTTCCATGATGCCACCATTGCGTCGGGCAAGCCTGATGGTCAGAATATCACTGAGTCTGCCTGAGACCAGGGCTCCAACGATGACGCCAACGCAGCAAGCAAGATAGCTCAGGCCAACCATGGAAGAGCTAAAGTTGTACGGCTCTCCAGAGAGAATGAGTGACGCTGTGGCGTTGAGGACGTTGAACCAGATGAGGTATGAACCGTAGGAGAAACCGGCGTAGAAGATGACAGGCCAGGTCAGATACTTCAGTGATCGCCATGATCGTTTGAACATGCTTTGTCCCGGCGATGGCTGCCAAAGCGACATCTTCTGGATGAAGGTCTTTGGGGTGTTGTAAACCTCGCCGTTCTCCGCAGCTGGTGTATCCGCAGCTACAGAACCACTCTTTTCGTTCTTGATCTCACCCTGGGAGAAAGAAGCCTCAGGAGTGTCCTCAGAAACGGGTTCTCTGGTGTAGTTCGTCTCTTCCATGAAGAGGAAGAGGAAGACAAATACAGCTGCCAGGAAGATAGCGGGCCAGTAAAAGACCCACTGCCAGCCCTGGTGATCAGCGATAAAGCCACAAACAACTGGGGCGAAGTAATTGCTTCCAGCGAGGGTGAACGAATAAATTCCCATGTATGTACCACGCTCGTGGGTGAAGTACTAAGGGCATCAGTAGAGGCTTCGGTGAGTGGTTTGGGCACTTACGATGTCGGTGACTGAGATCTCAGGAAGGGCTTCAATGGGAGAAATGAAGAAACCTTGGATAATGCACTTAGCTAGCCACTCTCCATCGCTCTTGACATATGCACTAAAGACCCGTTAGTCAAAGGATACATATCAGGTGCAAGATTGAAACCAACCTCCAAATAGTGGTGCCCTAAGCAAAGATATGTCAGAAAATGTATACAAGGGTTACGGGGCGGGTCACCTACTATCGCACCAAGGATAGAGATCAGATACGTCAAGCGTTTGCCATAGCGTAAAGAGAAGGGCTGCCAGAAGAGAAGACTCCAGCCAAGAAAGAGGAACATATATCCCGTTCCCTCATTGAGAGTGGCGATGGAAACGCCAGATTGGGCAGAGAGGGGTACGAGAACCGAATAGACGGTAGACACTGAAAAGCCAGCGAACCATGTATATCTACATATCGTTAATTGTCTTGCCGCACGATTAGGTGCACCTCATGACGTACAGGTTCTGGCAAATCAGTGAGAGTAGCTTGCGACGGGGAGTCCAGTTCAATGGATCATTGGGGTCTTTGGATGGAGTAGGGTTAAGGACAATGTCGGCAGATGAACTGGCATGACGGGCATGCATGTCATGGTCCAGATCCACAAGGTGGACTGTACCAGGGATGCTCATAGATTCGGTCATAGTTGGTAGGCTGGAGGTGAAATGAAAAGCGGATTGGTAAATGGTCTGATGGATCCAGACGTGCGTTGAGGCCTGCCCATATATACCCCATCTACCAAGCAATGAATGATACAGCTGATATGATGAAGCTGTGAATACCGAGCGATAGCATAGGTAGAGCAGTTATCTCGTTTCCGAGCTTCGCTTCCCCGCTAGGAGCTAATCAGGAGGGGGCCGGATAAGCTAGTGGTGCATCCATGTAACATAATGGCGCAAATACACGTGAATGGTCAGTCTTATCAACACGGTGGGACGTGGGCTTGAGCTAAGTTAGATTGGTGATTCTACCCAATGATGTGTATTTGCGACGGATCCTCGTGTCGACCTACCCTAAGAGACTAGGAATGCAATTCCGAAACTCAGAATCAAATGTTGAGCGGGCGAGGGGAACGACATGATCGTCCCGTTGTGTTGTAAGTAGTATTAATACTCCATCTTTTAATCTATAGTTTGTCTGTATCTTTGCATTCCTAGTTCTTTATCTCTAGAAACTTCAAGTCTTATCCATATCCCTCCAATCCACCATGAGCGTCGTTTCACCAACCCCTCTTCCGCTTTCTCAGCCACAAGTCCTGATCAAAGATGCCTCCATTGTTCAAGTGAGAGCCACAGATGATATTGAGCAAAACACTCCCTTCACTGTTGAGCCAAAGCCTGTTCCTCGCGGAACACCAGCCTTTGAAGCTAGACGCGCTGCTCTTCTCAACACCATCAAAGCCAAAGTCCCTCTGGAGTATTATCTCCCCGCCGAGTTAATCGCCAGTCCTCCCCTCGACGTTTCCGGCATCCCTGCTTCTTGCGGCATCCTCACTGCAGACGAGGTTCACATCACAGAAGACTTTGATGCTGTTGGTCTACTGCAGGCACTCGCCAGCCGTCAATTTTCGGCTGTTCAAGTCGCCACTGCTTTTGCCAAGCGTGCTATCGTCGCACATCAACTCACCTGTTGTTTAACGCAATGGCTTATGGATGAAGCTATTGTTCAAGCGAGAGGTCTTGATGAGTACATGGCCAAGCACGGAAAACCCATCGGTCCTCTGCACGGACTGCCCATCAGCATAAAAGAACACATGGCTATAGCTGGGACACTGTCTTCTCAAGGCTGTCTGGCGACCTTGAGGGAGGATACAACAGATAGTGACATGGTTGCGATTCTGAGAAGTCTTGGCGCCGTGTTCTATTGCAAGACCAATCAGCCGCAAACTATTATGCACCTTGAGACTGATTCCCTTTGGGGTCGTACCCTCAACCCTTTCAACATCAACCTTTCAGCAGGTGGTTCGACCGGCGGTGAAGCAGCCCTTATTGCAATGAAAGGTTCTGTCCTCGGTGTTGGTACTGATATCGGCGGTAGTATCCGTGGTCCTGCAGCTTTTTGCGGTATTTACGGATTCAAGCCAACGTCGTACACAATGCCAATGAGAGGTTTCGATGCAATACCGTTTCCAGCTGAGTTGACTGTTCTAGCGTCAGCTGGGCCTATGTGCCGGAGCTTGAGAGATATGGACCTGCTGATGCAGTGCGTATTGTCGTCCAAACCCCATTTAAAGGACCCGAGACTAGTTCCTATCCCCTGGAATGGTCTCAAGACTCCTATCAATGGTCGTTTGAAGATCGGCTTTGTCAACAACGATGGATTCATCGTTCCTCAACCTCCAGTCGTGAAGGCTCTGGCATGGGCTCGAGAGCAGCTCTGTGATCCAAAATACAGTGATCTTATTGAGCTCAAGGACTTTAAGGTGTTTGACTCGGCGGGCGCTTGGTCCAAGATTCGACGCATGTATTGGCCTGATGGTGGACAGCCATCGAGAGATGCTATCCAAGCTACAGGGGAGCCCATTCATCCTCTGAGTGACTGGATCTGGAAAGATGCAGAGCCGCTTGGCATGAAGACAGCTGTTGACTTGAGTCTCATGCGTCGGGAGAGAGATGAATTTCGCTGGGCATTTGCAAAGAGCTGGGAAGACCAAGACGTGGATATACTGATTGGACCTGCATTCGTTGGACCCGCATCAGCTCATGATACAGCCTTCTACTGGAACTATACATCGCTGTATAACCTTGTGGATTATCCTGGTGTTGTCATTCCTACACCTGTCAAGGTGGAGGGGAATGAGAAGTATGCTAGTGGGTATGAGCCGTTGAGTGAGGCTTGTGGACAGGTGAAGAAGCTATGGGAGGAGTCGGACTTTACTGGCGCTCCGATTGATCTTCAGATTGTTGCGAGGAAGTATCACGATAATGAGTTGTTTGGGGCGCTGGCGCTGCTGAAGGATGTATTGAAACTGCAGTAGTTATTTGTACACAATTAAATTAAATTGCATGTTACGAGCTAAAATGAAGTCTTTGATCCTATCATTGAAGCCACCAAGACCCAATTGATTTGAACAAACGAGCAAGTCCCACGATGCATTGGAAGGAGACGTCATACCTCGGTCCAAGCACACGGTTCAAGTTGGAGCTAGCGGTGCACCATGCTGCAGCTATCGAATCATCTTTAGCGCTTTCAGTGCGCTTAGACCGCTGAAGATTAGCTTCCGAGTGCTTCTGTCGATCATTATGTCCTTGGAAGCGCGCATCATCGACTGAACGCGTTGCCATCAGTGAATCTAATAAATAGCAAGGCCTGCTACACCTTACTCAATCACTTGAATGTATTCGTGTGTGACAGAACACGACTGAACACAATCGACAGTATGGCAGCAGCATTCAACATTGTGCGTCAGAGCTTATTTGCCGGCAGCCCAAAATACACAGAAAATGATTTACCCGATCTCAAGGGCAAAGTACGTCGCCATCCATCATCACCTCCATAACCCTCACTGGTGTTTACTTCCAAACTCCAGGTAATCGCCATCACAGGCTCAAATACTGGCGTCGGTAGGGAAATCGCCAAGATGGTCTACAGCAAGAACGCAAAAGTCTACATGTTCGCGCGAACAACGACGAAAAATGAAAAGGCTCGTGACGAGATCAAAGCTGCGTTTCCCGAATCACACGGGGAATTGATCTGCATCCAACTAGATCTCGCCAACCTGGATAGTGTCGAAGCAGCTGCTGCAGAATTTATCAGCAGGGAAGATAAGCTTCATGTTCTGTTTAATAATGCAGGCGTTGGATTCCCCGAATACGGCTCCACGACCAAGCAAGGCTACGAACTGCAATTGGGAGTCAACTGTCTTGGCAGTTTTGCTCTGACGCAGAGATTGACGCCTGTGTTGGTTGATACTGCAAAGACATCTACACCAGGAACTGTTCGCGTGGTTTGGGCATCGTCAACAGCTGCGTTCTGGACGTCCACGAAGAAATACATAGAACGTGTCAAAAATATTAACAAGCAGAGCCTCTTTCAGCAATATGCGATTAGCAAGCTCGGCAATTACTACCACGCCACGGAATATGCTGCCCGCCACAAAAGCGACGGTATCATCTCTGTCCCGCTCAACCCCGGCAATCTGGACTCGGAGCTCTGGCGCACACAGGGTAAATTGCTCACTTCGATCCTCCGAAAAACTGTTTTCTATCCGTCGCACTATGGTGGGTATGTCAATATCTTTGCGGGGTTCTCTCCCAAAGTTACGCTTGAGAGTTCGGGCAGATTCAGTAAGTGGTCGAGATGCTTTTTGAGGATTCGCTGACCTGATGGACCTGTAGTTTCACCATGGGGAGGTTATGGCATGCACTCCCGGCCATGGTGAAGGGATCAAAGACGGAGAATGAAGGAGGAACGGGCCATGCGAAACGGTTCTGGGAATGGACGGAGGAACAAGTCTCACGAAATGCACCTGCTCCCAGTGCCAAGGCTTAGGTAGTGGCTGCGAATGAGGGCAAGATATCATGCAGTTTGTTATTGGTAAAGACTATTGTTGGATTGGTTGGGAGTAAAGATACCTGAGTCATTAAACACAGTTTCAATCCATCATTTACTACTTTCTTTTTAAAATGGTCTGTGTTAGGTGAGCCTCAAGAGTAAAGAAATGTCACAACTTCAAATAA
Source organism: Fusarium pilosicola (assembly GCA_020615335.1). NCBI lineage: Eukaryota > Fungi > Ascomycota > Sordariomycetes > Hypocreales > Nectriaceae > Fusarium > Fusarium pilosicola. The sequence goes on along the minus strand of JAGQDI010000021.1, from coordinate 304,776 downwards.
GAGCACTACAGTAAAATTGGTAAAGGATTTGCTTAGCTTAGGCTAGACTATCTAACTATCTTTATCCCTTGGGATTTATATCTTGACGTTTTTTCCATCCCCTGTTCCGGCGGAATAATTTGGCTAAACGTTGCTCTACCCAAATCCTCGACAATATCCATCAGTGAGCCCTCATCTCGCATTCAAGTCCTCGGACCCAGGAGTCGCTGCAGGGCCTCCTTAATCGGACGAAGACTGTGATAAAAAGCACCAAGAGAGCCCACTTGAAAAACAAGTTGATAAAGTGTCCAAAAAGATATGGGGAGACTTCAGGGCCTGCACAAACACAAACCCAGTGAAAAGGCCCAGCAAAAAGGGCATGTTGAAGGACATGGCTCTTCAATCCCAGTACCAGGGACGGAGATACTTACGCAGCTGAGCGAAAGAGGTAGAAGAGGAGTGCGATGACACCCACGGGGATGATACAGTAGTCCACGGCGGTGAAGAAGAGGTGGAGAAGAAGTCGGATGTACTTGAGGAGGGTGGTGCAGAAGGAAAGGAAAAAGAGGATGATGAATACCAGGATCAAGATGATAAAAAGGGGAAGGAATTCACGTTGGACGGTCTTCATGGCGGGTTAGTGTGAAGGTGAGTTTAGTTGACTGAAATTCTGTGCTAGATGGTGCTAAAAGAAGTTCACCTGTCGTGGTGGGTGCCTCATGGCCCTTTTATGTGATTCCCAGTTCGCTGACTTACCAGTGGCTGTCTGCTCACGGTTTGAGCCTTTAGGCATATATCAAGAACACTGAGTCCCACTGGCGTGAACAATCAGATGTCCCAGGTCTTTGCGCCGAATAGGCAAGTAACTCGAGGACACAACGCGAACAGTATTCTTATTGTCTTTGACACTTGAAGGTCATGTTAGATCTGTACAGTCGAGCTTGGAGCAAGTATGAGAACAAGAGACTATGGATATCTGACTTTGAGGTAATGCGCTGGAATGAAATACTGGGAACTGAAGAAACATGGAACAAAAGGTGTATGTTTACTCTTGGATAAGTGGGTGTTTCTTGGTGGAAATATCTATCATTGATAGAGGAGACAGTGGCAAGAACGTTTTCAAGTGCCTGCGCACTGAAACAACATTTGCTCTGAAGACGCGCCGTTACCTCTACCAGTGGCTGTAATATAACGAACATCACGTTTGGAGATTGCGAGCAACGCATATGCTCCGCCTTGTTCGGTCTAGTCTGGCGTCACTTCTCCCGGCATTATTGACCCTAGTTAGCCTAGCAAAAGGCCCTGATCTAACTATCCTTGAGCCAAATCGAACATCTGGCTCAACGGCCCATCTCTGCATCACAACATCGATATGTTGAGTCCCAGTAAAACAGGCAACAACCACTCATTTCCATAATGGTACCTTGATTTTACGCCGCGAGACTATTCGGTTGTGACAGAAAAGTCTCGAAACTGCACCTTCAACATCCCGCCGCTCTGACTCTCATCACCCTTCGGCATACAAGCCGCAACGCCGATCCAGATATCATGTTCGGGAGCCACATCAACCACCCAAGTCAACTTCCTCACCGGCGTTCTCCTCCCATCACTCCCCGTAACATATATCCAAAGCGATCCTTTCACCTTCTCCATCTCGAAAGTTGCACAGCTCTCCCCCAACCTGACAAGACTCCAGTCCGAGTACGGTTTCGCAGCAGCGACGGAAGCAAAGAATTCACCGTCGACGTTCTCAATACCAGCTTTGATCCATGTTCGTGGTGATTCCTCGAGGCGCAGTTGAGAATCAGTTTGGGTGAGTGGGATGTTTTCGGGCATGAACAAGATGAGACCGCCTTGAGAGTAGTTTCCGGGAAAATCAGAGGAGATTGTGACTTTGGCGCTTTTGAATGAGCTTAGAGGGAGGGGAGTCGCGTAGATGGGACCGTTGAAGTCATCGCGGCCTCCAGCGCAAGAGGGAGTTCTCCAAATGTCGGGGCCAGGAAGAGCGACGAGTTCAAAGGGCTCTGATTGTGGATTCTCTGGAAGGGAGGGTTGATTGGACACGCCGGAGAATAGAGTGAATTTCATCTTTGCGTGGGTTTCAGGAAATTTGTAGAACACTGTTGATGTACAGAGAGAGTTGTTGATCATGAGAGATCTGAAGTCTGTTTGTTATGATGCGGGGTTCGTTATCGGTGAAACTACCCGATTAGGAAGTAACGATAAGAAACTCATGATGGTTTAGGGTAGCGAGAGAATCGCCAGACTCATGAATCAACGAGACAAAGCCCAGTTCATTTAAATTCAATTTTCCTTTTCAAAGCTCAATAAAAGTATTAATAATCTCTCCTACACCTCCCAATGTTATTAGACTACTGCAGCTGAATCTCAAACAAGATGTGCTTGAACATCCTTCGTAAGAATCTCATACATCTCACGAGTATCCGACCCCGCCAACATGCACTGACATACCTTTACAGCACGCAACATCGCAACAAGTATGTACAGCTGCTCGGCCTCATCAAGCTCCTCATCTGTGAGAAAGTCCATCACATTATCGGCTAGACCCTGTATGTCCTGATGGCCACCCTCTTTGGCCGACAGGTCAATGTTCATGAAATCCACCTCAAAGTCAGCCTGCAGCAGCTGCACAAGTGCAGGTGCTCCCTTCAATAGGTCTGTGGGCCCGTTTGTGATTCGTTCTGTGCGACCGATATACGAGAGCCAAGCGTCGATTCGCATCAGTTCGATATTGAGGTCTTCGCAGTACCGCTCTTGATCGTGTAGGTAGCTCGATACCTGCCATTCATATGAATACAGCAATTCGAGCGCTGGAACAGTGTACTGGAACGCTGGAACCTTTACACCCTTGTATGAACCTCTCGCAATAACACCACCGCGGGCATTACTCGCATACGCCGGGTATGTTATCCCACCGTGTGTGATCCAGTCTCGAGTTGTGTGGAAGCGGCTGGGATTGCAGTAGACCAAGCTGACATTCTCTTCTAGAAACCCTAGCAGCGCCTCCAGAATGACAGTGACGGTACCAACTAGTGATGTATCGATAGGGGCATCGGCCCTCCACGGTGTAGCCCAGAAGCCCTGGTAAATGTCCACTTGGCAGAACCAATACATGTCCATGCGGTTGAGAGAAACAACGTTGCCCCGCGATTTGTTTCGTCTGTCGCGCTCAATCTCTCTCTCTTCTCGTCTTCGTCGTCGTTCTTCTTCCCTTGCGTGAGCTTTATCTTCTTTCGTTTCCGGCGTTGGCTCTGAGGCTGGTCCTTCTCCCGAGTAGGTTAGTAGGAATTGGGATCTAGCATCACTGGTCCCTGACTCCTCGACGATAGCCTTGTCCTTTTGTATCTTTCGGCTGCGCTTGTTCCTCTTTTCTTGTCGCTTCTTCGCCGCAAGGCCTCGGTCATATATCCCTGGACCCAGCGGTCTTCCAGACTCAGACGCTACTTCATCGCCGCTATCTGGTACATCTTCTACCGTGACTCTTCTCCGAGGTTGGCGTATATCTGGTTCTTGGTGACTCGTGTCTTGCGGATTCTCCTCTGGCACTGTATCCCAGTGTGATGTCTGTGTCAGAAGGAGACGAGTCACCGGCCTACCAAAAATGGCCGCGAAGCCCTCTCCACTGATCTGAGGAGCGGCTACATTCAACTTGTCAGACTCCAGCGAAATGCTCCGAGATTGACTTTCATCTTCTTTCTTCAGGGTTGGTTCTTCTGCTATTTGCTTTCCTTTCACTAATGGCTCGAGAATAGGTATTTCTTCACCATCGTCACTATGCGCTTTTACTTTTGCACCGTGTTGAGGTAGGTTGCCGGATTCGATTGGATGAATTGCGGGGATCTTTTCTTCCACTGGATCTTTAACAGTAGGCTGGGCCTGTTGAGAGGTTGAACCATCTCTAGGGAGCTCCTGGTGCATATCTTGTTCCTTTAAGTTGAGTTCAGCGGCCGATGCCGATTGAGGTATTGGTGCTGTATGCTCTCCATTGCCTTTCCCAATACCTCCCTGTTCTTGAACCTTCTCCTTGTTCCCATTGGCCTCTGTAGCAGCGGCTTGAGCGGGCACAGGTGGCTCTATGATGAACCAATTCCCGTCTTGGGGCCGGCGACTCACAGACACGTGTTCTGTCTTGCTACCTGGCTTCTTGCCTTTTGTCTTCTTTTTCTTTCGCTTTTTATGTTGATCCGCATCGACCGGTACAATCCCATACATGTTGAACGTTCTTTTGTGTCCCTGATCCCTGTAGTGCTGGCCAGGCTCTTGATAACTAGACCATCGGTCGTCAAGCCGTCGAGTCGTACGTCTCTTGAGCGAGCCAAAATAGACTTTCGCAACAGTACAGACATCCCATGTTCGAGAAAGCCAATGGGGATTCACAACACCTCTGTCGTCGTCACTCCAAGGTGCTAGCAAGCGAGGAATGGGTGAGGTGATAGCTCTAGGAGTGAAATGGAGTATCGGTCCGAGAATCGGATGGTTTGAACTAGTAATAGTGCCGATAGCGCCTTGCATCGAGATCGACTTTTCTCTGAAAGAACAGTCTGTGATCTTCATACCCGCTGTCAATCCCATGACGGCAATGTCCCTCATAGAAACTTGCATCGGTGCCGTTACAAGATCAGAGGGACATCGGTCGGCGTCGTAAGTGACAGAGCGGTATCTCACTGACCCTCCACACGAACTGTTGATGGCTTTGCAAAATGAAACCCAGGAGGCCTCGCCCACGGATGCGTCATTGGATATAGAGGCTGGCCGTTCCTTTTCTGGCAGCGATCGGACCCTCGCAAATTTGTGGCGTAACCAGACCCTCAATAAGTCCCAATAAGAGTAGTCGGGAGGAGTCGGGGGACCCCAGGAGTCGCTGCTCGCCCTCGAGATACCTGAGCTCTTCCTGTTGAGCTTGCGGCGCAGCCAAAGTCTCAGAGAACCCCAATAAGTGAAACGGGAGCGATCTGAGGAACTCCAAGCTTCGCTGCTCATCTGAGACCTTCTACCCGCCGTACCTGTCCTGTGGACATGTACTCTATAATCCGACACAATCTCGACTGACGAGCTTGAAGCCGAGTAGTCAATCAATGAATCTGGTTGGAGATCGGGCAGCATATCTGACCCGATAGCATAAGACTTAATATGCGGGCTTTCCTTAGGCCACAGATCGGCCTCGAGATTGATCTGGGGAATAGAGTACAGTACTCGGAAGCGAAATTGAGAGAACTGCCATACGCGGTAACCCTGGCCGGGCAAAGGACCAAATACGACGCTATCGCAAAGACGGATGAGTTGGCCGGTGATCAAGTACTGCTGCAGTGCTTGAGCAGCAGCGACGAGGAGTGCGAAGAGTGCGACGATTAAAGCCGCTACAGCGGAAATCGCACTTGCATCCCAGTCACCAGCCATAGCTGACAGTGTCGGGGAAAAGGCTATGATAGTAAGGCCAAGACTCAGATAACGGCGGGTTTCGGACTGCAGAGCATGTAATATTTGCTAGGCGACTATATCTGGAAAAAGCGGTATTGGGGTCTCAACTCTGTGGGATGTGAAGAAGAAAGCGGTGCGTGTTGAAAATGATTACCCCTCATTTTTATCTCTCGCAGGTGATAATGCAGGTTGCCTCATGCGAGTCTACATTGGCTGGGGCTTCTGTTAAAAAGTGCAAATGGACGTGGCCTTGTGCTTACTTCAAGCTGCCTTGCGCAACGCCTTGCGAAAATGCGGGCTGATGTTCTACATCTCTTGGGCGAGCCGAAGATAAGATATGCTTCTGACAGGGGTCCATTACTGGCCGACATTTATTCAAGTGGCGATCGCTCGCTCGCTCGACATCTATCGACGCATTTATTAGCTACGACGTCATACGTCTCTCGGTATATAAAATATAACAATTGTTATTTCAGCTTCTTTGGCTATTGATGCTAGTGCTATTGCTCGCTTTGCATGGCCTGCGGTAGGGCACGTCATTGAACCGCGAGTGCCATGCTTCTACGAAGAATCACCATTTATGAAATGGCTTATCCTGACCTTTATTCCCATGGAGTATTTGCTTTCCTTTATGGTCCTTTTCTAGAATGGAAATGGGCTATGAAACAAAAGGAAGATGGTTACCAATCATTTGCCTATGAGCAACACTATAAAGAATGGGGCTTTACAGCTTGTAAGTAATAGAGCTGTAGTGCTGAGATCAGATACCGAATCGTTGCAGCATTCTACCACGAAATAACGTAGGTCTTGAGTATACGGTTACTTCGTTGGTATGCCATAACTCTTAGTGGCCACAAACCTGTTTTAGCCCCCACTTGCATGTCACCAATAGAGTTTTCAATTGCCGAACATCCAATCCAACCTTATGCAACTTCCATGCCGAAACAGCCTAGCGTCGGACTTAAGAGAAATATACGGGACAACCCACGATTCCGAGCCCGCCCTTGCTACATATATTAGAACGCGCTTGCGACCATTTTGCTCGGTCCTCATTCTGTCCCAGACAAACGACAAAATGGTATCTGTCAAATTTTCTCCAGACACTGATATCCCCAGCCAGAAGGGGAAAGTCATCCTCATCACTGGCGGGAACTCGGGACTAGGTCTTGAGACCGCTCGGGCGCTTCTGAAGCATGAACCTTCTAGGATCTTCCTCGCGTGTCGCAGCAAAGCAAAGTTCGAGCAAGCTGTTAATGACCTGCGACAAGGAGGCTCCAACACCGAGGCCATATCTTTTCTAGCTCTTGATCTCGCCTCCCTATCGAGCATCAAGTCCGGCGCCGCAGAATTCCAAGCTTCTTCCTCCCGACTCGATGTCCTCATAAACAATGCCGGCATCATGATGACGCCAGAGGGTCTCACCGAGGAAGGCTACGAGATCCAGATCGGCACGAATCATATGGGCCATGCATTCCTCACACATCTCCTCCTCCCTACACTCGAAGAAACCGCCAAGACCAATCCCGACGTGAGGATCGTCTTCCTTTCTTCCGCGGCAGAGGCCATGGCTCCAAAGAACCCATACCAGTTCGATCAATTCAAGACTACAATGTCCAGCTTCTCTACGACATCGCGCTATGGGATATCGAAGCTTACAAACGTCCACTACGCCGCAGCCCTTGCCGAGCGATACCCCAATATCAAAGTCATCAGCGTCCACCCAGGAATCGTTCAGACGAACCTCGCAACACCGATCATCAACAACAGTCTCATAATGGGAACGCTGACCCGGGTCATAGTCAGCTTGATCGCTGTTGATGCTGCCAAGGGCGCATTGAATCAGTTATGGGCAGCGACTGATGCCAAGGCTGAAACTGGCGTTTTCTACCATCCCGTTGGTGTGACGGGCAAGGGAAGTAAACTGAGCCAGGATAAGGAGGTCCGTGAAAAGCTTTGGGAATGGACACAGCAAGAGATCAAGCAGCACCTCGGCTGAGGGAAGTACGTGATGAAGGGATCGTTTGTCAGAGTAATAGCCTTTTCGCTCTTAATATTAATCGCTTGTGATATTGCGTGTCACAGAATGTACAGCTTTGCCACTTATCGTGAATAGTTTGTGAACACTCTTTAGTTTGTGATTGTTACGTACGTGATGCCATGTGTCAGTGAGTCACAGAGCCTTTAGGTCTATATAAATCCCGATCGCCGCGCGAATAAACCCAAATCCTTTGCTACTCCTTCACTAAACATACTGCTAATCTGTACTTCTCAAAGATATACATATTATTTCTAGCGCGGCTCTTACCAAAATGCCCTCTCAACCAAACCCAATGCCTCCACCCCTAAGCCAAAGCCTCGCCCAGGGCCCAAGCTGTAAGAACAATGGAAGTTCCGCTGTATTGCTAGCCAAGACGAGCTTTACAATGTGATCTGGGTATGGAGAAATGACGCGGGCTTCTGACCTTTACTACATTGATGGGTTTCTCATATAGCAGACTACTAGCTTAGGCAATATAACCTAGATTTCTCTTCGGGGTTCAGACCTTATTAGAGTATCTTTCCTAAAACCTCACTGCAGTAGGGTTTACTTCCCCCATGGAATATCAACCTAATCCGGAGCTAAAGTGATAGCGAGTAAATGCATCCCAGGGCCCGAAAGCGTTCATCAGAACCTCCTTGTATGCACATCGCAGCTCGGATGAATCCACAGTGACTGATCTCATCACGCCGCCCCGTCGAACAAGCGATAGGGCTTGGAACTAATCTGGTTGCTAAGCTCCAGTCAAGAGCAGACGGTTAACAGCAAGACTAGAAGGAGAAGTATCTTCTAGGACTTGGTAGTCTGACGCTCCCAGCTTTCGAGCTGCTTATCCCTTGCCAGTTGAGTGCGAATAGACTGTGACATGGCATCCCATCTGGGCAGCATACTAAACAGCGAGGTGACCCAGACCGCCGAGCCCAAGAACACACAGTCGATGATACCACTGGACTTGAGTGCTCCGTAGAGCGAAACACATAACTGCCCCAGCGTACATCATAGGAGTTTCCTCTAAAGATGGGAATGCACCTTCCTGCCCTCTTCCGCTTGCGGCTCCACTGCATACAGTAATCGATGACATGAGTGAGGTGACTGGCGATATGAACTGGTGTTTTTGAAGTTTGCAACAAACTTGATGAGGTCTGATCTATTTGTATTTATGATAACTAAAACAATCTACTTGCCACTACTTTTATGCTATCGACCTACCGTACCAATCTTTGTGTGCTCATGATGCATCTAACAAATGAAATCTCCCACATGTTTGCTCGGCTTTACCATGAGTCGGCATGCTACCCGACATTGCAGGCTCCCATGGTATACAAATCCCTCAGTACTCACAGCCCATGCATCTCATCATACTCTTCCTTCATCCGTGGAACAAGAATCTTAACCTTCGACGCTGGCTCTCAGCTGTGATCCTTCTCATCATATCCAACCCACTGAATTTTATAACAATGCTTCCTGGCACGTTTCCCGCTATGATTAATCATGCTGCCGTGGTCGAGAATCGCAAAGACGTGGTATAAATCGAACTTGGTTGCCCCTGTGCGGCCCCCTTCCTTTGCATTCCAGTAAGTATAGACCAGCCCTGGCTGTAAGCGCTGGAGCGCATATTCGGGCTCCCATGACTCCTCACCGTCATTCCACTCCACAGTGAACCATACGGTGTGGATGCGTCGAGCAAGAATATGGGAGGTGATCCGTGTGGCTTTCAGAAAATAGAGTTCTTCACCGATTGAGGACAACCTAAAGTATGTTAACAGTTCTTTGGAAGGTGGTTGCTCGTCAAAGCCTTCGCAGTCCTCTAAATTCGACAACGTACTTTTCCTTGCCGTTGACTGTAAATCCAAGATCATCTTGTCCTCAATGTCTTCACTGCAACTGCGAGATCCTGTAGTCGCATTGGACTTCGTGGTCGTTCGGTAGAAACTCATCTTGAAATGATGCGTTTCGTGATGATCGGAGGGCAATTGACGTAGATGCGACGATGCGTTCTTGTTGTCGGGAGACCAGGCCAGTGATATCGCTAATAAAACAGGATTGATAGTTGAGCCGAGACAACTAATAGCCAACGTCTTTTATAAAGGACGGCATTTTATTCCTATGGCAGTAGATGTTCTTGGCATCTCGTGTTCATTATATGTTCGGGTTTAGTAAGCTGTTCTTCTTTGGTCTCTTCCATGGCTTCACATTGGCCGTTCAGAAGCCGTCAACAGTGCCTAGATGTGTTCTTCGAATGCCGCTAGGTGATGATGATTTAGTGTTGGAGCTGATTCACTGTTGTTTCCAGATGCTTAACCTCCTCTTCTACGCACTTTACATGCTTTCCACTGTTCGCTATATTTCTGGGTTCTTTTCAAGAATGCATCCATGTAGAATATTCTCCGGTCCCTTCCGGCATCAATATTAATCATCTGATGAAGAAAACCCCTTGAGTGTTGATCACGCTTAGTCTCATTGTATGCGCTTCACTTCATATCATGTCTCCACCATTCGTAGTCCAGTCTGTCGCGTTAAGTTAGGCGTGGTGATTATAGGCTCCCAACCACTATTCACAATCATAAAGAAGCCGCTAAGACTCAGCTGATACCAGTGATTTACACTTCATCCAAGATGTGATTAGGAACGAGTAATCCTCCACAGAACCTCTTATGTGTCGGTGGCAGGCTTCATCACAGCCTAGTAGTTTGGACTATATATAAAGCAGATATCTTTCGCCTTTCAATTGTATCCAAGACCCTTCACAAAGACTTCCACGATAAATTCCTCGTCTAAAAAGAAACACCATTTACATCTCACACTACAGTAACCCCGAACCCCATCGCTCAGAATGTGCACTGTAATATACTATGAGAAGCTATGCTATTGTGGCAAGGATATGGGAAGCTTCCATGAATGGGATCCTTGTGCAGAAGGTATCCTCTTTAATGGCTGGAGACATTGCACTGTCGGTATTCATAGCGGTCGTTGTTTCGTTCCAATGGAATGTCTTCGTTGCAGAAGTAGGAGAGAGGAGATGGCCCGAAGGGTCCAAGAGGCAAGAGAACAAGGCAGATTCATGTAGCGACAAGGTCTAGGGTCCGATCTTTCCAGTAACTCATATTGCGTTCATCCTGGCGGTGCATATTGCTTTGAACTAGGAAAGGGGAACTTGATTGTGAAGCCTCGACCTACACTTTCTTGGCCTTGCTTTGTAGAGACTCTCACCAAAGCTCTTCCAAAGCCAGGAAAGCAACAGAAACCTGTCCCGAATTTTCTTGTTGTCTCTTTTGCTCCTCAGCGCCTGACAATTACTAGGCAATACAAAAAGCCGTAAGGTGCTTGATCAGCTTCATTGTTCACCTCTTCTGAGTTAGCTACCCGGACAAAAACAGTAGCGTATGACATTTTAAGTAGAATAATGACAAATATTTCCGAGGTTGGCACTTTGCGGGAGTTGCAGGATTCATGCCCAATTCGATGACTTCACTTGCCCAGGCTAGCCAAACTTTAATATCAGCCGTGCTCCCGAATGTGGCGGCCCCTGGAATGCCTGCTGCCGATTAATAACGGCATGGCATTGGCTCAAAAAGTGCCGTAAACGAGAAAACATCCAGTTCACAGTGAAGATCGACACCACGACAGGTCTTTGCTCGTGTCACCAAGAAGCAGCTATTATCAGCAAGTTCGGCAATACGGCAGTGATAACAGGTCCCAACGATTCGGCGAACTTGCTGTTCCCCCTGACTCGGATGCATAATTTCGCCCCGTCCCGCTTTGACAATAAGCGTTGCTAAGTGGATCACGGATCTCTAGTGGCCGCATAGCTTGGGATGGTCGACGGAAAGCACTCACCTACACGAGTCGTACATAAACATTCTGTTTAGCTCTTGGGGATCCATAACTGCCGAAACGCTTTTACCCGAATCAGCAATTCATTCATCGCCCCGAAACAGTTACCAGTCTTTGCTTGCGCTGATCCGTCGATCCTCCACAATGGCTGAAAGAAAACATCTATCATCCCAACACACATTTTTCCAGCTCTACACTTAGTCTATTTCTTTCCCCTCCTTCGGGTCTCCTTTCTCCATGGCTCCGGTTCAAATACGAGACGCGTTCTTAAACTCTGTGGTGTCAAGCTAAGGATTAGCATCGGCAATCTCTCCAGCCGGGCTAAACTTGCCGCATAAGATTAGTGGGAGATCGAACAATTAAATGACTGCTCAAATTCCCTCGTATTCCCCTGTCGATATCACAGCTCGTCTCTCTCTTCCCACCATGCTGCATATCAACTGAAGCATGCATCTGCTGCTGTTGCTGGTGACGTGGGCGTGTCTCGTATGCCAGGTGTTCTGTGATGATGTCTCGGACTTTCTGACAAAGATACCAGACTGCGCTGTATGTTTCTCGCTCAAGGTGACTCCAAAAATGCTGATTTCTTCTAGGGGAGCTGTCTTGTCGAGCTTGTATCAACGTCGACTTGTGGCATTGACGTCAAGTGTCTTTGCGCCGATCCGAAGCTTAAGACGCAGGTCTTGAACTGTGTTCAGCAGAAATGCCTCCCGCGAGACGCATTAGGTGCGTGTGGCGAATTTGGTGTTGGGTGAAAGCTAACGATTGCAGCGACGCTCAATGTCACCTCAGTTGCTTGTGATTTTCCGGTGCGAGACAAACACTCGCAATTCGACATTTTGGCTATTACGTTGATTGTAATCACGACGATTGTGGTTGGTCTTCGGTTTTGGCATAAGCTGGGATACGAGAGGAAGCTCAGGTTAGATGATTATCTCGTCTTAGCGGTCTTTGTGAGTCGTTGTCAATATCAAAAGGGTGCCCTGCTAATGACAACAGCTGCTCGATTTGGGCAACACTATTGTTTGCATTCACGGCCGTAAGTTATTCTCCTGCTTGTTTGAAGCGAATTTATACTGACAGCGGATAGTTTCGGGCAATGGTCTTGGGAGAGATGCATGGCTTTTCAGCCCAGATACGATCAGCAGCTATCTCTGCGTATGTCTGCCATCCCCATCTCAACTTGTCTCTAACAGTTGCAGTACCTCTACATCGGCCAAACCATCTACGCCTCCGATGTTTTTTGACCAAAATATGCGTCGCCCTCTTCTACCTCCGAATTTTCCCCGTCGTAACCGTCCGACGCATTATATGGGGTACCATCGGTGTTTCGGCCCTAGGCATGGTCATCTTTGACATCCTAGCCATTGCGCAATGTCGACCGATTAGCTTTTACTGGACAGGATGGGACAAGCTGCATGAAGGACACTGTCTTGGGGTTCAGCCATTGGCTTGGGCCATTGCAGCGGTCAGTCTCATCCTGGACGTTTGGATGTTGGCAATTCCTATCTGGCAGCTGGTCCAGTTGCAAATGAAGTGGCAAAGGAAGCTTGCTGTGGCTATCATGTTTACGGTCGGTACTTTGTAAGTTGCTTTCTTGGATTGTTGCTTCCAATGACTAACGGAGTCTAGCGTCACCATCGTGAGTATTCTCCGACTGCAGTACTTGATTGCATTTGGAAACTCTCAGAACCCAACATGTAAGTTTATCAACCTATTTCCCCTCAGGCACATCTAACATACCGCAGGGGGACAGTTTCGAGACCTGTTATTGGTCAGTAATTGAGATCAATGTTGGTCTATGGTGTGTCTGTCTTCCCGATCTTCGAATGCTTATCCTCAAGGCATTCCCAAGACTGGGAAGTTCAATCGACTCAGGCCCCAGGAATCCTCACCAAGGGTCATCGGCACCCAGGCAGCAGGGCAGAACTCCGGGTTCCTCACGGCATACCGAGAGTACCATTTACAAGGGAACGCCAATTCAGGCGCAACAGGAAGCTTCGTCGAGCACGGCTGAGCTGGTGGAGATGACAACCTTTATGAATGATAGTAGGAGTGTAGTTTAAATTACAAGAAAAGAGATATCATTTATCATTTTGGCTACTGATTTGTGAAGGGCCAATTCACTCCATCATTCTCGCTAATCACTTCTGAGCTTCTTTGCCATGGTCTCATAGCAATCCGCTCGATACTCTCGCAAGCTACAAGTGGCATCGTCGTGGAGAACACCGCCGCCGATGGCAAACAGACAGCATAAGCAAGGATGTCTATTTTTGCTGCGATCACAATTACTCCATCAGCCACCCATTTCTTAGTTATAGTTTGTTGCCATATTGTTTCGCAAAACAGAACGAAGGCACGACGAATGAACCCAGCAGTAATCACGGTAACATACATACATTGAGAACAAGTTTTATAGGTAGTCTCTTAGGTGAATATATTTCTAGACGATGCAGGCTCTCACATTGACTGTTTGCCAGAACTGAAGAATAAGACTGCCTGTTTTTATAAACAGCGTTCTTTACAACTCCAGCGGCCGCGTAGACATTATCTGTATAATATTTCATTTTTGTTCTTCCAGGTCTGTTCGGTGATTCACATCCGTTATTTCTTGGACTTGTCTACTGTCCACCCAGTATGTTCAGTCGTAAAAAGATCCCAGAGAGTACTATGTTGAACAATAATCCGAACTAGCTTTCCAGATGTAACTATAAAATGTGTCAAAACCCACTTTCATATAGCAGTCCATCTTCACCAAACGTCCATCACCAACATCACAGGTAAGCCCTTTCCAAATATCAGTCTCTGAATCTCTCCCGCTGCCTAACTCGCCGAACTTTGAAATATGGATCAACATCAGTCTGTCAAGTCCGCTTTGCAACAGACCCTAGCCGAGATCGAAGCAGCTATTGCGTATCTATCAACTGCGCCTGCGGATGGTCGCATTCTTCAAAAAAGGAGCGAACCTCTAGCAAGCTCGGAGTCTTCTGACGAAATTAGTGACGGCCAATCACAGCCACGACCGTCTAAGGCATCAGTACAAGATGATGGGGGAAAAGATTGGACCGAATATGGACTCGACGCAAGATTTCAACAGGATAAATGGGTTCGTCCTAAGCCACCGGGCAGATCTTGCTTTTCTAATGAGCTTATCCAATGGGCCGCAGTGGCGGAACTAGACGATGAGGGAGTAGAATACCCAATACTCACCCTTCGACACCACAATGCTTCCAAATGTATTGCCGGCGAACCCTGTGGAACTGGCCACTGGGAGCTCATCCATGATCGTGTTGCTACGGAAGTTGAGGGATGCCTAGATTTGCAGCTGCTATGCATGCGTACCGAGCATGTTGAAAGGCAAATGACTAGCTGTCCTTCTGAAAACTTCTATGACTATAAGGATTCAATCACTAATCTGCCGTGTAAACTATTCAACGAGCTCTTACCAGACTTCAGCAGTGTCACAAGAGCAGGCTACGAAGTCATAATCTTTCGACTTATTGAACGCTTCAAAGATGAGGACATCAAGCCTTGGGTAGGTGAGGGAGTGTGGTTGGACAGCCATGGACGCGTGCTTCGAGATATGGATGACCCTGATTGGGTCTGAGGTAGGGCCTATACGGTCGTCGATTAGTTATCGGGTCACAAAAAGGAAGGGACCAGAGCAAAGGTAGGGCTCGCGTGTCTTTTTGGTACAAAGGGTGGGCAGGCAATTGTACTAGACGCACACGAACTTAGCTGGGGATATAGATATGGCAAAACAAAAAATTAAAAACGATTCGTCCAATGCAAAGGTAAAATGTAATAGTCGAACCTGTGTGTTTGCCATCAGTGTGCATCATAACTTGAGTGTATAGATCTCCTTAGAATTTAATGCTGCCGGGTTATGATCTGCGGAATAAATGTGCCTCTTTCTTTCTGTTGAAGAAATCCAGGGAATTCCAAGATTAGGAGCTCTTCTGGCTACCATTTCAGAGTACTACTAGCCTTCTTTCCCAAGGTAATCTAAAGCACAAGATTGTAGACTAAATGACAGATGTTCAAAGACAAAGTCGTGATTCATTTCAAGTATGTATCTACAGCTAAAACCGTATAAAGTCTATCTCCTTGCTTACTGAATGGCAGCACGACAGGCAGCCAACTGAGTCTCGCACTGGCCAACGCCTCCCGAAAGCTGACCAGAGTTGGCAGCGTCCGCACAAGCATTGTGCTGAATATCACAAGATCGACCGAGAGCAACGCTCTCACCGTTGAAGGTGTTTCCGTTGACGGAGAAAGGCTTCTCGGCAGCTGAAGAGATGACAGGGGGAGGCGCTCCGCCAAGTGTACCAGTGAAGGTCTGGACGTTCACACCCTGAGCATTGTTGGCGGCACCGGTGGCATTGGCACTAGCGCCAGATGTGCGGCTGGGGAGGGGAGTCAGGGTTGTGCTGGCGGCGGTCTTTGACTTGGCTTTGCAACCCTTTCCAGCACCGGCACCGGCACCAGCGGTGTTCTCAGCAGCTTTACCAGTGTTGGTAGCAGCCGGTGCTTCAGCGGTAGCAGTGGCTTTGACAGCGTCGGTAGCGGATGCAGCACCAGTAGCGGCTCCGTTGACGATGGTAGCAAGATCAGCGACCTCGGTGCCAGAGGCGACAGAGAATGAGGCTAGATCAACCAGGTCAGTGGCAAAGATACCGCCTGTTCCGGTGAAGGTTGGTGTAACATCAGCAACGGCAGAAGAGATCTCATCCTCTGTCGCATCCATAACGAGAAGACCCTGGGAGAAGATGCAGCCTAGGTCGGGTTCTTCTTCGTCACAGGAGTTGCCCTTTCCGGTGGTATCGCTGGTCTAAAAATTGTCAGCAGATTCACTATACAGCTTACGATATGTACTTACATCTCCAGGCGCGAAAGTACCACTCAGCAGAGCCAAGTTGGGGTCAGCACCAATACCAGCCAGCTGCTTCGCCAGTTCAAGGGTAACAGCCTTGTTGATAGCACCGGCGCCAGTAGAGGCCGCATCTTGATGCTGTGTAAGAGCACCAATCTCTGGATTGACAGCTGCTTCATCGCACAGCTTGCTAGCAACACCAACACCAGCAGTATTGCGCTCAATAGCCTGGAAGAGCAGTGCACCAGCCATACCACGGAGATCGCCAATCGCCTTGGCGTTGGTAAAAGCTTGATCAGCAGTTTCTTGCTTCAGACAAGCGAGGTTGGTGACGCTTCCTGCACCCTCCTTTGCAGCGGCGTCACCCAGAAGACCAAAAACAGGGTCCTGAATCTCCTTGGGGTTGTTGAGCCTGAGCATCTCTCCAGTGATGGTCAAGACAAAATCGTGAGAGTGTTCCTGGGGAACCTGTCGCTTCTTGATGGATCGAGAGACATGACCCGGCGCAGGGCTACGGAAGACAGGTGTCGCAGTGGCCAGACCGGCCGAAAGAGTGATGATGGCGGCAGAGAACTTCATCGTAATAGAGAAAGTAATAGACAATTAGAAATAGAAACTTTGGTAATGAACGACTGTTCCTGCAGCCTGGTAAAGGAATGATAAGTAGAAGAGAAGACAAAAAGCTCGCAGAGCGTGGAAACAATAAACAGAGATGAGATTGGATGAAAGCTGGATGAACAAGCACAGACTAAAGGGTATCATCGCGCCCTTTATACTTTACAATCGTTTTAATGGCATTCTCAAAAGTCAATCTCTCGCCGTTTTTCCAAACAGACCCTAATACGAAAATGTGCATACCATTCACCCCTTGGGCGCTTTCAGAAACAGGAAGCAGCTTGATCCGAGAATCCAAACCCGATCGAACAGATGAGACAGTCTAGCGGGCCGTATAACCGATGCAATTTTGGCTGGTGGTAATAGTTCGTGGTGATATTGCTGGTGTATAAGCGAATGGGATGTGAAACGGGTACTGTCGAGATCTGAGACGTGAATGTCAAACGATTGAGTTTGGCAATGTGTGGCAGGGATGCAGGGGTTTGAGGTGCGTTACAGATGCGTCATCACGTCAGAACCAGTCTGATGGGTTTGGCCAAAAGTGGAAACACTTTCATCTCGAATTGAGTCTGGAACCGCTACGGAAACGCGTTTTATTTTAACTCATCAGAACCGCGTATGGAGAACTTCGTGGACGAAGTGCCCCGCTTACCTAGCCCTGATTGGCTTGGATGGCGGCAGATAAGATAAGATAAGTAACCTTTACCCTTATCTTATCTTATCCCACCTACTTGTGTGACTGTCTCTAGGAACTGTAACTTATTGGCCAGCCCTTACTTTGTTTTGTTTTGTTCAATAAGAAAAGGAACACTGTAATTAATCTAGAAATAAAATAGAGTCGTATTTAAAGGAACTAAAAGTCCTACAGTTTATGTTATGTCTTATATTACTTGGTTCCAGATACTGAACTTACTACTTCTAGGGTAGTCCTCATACTGTGCGTTACGAACAAGACCAGCAATATAAACAAGTAGTCTTACAGGTAAGTAATTTAATTAGGACTAGAAATACTTTAGAATCTAGTAGATAAATACAGTAATAGCTACCTATTCATGAATACTAAATACCTCCGTAAACGGTCGAGTTAGTATAAGATAACGTTGGCGTCTCAAGCCATAGCAAAGCGCTGTGAAATGACCACACAGTTCATCATGCCATGCCGTCTTATTGAAAGACTTGTATTTTTCCGTCAGTCATTGATACCCCAATGTCAGATTACTTTTCTTCATAAAAAACCTCAGAATATGGCAAAGCCCAGTGGACACGAGAAAAGAGAGAAGAGAGAAGAGAAGAGGGGTAAGACAGAGTCAAAAGCCTGCAGGGCATTGCTTCACTGAGATGAATGTTAATTGTTCTATAGAATATATGTATTCTAGAATTGCAATCTCAGTCAACCACTCTTTTGCTAATTTGGACCTTCTATGCAGTGTCCTGTCCATGTTGATGCTCGTTCTCTGTCAAATCAGATCATATTTATCCCTGTCACCCCGGCCCTTCATCATCACCCGGCAATGATCCGCAATAAATGCAACATCAACCAGCCGAGACACGTTGATGTCTACCCCGCAGGCTGTCAAAAATCGCGCTTTGACGAGAACCAACTAGTTTCCTACGCAGTCCTCATCGCCAAGTCATACACCATGAGCGACAAAGCCTCGTCCCCGAAGAAGTCACCAAAGTCTCCTTCATCAGGAGCGAGTGAGGTTGTGCTGCATGATGCTGGGCACTGGGCTGCTTTGGCACAGGTACGTTTAAGAAGAGTCAAAAGGAGCTGGGACTGACGCGTTTTGTAGGATGAGCAGGATGAAGATGCCGACTCTTCACTGGGTGTTGATACAGAGTCATCGACGGCTTCGATGACGTCGAGTATCCTGAACTATAGAACTATCAAAGGACGCACTTATCACTCGGAAAGAGGAAATGCAGAATATTGGTGAGTTATGTTTGGCTGCTTACTGCATAAAGCTAACGCGTGACGTGCAGGGCCTCGAATGATGCTCAGCAGAATGAGGCGATGGATATTATGTAAGGGCAATGGGATATCTTCAGAAACACACTGACGCGTTTCAGCCACCATTTTCTGGTTCTTACACTAGATGGAAAACTTCATTTGGCACCGTTGAAGGATGATATCAAGGTAAGCTTCCGACGATTTTGCAGGATAACATATCTGACCTTGTCAAGTCTGTCCTTGATGTCGGTACTGGAACAGGTATGAAATAGCAGTTTTTGAACCAAGCACATACTCATATGATCGGTTGACAGGAATCTGGGCAATGTACGTGTAATCTAACGACGTGGTGTTTTCGACTGACTGTCCAGTGACTTTGCCGATGAGCATCCCCAAACCGAAGTGATTGGCACCGACATATCTCCCATTCAACCCAGCTGGGTTCCCCCGAATATCAAGTTGTAAGTTTGCCCGCACCATAATGCCTGTGCGACAACTCGATTGAGCCATCGGCTGACAAAAGCAGCGAGATCGAAGACTGCACTCAACCATGGACCTTCTCCCCCGACTCATTCGACTTTATCTACATGCGATACCTCTACGGTTCCATCAGTGATTGGTCAGCTTTATTCCAAGAGGCTTTTAGATCGTGTAAGCCAGGCGGCTGGGTAGAGAGTTTCGAAGCGTCAGCTATGCTTGAGAGTGATGACGATACTGTCAAGGAGGGTAGTGCGATGAGCGAATGGGGCAAGTTCTTTATCGAAGGTGGAAGGAGACTTGGTAGAACTTTTACCATCCTCGATGATGACTTGCAGAAGAAGGGAATGGAAGATGCAGGGTTCACAGATATTGAGACTCGGGATTTCAAGGTAAGCACCGCTGACTGTCCGGCTCTATTATATACAGCAATCAGTTTTGGCTAACTGGAATTGCAGCTTCCTATCGGCAGTTGGCCAAAAGATCCTAAGATGCAAGAAATTGGAAACTTTGCGTTTGCTGCCATGGACCAGGATCTAGAGGGCTTTGTTCTGTACATGGCGAGTGTCGTGTTGGGATGGTCGCAGGATGAAGTTACGGTTTATTGCTCGCAGCTTCGGAGGGAGTTGAGGTCGGGCAAGTATCATCCTTACTGTCGACTGAGGCTTGTGTATGGGAAGAAGCCGGAGTAAACACGCTTGTGCATATACTGTATTGGGTTGGAAGCGTTTGTTGTTAGTAACGTATATTAGCAGTGAAGTTGCTTGCATTGCCCGGGTGTCTGAGCGCGGTGACGAGATAAGGCGTAGCTTATTCCAGCTCGTGGTCCAAGCCATACATTGCTCGTCGCACTCATAGTCAATACTATGTCGCGTTCTAAGCTTTATATTAGTCGCTGAATGTTCACGGTGAATTGCCGTTCGAACCCTGAGGTGGCGGCCCCCACTAAACTAACGTCTCCAGCGCGTTGAGCACCGTGACGCGCTGAAATAGTGGCGTCACTCGAGCGCGACTGTTGTCGCAGCGCATTATTTTCATTTCCTCTGTAGCGGTCTCGTCGAACGCAACATCGCGATGTATGCGTCCTCCTGTCTATATAAGCATGTAAGCGCTGGTCCTCCATTCACCAGCCCGACCGATCCATCCCTCCGACGACGTGTTCGCTCTCTCCACAAGATGACCGACATGCTTCTTGAGCAGCATATTCCTTTCAAGTTACTTTAGCAACCTGGAAGTGTTTTGTCTATTGCTCTTGAGAATGTCCTCGAGCTGAATATGAAGAACTGTTTGGTCTTTATCTGGCCTTGAACGTGGCCAAAGTTGAAGACTTAGGTAGCATTTTGGCTGGAAAGTTTTAGATTGAAGTCTGAATAGCGAATGGAAATGCGCGAGATAGAATTTCAAAATAATGTCGACACAGTGGTGGTGAAAATTAGCTGTAATAAACTCAAAAGTCAGCCTGACGGAAATACTTGATGGAATTAACTTTCATCTCATCCTTCAAGTTGGGTTCATGCAAACCTTGCCAAATTCTCAGCCAAACAGGTCGAGGCACCGCATTTAATACGATACCTAAAATATTCATACTTTGAACCTTCATCTGTTATTTGCAAAAGACATCTGTTATTCACTTTGCATGCGACTATATCTAGCTGGTTTCTGGCACCACCCATCTTCCTCCTCTCTGCCCCCTTTCTAAACAACTCTCCTCCGTTTCAAGGCTCATTTCTGATTGACAGCTATCTTTTGCATCGAACCTCAAGTCTCGCAGCTTACATCATACGAAAACCAAGCCACCCCGACGACTACTATGGATTACACCAATTTGGTGTCCACCCACCGACATGGCGTACTTAAAATTCTCGGCGTCGAAACACTAAGCCCCAAGGCCATTTGGACATGCAATGTGGTGTTGATGTGTATGAATCTCATCTCGGTCATCATCCTGGGCCATTTATTCGCCCTCTTAGCACGACGCTACTGTCGGAACTACCTGCCCGGCATCGGCTACGTGATATTCTTATGTGTCATTGTCAAGCCATTCCTCAGATCTCCAAGATATAACTGGACCGAAATAATTGACCCCCTTCAAAGACGGATAAAGGAAGAGTTGCAAACGTTGCGCACAATACAACAGAACATCAAGAACCGATTACGCCAAGAGCTCTCTCTCCATTTAGACCAGGCTGCAGAAATCGCAGATTGGGCTGTTGCACCCCCAGCTATAATGCAAAGCAGAATCAATCGCCGCAAGATAATTATGATACTGCAGAAGGGGGCCACTGTAGTGAGGATCCGAAGAGAGATTTATTCTCGAGCGTTGCTATACATTGATACGGTCGAGGAGAGAAAAAGAGGTCAGAGGGTCGCATGGCAGGACATGTTTCTCGCGTCTTGGATCTATACCTACTTTGTGCTCCTCTGGTTCTTTGAGCTGGCGTTCGCTTCGATCTGGGGTGTGATGAGCTGGTTTGAATTGGCTCTTGATTACATGACTGGGCCTTGAGGAGGACCTTGGATTAGTCATGTATAATTCTTGTCCTGAGACTCTGTATAGAAATCGAAAATTCTGCATTTTCTTATTGAATTCGAAAGTACTCAAGTTTGTGGGATACTATCCCGTTTGAGGTGTGTTTGGTGAAGAGTGGATAGGATATACATCTCGTCAGTTTCTGGAGTTGCAATTCCTAGTCACTTTTAAAGACTTGAATTTGGCTTCTTTGTTCTCACAAGACGTCAAGGGGACTAATTTCATCTCAATCAGTAAAATCATATTTCATTGTCGCTCTCATAGATCATTCCATAAGTCAATACTACATCTCAACTTTGTCGGTAATCATAAAGACGTACAGGGACCTGCCCACTCGAGCTGTCCGTCATCTATCATAATTATAAGAGGGAGACCATTCTCTCAAATAAAAAGGCGCAATCTTTACTCCAGGCCGTATGCAACAGGTTCCTCACTTGAGCAAGTGAATGATGTTGGGGCACACCTTTGGGTCACCCCGATCAATAGGACGACCCTGCCGATCCATCCAGACACAGCCCCCAAAACCACAAAGCTTCCAAGCCAAGACTCGACCAGCGAGTCTTCCCTCAAGGCCAGAAAAGTCCGGAGCGATCGTCGACATGAGCACTGAGACTGGCTTCAAATCAGTCGCTTGATCAAAGACGACTTCGCCTTGGGCGATCTTCTTCACAAAGTCGCGATTCGGGGTGAATAGTTCCAAAACATCGCCCATTTGAAGACCTTCTTCGTCATAATTCGGATCACACCGCCACCCGAGGCGCTCACATCGCCGCCCGAGTTGCAAAGAAGTTTCTCTATCATGGATGAGAGTGCGCGTAAGCAGACAGGATTTGGCATTCCACTCATCGTCAAGGACTCCTTCATTCATGATTTCATAGATAAAGATGGCTTCTCTGGCGATATCCGTGCTGATTGGCAAGTATGGGTGAGGATTCACTGTTTCGCAAGCGCCTCCAAAGGTCTCCTGCTGCTGAGTGTCAACGGTAACACCAGAGGCCATAGGCTCGAGAACCACAGATCTCCCGATAGTGGCAGTTGTTGCCTCCGAGTCTGCTTCACTAGCTGCATAGAAGGAATCATTTGACGTTTCATATCCGTCGTCACAAGAATTTGAGGGGAAATGAAGTGATTTAATGTCCTCGCTCTGGTCACAAGACTCACCTTCGTCGGCCCACCCCAAATAATAATAAATAAGCTTTCGCATGATGAAAACAAATGATGAACTTGGTGGTTATGCTGTGGATTCTGTTGATGGTCGTCACTAATGTCGTGAGGTGATCGTCATTATAGTGGGATACACTCCCTGTACTTATATCCATTGCTGCATGCACAAAATGTTCTGTGAATTTGCTTGATCTAGTAAGCTCGGCGCCGTCAGCTTCATGGTGATATCTCGTTGTCGCTGCGAACGAAGTCAAGTCCTTGGCGATCGTAGCGATGTCTAAAGACCAGCAGGTGAACAGTGCGTCAGTATACGAAACAAATACGCGGAAGTCTGCCGGGATTGTTACGATGAACCACTGTTCAGGTACTGCACTATTCAGACAGGCTGACAGCGAACAGCGAATAATGATTGAGGGAGGCTGACATGGACCGGGACTGATTTGGCAAAACTGGCCATTGGCCCTATGAGCCACAAATCTGATGATCATGGATGATAGAAAATAGATGGATAGAGGTATTAACACTAGGTCCTCAAAGCAGTCGTATAACATTCTTGGTGCATCTCCGTCTTTACTGACGCGCCTCAAACCTCTGAAGTAGTAAAGTTCCCGACATCGCCCACTAAAGTCGCACCATATCCCCCAGGCCCTCACCTACGAAGGTTATCACCACAGAGTCATCAAATAACACGGTTCCCAATTCAACTTCAAAGTCTGGATCCATGAAAGGGAAGAATGCAGCCCCATAACGATTTCAGGGCAGACTGTCATCTATGCTTCATCGCTGGGTGAAGCCAGACATCACTGGCGAACTCCATCAATCTGTCCACGATATTAGCTCAGCCAAGATACCTATAAGCAAATAATTACTTACCAATGCAAGCAGTTCCGCAATATCCACAGCAGCGACCTGGAATAACCCAGACTTCCTTTCCTTCCGCGGCGCAAGTAGGGCACCGAACGCCTGGCACCTTGCTGTCGATAAGGACTGTTGAATGCATCTTGAGAGGAGAGAGATAGGTTATAAAACAAGTTGTGTAATGGAGGTAGTTGAAGATGACGATGCAATTAATCCGGGTCGAGGCATGGTTTTATCATCCTCCAATGCCCTAAGTAATACCCGAAACAGCGCTCCGTCCGGTTCCTCCCTTCTGATGGCTTGAGACATATCGATCACATGTTATCCGATTGTCTCAGATTCTAGATTGGTATTTGCAGATGCTATACGAAAAGCCGCGTACGGAGGGGCCGTCTTACAAAAAGCAACATCTTCAGCTCAGCTCTGATCAGCCCCCTTACTTCAACCAGGCCGTGCTTGGACGGGCGGCATACCTGAAGTCCCTTGCGCCGGCAATTGCCTACCTGCCGCCCGGTCAATTCCGCTTTCCATTCCCGGTCTGTTAATCTCCGATGCCCAGGCTCATCGCGGTGGGATCTTGTGTAACCACGGAGTGGGGGTGATTAGTGATATGACGCACGCTCAAGTTCGTAGTACGTACGTACATTGCATCAATCAAACATGAGGATTCATACAGTAATTTTTCGCAACGTATACACTCCTTTCTCAAGTACTTGTCAATCATAAATCACTTGTTCTGTGCTACCGCCCTGCATGGGGGCGGCTGACAGAACAGTATGTCTTTGTCTCTTATCCCTCTTGTTGTACGACGCGACATATCTGACGGATCATATTCATGGCCGCATTTACGCCAGGTGACCATACTTGCTTTTGTTCTTGCTGCATTTCTTGAATGTGCAGCGGCTCGCTCGCCCTTGGGTCTGCTTGGCATATAAGCCAAGACTCAAGGTTCCAAGACACTCCTTTACAGCTTTGCATACCATTTGTCCCCATCTTCCCGCACCGGCACACAGAAGATGCTGACGCCGGGCCGGTTGCGGACTATAGTACCCGCTAGCCGAAGATCATCATGAGGTCGGAACTTGTGACTACGGACAGCTAAATGACTTGCGCGCTAATTTGTGCTCTACCTTTTCTTATTCCCCGATTAATAACATAGTGCCTCGATATTTGGTAGCCGGTTGTGCGTTGCGGCCTTTACACATTGCCAAAAGGAAGGGTCTTAAATTGGTCTGGTCTGGTTACACGAGACGTCACCTACCCAAGCCCTCCCTGGAGTCAATTATCGTGACGAAGGCCTCAAGGCTTGCGGCAGTAGAGGAAGAAAAAGCTTTGTGGCATGACGATCATTGTTGAGGCCCATTCTCGCGTTGGAATATTAAGCTGAGAGGACAACAAATAGAGAGTAGACTCGCTTTGGAATATGGGATGAGTTCAGTCTGGAGAGGGACAAAAGGTAAGGGAAGTGAGAGAAGCACAGGCTAGAAACCACCAATCTCTAGGTCTGTTCAGCAATACGAAAAGAAAATTCAGCGCTGCACAGCATATCCATGTAATCAAGATACTACAGCCCGAGAACAGTAAACTGAGTTACTGAACATACTCTACAGGCTCACTTGAAAGAACAAGAATCTCGGACAAAGAGGGTTTGAACGTAATTAAAGACCCGACGTATCAAAGACGCCGTAACAGATATAAATTCCTTGTAACTGCCCAGCGGTCAGCTTCTTCTCAACATCTTGCGCTGCAACTTTATCTCCAGCTGTACCACTACCCTTTCACAATCAGAACCATTAACATCAGTAAGCATGTCTCGTCAGGAATT
Organism: Fusarium pilosicola; assembly: GCA_020615335.1. Classification (NCBI taxonomy): domain Eukaryota; kingdom Fungi; phylum Ascomycota; class Sordariomycetes; order Hypocreales; family Nectriaceae; genus Fusarium; species Fusarium pilosicola. The sequence goes on along the minus strand of JAGQDI010000021.1, from coordinate 279,193 downwards.
ATCTTATTTCGACCTTGTGCCTCAGTGGCAGGCATCTAACGATGCAACGGTTGGATCCCAACAAGAAACATGTGTCAGCGGCACAAGCATTATGAAGGTCACGGGAGGGTACGATTCCGACAGCGACGGCGAAAACGTCGGTCCTGTCATTGGCAACAAGCGTACAGTCCCTGCGAAGCGAAGACAAGCACTTCATGAGAAATGTATTACCCAGGACGAGATGAACAAGCTCGAGAGCCGACTCAATAGAGCTACTATCCTTTGTAGCTCACTGTTCTGTATTAACATTGCTATCTCTGGAGTCATGTTTGTCAATTTTATAAGGAAGCAGTGATTGAGGAGGGCGATATTGAGGTCAGTTAAGTTACTGAACCTGACAGATATTGCTGACATCGTGCGCGTATCAAGGTCATGTCCCCATACCAGAGATTGATTGATGGAACATCTTTGCACACGTCGCTTTGAACGGTATTTGGGGTAGTTTGTAATTGCAGAGGGTCTAGTTTATAAGAGAAATAATAAAGACTATATCAATCGACAGAAGAATGAATCATCTGTAGTCGCCTCAAAGGAAGATGAATGCTCTCAGAATGACGTGAGGGGAAAGTGTTAAAATTAGTCTCCAAATTACTATATGTACTGTGTCAGTGAATCTTTTGTTATCTGAATAATAAAATTGGCTTCTTGGTCTAGAGGTATGATTCTCGCTTTGGGTGCGAGAGGTCCCGGGTTCAATCCCCGGAGGAGCCCTTTGTTATGCTTTTTGCATTTTGCACCAGTTATCAGTCAATCAAGCTTCGGTCAGCGACGTGCCTTATTCTTTTGAGCGCTGTGAAAATCAATAGACATGACTTGATTCATTGACTTGAGTTTAATATACTAGTAGTTATTTTACTGCCAGAAACGCTGTTGGAAATGACTGTATTATTTAACCATAGAACTAAACTCCATGTTGTAATGACTGTAAAAACCGTGCAACGCTAATGAGATCTAACTTGGGTATTTATAAACTTATGCAGCCTCTATTATCCCTTCCCGCTTCTAATGCCAAAGACCAAAGACCTATGTAATACCTTCCCCCTTACACCTCTTCGCATTATTTATTTAGGTTTGTCAACCCAGCTTGCATAGGGAACTGCGTGTCGCATCTTACGCAAAGCCCTGGAGTTGCGAGTTTCTCCTGGGATCCGACGAGGTGCCATTCGTCGTGCGGGCGCTGAAGTTGGAGTGCCTTGTGGCTCGGGTGAAGACAAGAAAAGCGAAGGGGAGGGGAGGGAACGGTGACTATGCGGGCTGGCTGAATATTCGTTGACGTGGTTCACGGTTGAGGGTGACTCGTCAGTGGGTGGAGGGGTGGCATTAACCGCAGCAAGTTCGTTGTTGCTGCCGCTGTTGGGGCCCTGTAGGGCCTTCTTCACCACGATGAAGTGCTCCACCGTTTTCAGGTGGGCAACAAGCTGTTTATCCAACTCATCGTTGCTGTGAAGGTTCTCAATAATCCCCTCATGAATGGTCGAAGCCATCTCCAACAGGTAGTCCAAGCGTTCAGCGTCTGTGGATTCCGCCATTATGTATGGGATCTGACGTTGTGACTTTATGCAAGTGTGGATTGCCTAGGCTAGATCGTTAGTTGCAGTTGTGTCTAGCTGGAGTCTGCACTACTTACACTAGGGCAATTGCCAAGGTACAGGGAACTATAGGACAGAGACGGGAAGTTTGGTGGTATGAGATCGGCAAGTTCGCTTCAGAAATAGTAGGAAGGAAGTTTGTTGAGAAGTTCTAGAAGAAACAGCAATATCCTGGGTTTAAGTATTTAGTCTTGAAGCATCGCTGTATTCTTCCTCAGCGCCTCCAATTCATTACAACAAAGAAAAGACATCGTTTTGACAACACATCCCGGTACGCAGACGAAATTAATGAAGAAGAGCACATTGAATAAGGCACTAGTTGTTTGAAGATCCCTGTCTTTCGTGCTCGCTTGATAAACGCAGTCAGAACTGTCTTTGTCCCTCAGATCGGAAAGTCCGTGAACTTCAGGGCATATCGGTGAGAATGAGTCACTTTCCGGTTTATTCTCTTAGCTTCTTCTGATTACATATGCTAATTTTGTGCATTGGGACGCCATGAAGGAAATAAAGCAGTGAAAAGTGGCTGTGGCGGCCTCGGCGCAGGTGTTGACGTGGTCTTCTGTTGTAGAATATGATATGTCACAGGTGATGAGGACAGCCTGGCACCAAGCATCTTAGCTAAAGCCTGAGGCATTAGGCAGGCGGAACGTGATTTGAGGGTCTCTCGATACTTCTATGATCTAATGACGGCATCTGATATGACAATCAAAGTGTGGAGTGTGGAGTTAGAGATCGTTGTGGTTAGCAGATTATCGTTGTGTAAGTAAAATAGATAGTGCACTTATGCATACCAGTTCCTGAAACGAGATAGAAAAGGCACTGGAGCAAAATGGAATAACTAAAATTATTCTTGCCTAGTTTCTTCCGTTTTATGCCAGTATTTAATCGAATTATTTCACCAGAGTAGTGGTTGGAAGTGATTATAATGCAGCTACGAAGAGTTGACTGCGAAATGTACCGTGAATGAAAAGTAAAATAAAATTGCATCTTCTATGAGACACAAGAACCTTCAGGATATTCAGTGAAATGAACAGAGAGATGCACACAGGGAATTGCCTCATATCAATATCTGTATTCCTTTTACATGCAGGGTAAGAGGTTGATTGTCGGAAATGTTGATGATAAGAGCTGATAAGATTTGGAGAACGATGAGTGGCCCCCGGGATGGAATATGTTTAATCCGAGACGAACCCAGTTTCCAGCTGCTCCTCACGTCTCCAAACTGACATATCTTTTCCAACAGAGATACTGTGGTGAAAGAATACTACCATGATTCCTAAATCATGATCGGGGAACAACAACTCTTGTCCGCTTATTTCCACTCCTCTTGGAGTTGTCAGTGCTAGGGACGAATTGGGACAAATCAATATATTGCTGTGTAAGTGTGGCGATTGAATCTTTCAATTGTAGGCATGCCATGATACCATGAGTCGATTCAACTCGCAGCGCGATACATTGAGTGTCACAATTCAGCGAAGAGACTCACAGAGTGGCAAGGGCAGCTCTCAATAGTCGCAAGAAGTAAAAAATGTCATCGAATCTCCTCATCATTATCCCGACACTCAAAATAAACTCAACAGCCTTTCCAAAGTCTCAATCAACCTTTGACACATAATCATGCTCACTCTTCGCACCACTCTTTTCACCCTCACAACTCTCGCCTTCCAAGCCTCAGCTGAACATCTCCGCATCGTCTAGAGTAAAAGTGACTTCTCCGCCGTCTCTGACCCCAACGCCGGCAACCAAAACGGTCACTGTAGTAACTTTACCGTAATTGACAAAAGCGGCGACGCCATATTCACCGAAGCATATCCCGGCGGCTACGCAGCCTGTCAAACTTACTTATTGGTAATAACAACAATAAACACTTGGTGAAAGTCTCTGCTTGTTGCAGGGGTTCTTTTTATCTAAACGCTTATCGTCAGTTAGAATGTAACTAAAGATCGGGCCGCAACGGTATCAAGTGACTACGCCGCACTAGTCAGTCGGGACTTTTTCTTGCCAATAAGACAAGAGTTACGCCTACAAGGTTTTTAGACTTGTTTTTAAGAAGCGGCCGCTATTATCCATCTCTATTGTTGCCTCCTTTGTCCCTTGGCCCTCAGGTCTTCCTGCCTATCCCACTACATGGCCGATCGTTGCCTTCAAGGTAGAGCTCTAGGCTGTCAACACAGTTCATCACTACCACGTGGCCCTTTCGTACCCTTTGTCTTGTGTTGCCTAGTATGTCCTGCCCTATCCCTGCCATTCTGATCCTCCTTTGGCTGACTATCTCGGTCCTACCGTTACACGGTCTGAAGCTGAAATCACGTAAAATGTTCTGAACAGAATGTGCAACACTATTAAGGCTACTCGGCCACCAATGTTAGAAATTCAGAAATACCCCTGCCCAATCCATTTAATCATTCGCTAGCAAAGCCTAGAGCTAAGACATTCTTGCAAAAACAAAGCTGAATCATAAATTATTTATCCTCTGCTGTAAGCATAAAATGAACATCTGTTATTTAAGAAAGATGAGCTCTGCTGAGCCTAATATGCCGGCGCACTTCCAAGCCTGCGTACAGGAGTAAAAGCAGTAAGAGTTCCGTAAAACGTCCAATTGCATTGCTCCACGGTCTCAGATGCCTTAGGCGCCATATTGGCCTGCAAACATCGTGATGGAACTTTTGAGAAAGCCGCTTGCAATAGTACGAATTGCGGATCCTATAAATGCGACCCTGCTACCAATACCCGGGGCCATCTAAGTCATCCCGCGCCTCCGTTCCTAGCCTGTAGAAGGAAGGTATGATGCATTAAAATGGTACTTTCATCTATCTAACCGCTGAACACTCTCGGTAATAAGATGGGCGTTGAACTTGCCTTCAAAGCTAAGCTTTAGGCAGCTAACTGTAGCGTTGCACAATGAAGGCTCACATGTAAGGATCGTATGCACCTGTGTGGCACAGAAAAACTATTGCTAGGTTTCGTATATCAGATTTCTCCTCGTATCACATCGGCGAGACAACCCATGATAGTTTATGGAGATGTTCAGAGCTCTCAGCCTCTCGTAACTGCCGGCATGGGCTGCCTTCCGATTCTGGAGTAGTCAGTAAGAAACTCAACATGCGAGAGTTGTCCTTAGCCATATGTGGCAGGCGGGTGAAAACAGCTGCTTAGAATAGTCGGATGTTAAGTTTGCGATTTTTAGCTATAAATACTGAGGGATCTCGTCTTTCTTCACCATGGAACAAGCTCCCCCACCACATCAAGCTTTCGTTTTCTCTCAGACTTTACTGTTCCTTACTGAACTCGGACCATCTACTTCTTATCAACTCCACTGAGAAACAAGCCCCGGCACCTCAAGCCTCAATACCAAAATGCGCTTCGATATGACTGCAATCATCGCGGCAATGGCCTTGACTGTCTCGGCAGACCGTATGGAGGTCTTTACGAGTTGCGCAGCTGGCAGTTGTCACAGTGATGATGGCATCTTCTATACCGACTTTGGTGCCTATCGTGTCAACGCCAATGAAGGATGCAGAGGAACTTCAGTTCCTGCTATGACAGAGTTCTGTATGGACTGGGGCAACCGACGCGGCCACTTTAGGTTCTCGGGACAAGCAAACAAACGATGCCTCGTTCAAGACTCCGAAAACAAGGTCGGCTGTGGCAGTGACGGAACGGATTGCTGGAAGACTACTTGGAAAGAGATTGCCTGTTACTGGCGCGAGATACCCATCCCAGAGGAACAGCTGGCCACTGAGCCTCATTCTACATTTTTCACCAGCACAGTCCCTACTGTTGCCACCAGCTTCGCTGGCAACTGAGGAGCTCTCAAACAGGGAAGCCGGCCGATCATAAAAGTGGCTCGTCAAGATGTTTTGTTCTCGTTGTTATACTTGACCAGTGGAGGCTCCTTTTGCTAAGGGACGAGAGACTTTTAAGAAAATGGTAAAAGGTTTATTATAAGAGAGACTCTTGGGCGAATATTGGATCTCTATCAGAATCATTAGGAACTTGACCTCGCCCACTAGACAAGCTTCACCTTATTGCATCCAACACAAGTGTCGCTATAGCCGTAACCGTCATATTGTCCACCTTGTGATTGACTTGTGAAACATTTATTTCCTAAACTTATATAACGCTCTCCGTGGCGAGAAGTAAACCGGTGATGAAGCAGCCGACGGCTGGCAAGTCCAACACCAAAGACCTCGTGAGGTGCATCTCTAACCACAGTTCCAGCGATGCCATGCTTGAAGCATTAGAATCATTACGGCGAATTCTGGCCAGCAAGTCAATTGCCTTGGGACCAAAGATCAGGAGATGCCCAGCCGCAAGTAGAGTGCCGGTCAAGTAAAAGAAAACGACACTTCGTGCCCCATTGCCATTCCAAGACGTAACAGTATTCACTATTCCGCTTGCCAAACTGAGAGTAAAGCTTCCAAAGACAACATTGGTTCCCCATGGCCCCCAGTTGGTGAACCAAAGCGGTAGCAGCTCATTTGCCTGCACTCGGTATTGACGTATCGTCCAGCAGGAGAGGAAGGCATACTCGTCGTAAGCGAATTGTAGGCTGACTACCGATGATATGACTGGTAACAGACGGAGCAGCTTGGTCGGTAGAAGGAGTCCAAAGAGGGATGACAGTAGGTTAATTGAAATCAAGAGCCATATGATCTGCTTAGATGTTTTGCTGGCCATTGTAGCGCGTTGAAGGATGCTTATATTATCGACGAATGAGCGAAAGACACGGATACAGTTCAGAACGTGCGTTCAACGGGATCAAGTTCAGAGGTAGTTATCACCTAAGATACTAAAGCAGGTTTCACGGTAGCTTTGAGGATACAATCAGCTGGGGAAGAGCTCCTAGATATACGGTACTGTCTCCTCTTTCAGAAACAGGGCGATGACTCAGTACTAGCTCTGAGTAAGCTGACATGACTCTAACTGGATAGCGCGAATGATGCACCAGCGCCTTGGACACAAAGCACGCTAAGGCTCGTGATAGCGCTAAGATAGAACTCTTTGGGCAGTGACCTCTGCCAGTCCGGCCCGTCGAGTGAGTGGCAAGAAACAAAGTCGTCACTTTAAGTCAATTGAGAAAGCAACCAGGATATATATTACAATTAATTATGTTTGTCTAATGTATGTTCTTGCTATGTCAAGTCCAGTCGCCTTTCAATGCCCAAATGATTATGCAACCTAAAATCCTACACTCCCGTAGCAGTCTTCTCCTTAGGCTCAGTCGAACTGCTGTCGGAGAAAACACCCTCCTTCTGTGATGACTTCTCATCAGAGTCATCAGTGACAACCTTCCTTGTCTTACCCCAACCGAAATTGTCCATATTGACAACAGCGTAGAGCATAACAGCAATGTTAAGAAAAGGACCCAAGAAGACAAAGACCGCAAGGCCAAGCAGGAACTGGGTACGTTCAACAAGATTTCGAGGCAGCCAAGTGGCCATGATAACATAGTAAAGAAGAGGGATGATCATGACACCAGCGAAACACATGATTAACCACCAAGGTTGACTCATGAAGGCGACAATCATACAACCGATTGACGCAATGACGAACACGTTGAGAGACCAGGTGAGAACATTAGAAAAAGCGACAATGCGCTCCCACCATTGAGTGTTCCAGGCACAGAAGAGGAGAAGGTTGTTGCTCGTGGCACCAAGAGTCCAACGACGACGCTGAGAGAGGAAGACGTTCCAAGAGTGAGGGACGTCAGTGTAAGCGCGGGCATGAAGAGCCTGGCGCGTCTGAGCATGAGGGAACGTGACGAGCAACTGACAAATGTGGTTGCGATCTTCTGAGGCGGTAGCACGGATGCGCTTGAGCATACCGTCCATGTGCTTGGGGAAGTAACCGAAGAGGTCGATGAGAACGAGATCGCCACAGGTTTCATCACAGATCTTGAGCAGTTGGCAGCAGCCGGGAAGACAGGAGACCTTCTTGGTGGCAATAGACTGATGAAGACGACGAAGACCTTGGGCAATAGTGTACTCGGCAGATTGGTACATGGACCAGAGGTTCCAGTTACCATCCTTAAAGTCAACAGCGACGTAACCGCAGACACCGACAGTGTTGGGATAGTACGACTCCTTGAGAAGTTCGGTGACACACTTGTCCTCAAAGACGGTATCGGCATCCATCCCAATGAGATGATCGACGCTGTCCATCTTGACCTCGTTCTCAAGCCAGCTAGCCATGGAGTCCAGGAACTCGCGCGAGAAGATGGACTGAGGGTTCTGGGCACGGGTGTTGAACTTGTAGAGGAACGATCGAATCACAATAAGACTGTCGCGCTTGCCTTGGTTCTGGTCCTTGATGATACAGTAGAAGGGCAATCCCTTGTAAAAGCCCTTGGAGATCTCAATATCCATCTGTTGACCGTCCCAAGCAGTGTAAGCGCCACGAATCTTCTTCCTCTGTGTCTGATGAAGGAAGATATCTTCGTTAAGGTAATCCCCGGTAGTCTTTGTCATACCTGGACCACGAACACGGCCGTCGCAGATGACCATGATGCCTTTCTTGTGGTTCTCAAGACCGGTCTGGTTGACGAGGGAGTCCAGGGAGCGAGTGCACTCTTCGAGTGTCTCGTTGTAGCAGGGGATCACGTAGACCATGTTCTCGGGGGATGAGGGCTTGATTTGCTTCTCGGGGCTAACCCAGTGAATGAAGGTGAAGATGGCGATGGAAGCTATCATGATGCAGTTGAGGACGAGGGGGAAGGAGATGAAGGGGAGGTATATGTAGTAGTACCGGGGCCAGTACCAACTCGCAAAGATGAACATGAAGCTGAGACGTGAGTCAGTATAGGCAAGATGGGGTGGGATGGAGTGATGGACTTACTTGACTGCGACCAGACCAGCTGTGAGGACGTATTTTTGAGTGGTAACCTTTCTCTTACCGCGCTTCAGCAGGACAGCGTTGCCGACATCATCCTCAGCGACAGTGTCAATCTTGGGCTTGGCTTGGTCAATACCGTCGCTCTTGACCTGAGTTGCATCATCGCGCTCGACTGAGGGCTGAGGAACAGGCGTGATCTCATCGTCCAGCGAAGGAGTAGACGAGTGTCCAGCATCAGAGCGAGAGCCAACAGAAGTGTTATTGCTGATCGAGACAGGAAGACGAGGAATAGGAGCGATGAGATCGGTACCCTTTGAGCCAGGGCGACTGGCCACCGAAGTTCTCTGGGTATCAGGTGTACCGACAGACTCTGGGATCCATGATCTCAGAGACGAAGGCTGTGAAGCGCGATAGCTGTCATTCGATGAAGCTTCGTCGGTGAGGTATGCGGGAATAGGCACGACGGGATGTTCAGTGTCTGAGACATCTGAACCGCTGGAGCGGGCTTTGCCGTGGACGATTCGGACATTGGCATGGACTTGATCCTGTTTCAGAAGATGTCAGTTAAGGAGGAAGAAGAGGCAGTGTAACGGTGACGAACCTTTTGCTTGCCAATGAGGATGGAACGTGGAGGATTAGTGGTGAGAGATGTCATTGTTACACCAAAGACGGTATGCAAAAGAAGAGAAGAGATGTTGTGAAACACCAAGAAACGAGTGGCAAGGTGGTATGAGGTAAAGAGCGGTGCCTCAGCGATAGTTCAGATGAAGAGAGAGAAGATTATAGTTACTGGTTGTAGCTGCTAACTAAATAACATAAGCCTCCTTCTCAAGCCAAGACTTTAGTCCTCTGGTATAATGTGCAAAATACGAGCAAAATATGTCATTTGCAATTAAGAATTATGGTAGACAAATTACCGTTGCCTCACTATGCAGGGAAGCAATAGTCTCGCTAACTAAGAATTCTAGACATATCTAAATTGGTTCGGTATGGCTAGCTGAGGGCTCGACCGTCAGTTTGGTATCCCTGGTGTTGGGAGCCCGATCACTTGGTTGCAACATCCTAGCGAAGCCCCTACTAACGATGTGCTTTTCTTCTTGGCAAAGCAGACTACTGATTTCAGTGTAGTGGATTGAAGTGAGCCAGCTGAGGCTCAAATGCAAACTACGTCAAAAACAGCCTACAGTAAACGAGGTGTCCGTGTAGTCCCGGAGGTTGAAGTGTGGACCGTGGTGTTATGGCCGCCAAAAGAAGACGACTGTTTTCCTTTTGGAAACTCAACAAGGATCTTGGGGAGAGTATATGCATAAATATTGGGTTGACTCTCGGTTCAAGGATGAGAGAGATAGAAAGACTGGTCGAGACTGTTAGCGTGGATATGGTTCAGCCTTATTGCGTTGGTGGATGGTAGATCAACTGAACAGAATGTCCCAGGCGGTAAGCCCCTCCCTGTTATTGATCGCTTACCCCGGTGATATGTGAGTTGGCATTACCCAACGAGATGCATGATCTATGCAGTCACATTCTGCCAGTTGAAACCAAAGAGAGTTATAGATCGCAATTTTCCTTCTTCACCAATATAAAACTGTCAGAAGTGATCCTTCAAACATCTCCTTCTCGGTAATTGTCCTAGATTAGCACAATATTGCAACTGAGCGGGAAGCAATCATGAATCATCGGGGCTTTATTGAGTTTGCTTTTTTTCCCAAACAGGTTCCGGGATCTGACAGGTTACTTGGCTCAACACGGCTGGATTGATATGGACGCAGCTATCCGTAGATCTGAATCAATAGTCTACTCTACTAAGACATATTAAGAATCTAGCCAGCGATCTCAAAACATCTACCGACCCTTATAACTGCATATTTTGCTCATCCTTGTAATTTATCCAGGCACTAAAGGGCCTTGATGCATGAATACGGGCGTAGTGCCACGCGGATCAATAAGCTTAACCTCTTGGCATCCGCACCCAAACGGTTGAAGTGGGAGGAGAGTGGGAAGTCTGAGTCTCAATGGGAGAATAACATGTCGAACCGAATTTGCCGTTTCGCAGTTAGTATCTCATGGCCAGTCTACAGCCCAGTAAAAACCAGAACCCTTTGAGACCCAGCCGCAACTGTTATCCCCCAGCAAAATTGATCATGGCGCTTTCATTACGCGACCGCAACAACCAGGTTTCCCTTCAGCCTCATTTCGCCACTAATGGGAATAATGCGGTAGTTAATGTCCCTCATCCATATCAACCCCCGTCCTCCAACTAACGTTAGTCCTGTTTTTGAGGCTGATCTCAACACCAACCAAAAGCAGGAAGTCTTGCCGTGTCTCATATGGTCCCGCATTCCCGTTACACAGCATGGCGATAACCCAATTCACAGGAAATGAATCCATGCAGTTTTTCTTTTTATAATATTGTTCTCCGGTCTTTGCAGTTCAGCCGTCGTAACTGGCGCTAAATGTGGAGAGATTTATACTGCATTGCGGGCATGCTTTGCTTTTTATACGCTGCTGCAAAAGTTCCGACAGAGCCGTGTTTTTTTTCTTCAGCACGGGCTTGCATCCCCCTGACCCTGTGATTTGCTCACGGGAGGATCTACCAGAATCAATAGCTAGTTCCGAGCCATCGGATACTGTACTCAGCTTCCGACCACAAGCGAAATATATTGATATGAAGGGTGACCTGGTAAAGAAAAGATCAATCGTGTCTTGGGATTATCCCATGGATCGTTCTAGAGCCTAGAAATTAGTCGTCAGGTTTTAGAGGAGGCGATACAGGCTCTCGTTGGCTTGGTTGAATCAATAGTCCCTATCACTTCTCTCTTTCGTTTACTGGTCTCCGAATATTCAGAACATTTCACAGCCCTGCATGGTTGCCCAACAGAAAGCTTCTCCGTTGATCCCGGTACGGAGTTTGCCGTAAGAGTTTGTTCACAAGCCTCACGGATCAGTCCGCCAAAGAGATGCTATACTCCACATCCAGGCTCGCGATGAAGTGGCTACAGAAGAAACGCGGCTCAACTGAATTCTTTCAATCCACACCGGCTGCTATTCCCACTAACTCTGAGCCAGGATCACAGCCTTGGTGGAACCGTTCAGCTGGGTCGAAGCTCTTCTGGCTTAGTGGCGCTGCTGTGTGAGGTGTTTGCAGGAATAGAGTCCAGAAGGCCTGGAGGGATTATTTTTCACATTGCCTAATGGTACGCATACTTCGGTGTTTAGATGATGGCTGAAGCTTTCATAAGTGCTGGTCTGGAACTTTGAGATGGACATTTAAGAGGTTGGGGTCGAACTCTCGTTGTATGAGAGGGTCGAGCACCGCTAAATCTTTCCCATTTGAAATCTCTCGCTCAACTTCGCATTATCTCCTGCTTTCATATTCGTCCCCTCCATCTTTGAATTAATTGTCAACATGGAGGACTTCGCTGGCATGTTGACTCCTTCAGACTCGCCCTCCGCATTCCGCTTCTACCCAATTACTCCTCCCCTCAGCTCCGCCCCCTCAGAGACAGACCTCACCCTCAAAGTCGCTACTGATGTCGCTCCCCACGATATCCCCGTGGTAGCAGTCGTCGGAGTCGGCTATGTCGGAAAACATCTCGTCAGCTCTTTTTCTTCGAAGTATCAAGTCATTGGCTTTGATGTTTCCGAGAGACGCATTCAAGATCTGCGACAGGAGTTCAAGCTCAATGAGAACGTCACCTTCTCACGAACTCAGAACGATCTTATCGCTGCTACGCACTTTCTCATCTCGGTGCCTACACTGCTGCGACCTGACAAGTCCATCGATTCTTCGTATCTTTGCGATGCTCTCAAAATGGTTGGTCAGGTTGCTCGTCGGGGTTCGACTATTGTGATTGAGAGCTCTGTTGCCGTTGGTATGACCCGTGACTTGGTCGGACCTATCGCCAAGAAGCTTGGTCTTTTTGCTGGCATGTCTCCAGAGGTACTTGACACCTTCATTCATCAGTGGCCGCTCATCATCATGTCTCTTGCTAACTCACAACTACAGCGCGTTGACCCAGGTCGTACCGATCCACCTGTCAAATCGATCCCTAAGATCATCTCAGGGCTTGAAGACATCCTGCCCGGCTCCCTCGATGCCATCAACCGTATATACTCCACCATTTTCGACAGTGTCGTCACCGTCTCTAAACCTGAAGTCGCTGAGATGATGAAGCTGTACGAGAACTGTCAACGTATGGTCTGCATCGCGTACGCCAATGAAATGGCCGATGCGTGTATCCCTCACGGTATCGATCCCTACGAGGTCTGTTCTGCAGCATCTACCAAGCCATTTGGCTACATGCCCTATGCCCCCGGTGTTGGTGTCGGCGGACACTGCATCCCCGTCAACCCCTACTATCTCCTTTCCAACAGTTCATTCCCACTGCTCGAAGCCTGTTCATCGGCCATGAGTGACAGACCGGCCAAGCTTGCCCAGCGTCTCATCGACTCACTGCCCACTACCGATCGTCACTCACGTGTACTCGTCGTGGGTCTTGGTTTCAAGCCGGGTCAGTCTCAGCTTGACAATTCACCTGGTGTCGCCCTTGTTCGAAATTTGGCTGTTTCGGGTGCTCAGATTGACCTCACTTGGGCTGATGCTCTGGTCAAGCAGGAAGCTGTGCCTCAGGTTCCTTGTCTTGCTGAGCGTGATTGGAACAAGGGCTTCTTGGAGACATTTGACGTCATTGTTGTGGCTATGAAACAGCACGACATGGACTTTTCTCTGCTAGGAGAACTGGAGGGTGTTCGCGTTGAGAGCTGGTGCAAGTGATTGAGGACTTTGTACGATAGCTTGGTTGGATGGTGTAAAAAAGTGGGTTTATTAGTTTCATCATGTCGCGAGATAATAGCTTAGAGTAATAGACATCTTGAAATCCTTTTCATTACAGTTAACATCCATCTTCAATTGAGTTGATCCCTTGACGCATTCCATCTTCCCTTCACCATTATTCACCCATAATGCAACTCATAGGCCGCTGAATCTCCTATTTGCATGTCCAAACTGCGTTTGATCCGTCACGCCGCGCGCCTTAAACTAAGCATAACAATACGAAACCTCATCTCGCTAAACTTATTGAGAAATATGATGTGTTGAATTGTGAGTTTTATCGTTGCATAGCGAGCCGCTCTCCGCATTGCAGCGGATGTTGGTCGTCTATTGGTTACATGTCATTTTTGAGGGTGTTGGCCTTCCCGCCAATTTTAAGCTGGTCTGGAGTCAAGAGGGAACCGAGCTAGCTGTGTTTGGGAGACACATGATAAGATAACGACGTTTTCCCTCCGCGTTCAGGGTAAGCGACGCGAATTACAAGTAACAATTGAGCAAACACAACAGCCAGCCAATTACGCACTTTCAATAAGTAATATAACCTGTTACTAGGTAATATAACAACTGAATTAAGCTGGAGGAAAGAATGGTGATGAGAACGCGATGTTATGTGTGTCTAGACTCGACATCCTTGGTTGAAATAGTGTTAGTGTTTGTGATTCCAACCAACCAAGATCTTGGCCTTGGGGCAGCCCGCCACTTCATACCATTGTGTAAACCATTGAATGTCGTAAAAACAAGCTTAACTAAATTTACTCACACGTGCAACATGCTTTACTATACATATATGGAACTCTAGACAATCTTGCAGGAATCCGAATGGCATCTCTTCAAATCGCCGACCACCAGCCTTGTGACGGTCGTTGGTGGCGGTAGCAGGCAAGAGAAACTTACCACCAATTATCGCCAAGAACAAATGAAGTCGCGCACTTTCGCGCTCGCTACTGAGCCGTTCCCAAAATGTCATAATTAATCCATAATCATGGCTCGTTAGGCGCAGTGATTTGGTGCTAGAGACGACGCTATTGATTCCTGCATTGCCCAGCTCAGGCCAACGTTAGATCCGACCGCCCAACGCAGCCTTAATTTATTCTTAAACTTCATGAGTCCGTTAGTAAGGCCACATTCATGCACGGTGATCATCAACAAATATGAGGATTCTACGAAAACTCCTGGTCTTGGTGCTTATCGCAGTGACTAGAGCCCAAGATAACGCGTCAGAGACAAAGCCCCAAGACTGGGAGGCCGATCAGTGCGATTGCTACCTGACAGACGGCATTGAGCCAGAATATTACACTCAGCATCGGTTCTGGGACTTTAGAAACCTCGGAGACTACGCTCGAATTCCGGACACGATCGCTGGAGAGAATGCATCCGCTGAAGCAGACGTCACGAGCAAATACTTCAAGAAAAAGGAATGGAAGGACTTTTGGGCCATCCAAAGCTGGAGCAACCGAAGAAGTCACGACACTCTTGCTTACGGCGCGAGGTTCCCCATGGTCAACTCTGCAAACAACATTTACATCCGGACCAACCCAGACAAGAACCCAGCGTCGGAAACATATCTTTCCATGCGAACGAACCGACAGCATGATTTTCAAGTCGCATCTGAGTTTGACTCAATTGATCGTTTTCAGTTTCTCTCCATCCGGTTCCTCGGTCGCGTGAGAGGTGCGCCCGGCGCTTGTATGGCGATGTTCACATACGTCCCTGCCGCCGAGATCAAGAACGTGCAAGAAGCCGACATGGAGATACTGACCCGTGAAGACCACGATCGGGTTCACTACACGAATCATCCGGGTTATAGTATCGAAGGCGAAGTGTATCCCAAGGCAACGCGCAATACAACACTTCCCGATGATCTCAAATGGAACAAGTGGGTAGAACATCGCTTGGACTGGACACCAAGCCAATCAATCTGGTACGCCAACGGCAAACAAGTCGCCAACATTTCCTTCCAAGTACCCCGCGATCCCTCTCTAATCATTTTCAATACATGGGGCGACGGTGGCGTTTGGACCCAGAACATGACGACGGGCGAAGAAGCGTACATGGAGATGCAGTGGCTTCAACTCTTGTACAACACCAGTGATGCATCTGCTAAGCACAAGCGGGATGACGCTGGGCCGAAAGGGAGGTTTTTGAGGAAGAGAGGGGATGAGAATGTTTGTAGGATGGTGTGCAGTATTGATCAGGAAGATGGCGCTGGGGTGGTGACGTGGCTTTGGGGGAATAATACGGCGAGCAGTCTGTTGAGTGGGAGGAGTGTTGGAGCGAGTTTCGGGGGTTGATAACCTGGGTTTTGGGGTTAGTGATGTTGGCGCGGTGGATCTAATAGGCAATACTCTAGTTTTTAGTTCTTGAAAAACAATATTAAGCGATCTTAATTCTTTTCTAATATATTCTTTGTGTCTTGTGGTTTGGTGGAGTTTTGGCGATGTTTGTTCTCATCATGCGGCCAAACGCGTTCGAGGTTGACGCCACGAACAAGTCAGCTGAACCTACAAACTTCGGTAATGATCGGCATGATACGTCTGCCATTAAAGACTTGTAAGCTGCTGGTTTAGATAGGACCAGCTAGATCACGATTGACAACGAGATATTGTGCTGTTTGGCGGTTATAAAGCAAACCATCGCTCAATGTCCCGTCTGAACTTTTGCTGCATCCAAAACAGGACGGGTTTAGATAAGATCAATGCAGTGAACTCTGTATGTTCAAAGAGCTGAACTCCTGAATGACCGTCCGTTCAATATCTAAAGCTAACCATTCCAAGAGAGCACACAATAGTCTTTCCCGCATAACACCATCGCCGATGGTTGGTTTCGTCGCAGTTAGGTCTTAGCCTCAAGAGTCGTGAGATAATTAGTATTATCAACTACTCCGATTCTCGCAGCATAGACTGTCGTTCTCGACCTGCCATATTCAGACCAGATACACGCGCACGCCCAGATCTCACGCGTCTATCGGATAACACGTTGCGTCATGCCCAGCACCAACCCTATTATCAGCCCAGCCCAGCCAAGTTCCATAAGCCTTACACTTGCTCTTCCAGTCAGCATCCTTGATGGTCCCATTCTTGCGTTCGTCGCAAGTCCCCGTCTTGCTGTCAAATCGTGCCTAGAAAGTGTTTCAGTTATGGTCATGAGTAGATATGGGGATATACTCACGACATCCTTGTAATATTTCGTGCAGACATCTTTGGTGACGTCGGGGTTTGTCATCCACCAAGCGTCGCTGGCGTCTTTGATGTGGAGACAGCAGTTGTGCTTGCTGAGATCCTTGGAGTCCTTTCTGTGAAGGTGAGTTAGTCGAGGGTTCAGTATTGGAATGAGAGGCTGGTCATACGCCTGGACAGCTCCAATGAGGAGGCATGAAAGAATGAGGGATCTAATGTTTATCATGGTGATTGATGGCGATTGTATGAGACAGTTTGTCGAACACGATGTTGGAAGTAGAAGATCTTGGGACAAAACATGAAATATTTATCCTTGGTTGATATTGACCGCCAGCACCCTGGTGTTAATTAACGGCAGTTATTCTTCCAGCATTGACCATGCATGGTATTATCCAATGACTACCGGTTCTGACACTGTCTTGATATGCAAACCCCAGTTTTCATCTTACTCGATGCTACGCTGCAAACTTTATGACGTCGCAAGCCCCTCCCGCTTTTCCGGCCGATGCGCATCAGCTGGTAGGGGGCTGAGCTGCTTGCAGTGTTTGGCTAGTTTTCACGATGGCGTTCACCGCCTTGTTTGACTGGCATTACATACCAAGAAGTTAAAGACCGACGATCAAGAACTGACGGTGCAAGAGTCTTCCAGGATACTGATTCTATCCTCCAATCGAGACATCATGTTAATAAGAATGTCCTGTTATCTGTATCGCATAGAAGTTAAGGATTACTAGCTTAAAGGGAGACTCAAACATCAACAGGAACGAACACGTCATGTCAGCTTCCGTAGTCGTGATTACCGCTAGAGACGACGAATATCAAGGGGCATTGGTGATTTGAGCAACATGCTGTATTGATATTGAGCTGAACCTGAGAACACCATCAGTTCTTTGTTCAAGCAAATCGCTTTCGAAGCATAGAGCCCATGAACAAGCAACGCCGAACGAACAGCTGGTGCCCAGTTGTTTTGCGAGATACAAAGATGAACAAATGTCTAAGAGAACAAACATTGAAGAGAACAATCCTTACCGTATTTGCACTATATAAGTCTTCCCAATTACGTGACCGATCACGATTCAACAGCACCCTCTGTCAACAACATCCGCCAAGCATCACAACCAAAACAACCACGGTAAGTACCACGGACACTGTCACAATGGACTACTACACAAATGCCATGACCTGCACCGAGTGCATCGATCTCGCAGCCAACGTCGCCGATCTCCAATATGCCCTCGCCCGCACCAAGATTGAAATAAAGCGTCGAGAAATGAAAGCCACGGCACCATTTCAATTCGACAAGAAAGACATGAGAATCATTAAACTCGAGTCTTGCGTCAATGAAGCTCAAGAAGCAGAGATCAAGGCTGCCGAAGCTGCGTACCAAGAGTGTAAGCGCCATCTCGAGATTGTGAAAAGTCTTGACTGCAAGGACCTGGAGGCGAAGAGCGACAAGTGTGCTAAGCTTAAGAGGGATCTTGATGTAAGGAGGCAGCGAGTGGAGGAGGCTAAGAAGAGACAATTGGAGTATCTGGTAAACATCCGCTATGCAGACGATGACTGTTGGGTATAAGAATATTGAGTTGGAAAGAGCTAATACGAAGCAAATTTGACTGTCGTTTGTAGAATTATGATTCTGTCTTGACTTGTGATGGTAGATATTATATAAGTAACTTGATGTTATTCCTTGCCAGGAGTTCCTATCCCAGTTCATGTTTTTTTGTTGGCCCATCAAGTGAAGGTGAACCCCCAACACTAGGAAAACCCAAAGTCACCATTTCACCTTCTAAGCGCTGCAAACGCCGCTGACACAGTTTGAGGGCTTCTGGCACGGGACACTTGAGCTGCATGACCATCCCTGGCACCTAGCAAGACGAGTTAGTATCTCAACATATCACTCCTCATAAGATCACTTACCCCCAGTTGCAGGCCTTGTCGCTGCAGACACCGTCAGGGGAGAGACAGGTGAGGCCGCTGTTGCACAACTTGGTCTGTCCATCGCACTTGGCTCCCAAACCGCCAGTGCCAGATCCGCCGCCAGAACCACCGGACGTAGGAGGCCAGGATGCACCCGGTGCGGCATACTTGGTATTGACCCTACCTGTAAACTCCCATTGAACTCCCTTGATGACATTGTTCTTGTCACCGTTGGGATTTCCGTGGATGTTGGAGTACGCATCGATCATAATGTCGATGGATGAGGGTGTCTACGTGGACGTATCAGCAGCAACTTCTCTCATGTCCCTCGTATAACTTACTCTAACCCACTGATCGTCGAAAGAATCACCAATGTACATAAGCTGACTCTTGCCCGTCGTAGGGTCCGTGACCTTGGCTTCGAGGCCACAATACTTCCTAGTCTGCTGTCTCCAGGCATCGGGATTTGAGTTATACGTGGCACCACCCATTGCCTTCAAAGACTGTCAAGTTATAAGTAGGTGATCAAAAGGATATTAATTTTGAAATGGCTTACTGGAGCAAACACAGGGTCTGAGTTGTAGTATTTGTAGCCACACCAGCTCTGTCCGTTGGTTGAGTCCTGGCCTGTGGAGGCGCGGTACCATGAGCCAATGCCGGACTGAGGACCAGGAAAGAAGCCAGAGGGGACATTGACGTTGTAAATATCTGCGACCACTGGTGTCGCGATGGTGCCGACCATGATTGAAAGTGTAAGGAGAGAAGGCATGATGGAGAAGGTTTGGAGGAGAGGTGAATGGTTCTGCGACGAAAAAGAGGGACGTTATTGATTAACAATGATCAATTTGAATCTTCTGGTTTCAATTATAGAAAATTCTCAGCTTATGGACTTATATGTTGAAACTCGGCCGAGGGTTCAGGAGCAATAGCACCTAGCTCGCGATGGGAGCAGATTATGCGCTAGCTGGAGTCTATTGCCGAATATGAATCTCCGTCCCTGGTTCAGGTGCCTAGAGTGGATTTATACACCCAATAGCTCGCTACCACTGGATCTCGCCACAAACGATCGTCCGATGAATGCCCGTTTCGTATACCGGTTCACCCGAACTCAATCGCCATGCCAGAATGAGCAGGTCGTAAATGCAAGCAACATACGGATGTTATCGACCACAAGGGTATCATGCATATTGAAAGATCGACCCGGTCTAGCTCTCTGCTGTGGCCAATACAACGCTTTTGATCGTCAGCATAATTGGGGTAGTATCTGTATACGGATCAGCTGAACTTGAGGGACTAACCGAGGACACTTTCAGTAATACTTTCTAGACCTATGGCTGTGGAATTGCTCCCGAAACAGAAGCGCTCTTAGCAGGTCCGCGCTATGAATTCGCGCATCCACCACCGCCTTATTGTTCATGATTGGTTGGTTCCGGCTACGACGGCAGTCTTTAGGGCCGAGCCTGATCTTTTGGGCCGAGCCTGACTTTGTGGAACTTGAGATTTGGGGACCAGGATGCATCGGTGGCCTCATAGAGTGAGGGAATGAGAGTCTGTCTACGAAGCGACGAATAAATAGTCTGGGGTAGGTATTTCTTGGTATATAATTGATATGGGAGTAATTGGCTTCGCCAACTGAGCGGCATAAGCTTTATCGCAAGGTCCTACCATGTCTATACACCCTTTGAAGATGGCGATGATCAATGATCGCTCTGGGATGCTGGAGGACTCCCTCCCGCATGCTTCCACAATGTCATCATATGTCTTACATGTATGCACCATATAGCCTGAATATGCACGACGACGTTCTCACCCATGAAATATAAATACCGCCCATTGCCCTCTGGTTCCAAAAGACCCCAAATCACAATCACGCATTATTGACCCAACTTTCTCTTTTGCCCTCATACCAGCTTGTACCATGAAAGGTCTCTACACCAAACTGTGCCTAGGCCTTCTTCACCTTGGTCAATTGACCGAGGCCAAGTCTGGCTCTTGGTCTGGCACCAACAACTACTTCCTGCAAGGCATGTCAGACTCAGCCCAAGACGCATACATCCAGACATTGTCCTCCTACAATACCAAAGTTGTCAGGCTCTGGGTCAATCAAGCTAGCAAGGGCTGCCAGAAAGGAAGCCAGATAGTCCGGGACATCCCGCAATTGGAGACGACTATCGGGCAGTACAATAAGGTGACTTTGGATGAGATCGATAAACTTCTGGTCAAGTTGTCGGACAAGAATATCAAGGCTATCATCTCGCCACATGATGCCAACTCTTTGATTGGAGACTACAGAAAGTAAGTAGTATCTCTCACAAGTGGCGAAGATTGGCCATATCTAACATTCTCAAGGGACGCCTATTGGGCTCGTTGGGGCGCGGGGTATTTCTATGAGAAGCAGGATGCCTTTGATGCATACGATGCGCGCCTGTCGTACATCCTTAATTACAAGGGCGCATATTCCGGCAAAGTCTGGAAGAACTGGCCTCACGCCATCTTCAGCTTCAATCTTCAGGTAGGAACTTCAAGCCATCACGTTAGATCGTAGTCCTCTAACAAAGTCCGCAGAATGAACCCATGACTCCTGGGCCTAGCAACTGCAAGAACGGCGATCCTGCTGGCTGGGCATGTGGTCGTGCTACTTTCATGCGCAACGCGGGATTGGACAGCCATATCCTCATCTCCACCGGTGGTATGGGTGGTGACTTTTCACACGGCTGCACCTTTCTCCCCGCGGTCACGCAGTGCAAGGCCATCGATGCCATTTCGGTCCATCGCTACGCAAGCGTGCCTGGCCAGTGGAGCGCCAACTTACCCAGCTGGCTGAGCCAGGCCAATGGAAAGAAAGTCTATCTCGAGGAATGGGGAGTTGATTCGCAAAAGTACGATCAAAAGTCGGCATTTGTCTCAGAGGTCAACAACATGAACTCTGTCGGACTGCCTAACATGTACTGGCAACTTCTTCCCCCATCTTCTGGCGGCTGTAGCTATAACCCTCAGAATGATGCCGGTGATCCTTTTGGCATCTATACTAACTCTGGGGTCAATTTGGCGGGTCCAATTAATGGTGCTACCTCATCGGGGGCTGCTCAAGACTGGACTGGTAGTCTCTACTAAGCATCGCTATATTCAGTACTGGCTGTTGAGATGTGGATTTGAGAGACGTATTTCACTTGGGCGAATGTTCGGCTACTGAGAGTGGAGAGGTAGTTAGTCGATAGCCAGGGAATTGAAACGTATCAACAGAGAGAATTTATGTTGGTGTTTATCCCATACTTAACTTGTTGATCGACTGCCAGACTGATGAGGCATCCATACGCGATTATCAATGCCAGAGGTCTATCATTATACCACCAGCCTGCAGCTGAAGTTGCGTCAACCCTTTGCTGTAGCGTACGATTAAATATCTTCCTTAGATAGATTTGGCTTGTCAAAATCTGACATATGCCATGCTAACATGATACAAATCGACAGCGTCTTTGTCTATTTATCTTGGCAATTCAGTTTCGTAATACACCATGCTTTAGATCCTCTTCAATACTCAAGCTATGAGCTACTTGGCATAGGCGCATCGGCTCGTTAGCGGGCTGGAAGCTACTCCTCTTCTCGTCCCAAGTAACCAAGCGATACTTTTTCTTCCAGTTGGACAATGGAAGACGATGTTTCGCGGTATGGATCAGCCTTTCGAGTGCTCAAAGGTGTCTATTTTTGCTAGATGAGTATCTATGCTCCCAATTTGCAAAACGAAGAATCCATGGCAGCTCCGCTAGAATATCTGGACCTCAGCCTGAGGCAGAACCAACAGATAATCTATCGGACAATTTCACTTCATTTCTGGCACGGAGTGACGATCATAATGACCCCTGTTACTGAAATTGTTAACCTCACTCTCCTCTGGTGTATTTGTCGGTCTCAGCATACAAGAGTATATCAGACAAATAGGGAGTCAAATCAAACCCAGCAAAGCGTATTCTAAGTTTATCATACACTTAGCATAAGTCTATACTATGTAATCTTAGCTCTCCATCATTTAGCATCGAGATCCTGGGCTATTTCCCTCCCCTAGGCCGGGTACGGAGACGGGAAAGGTATCGGCGGCTACTCCGAGATCAGCATGCCAAGCTGCAGAATGTATATTAGTCCGAGTGCTGAAATCCGGGGAAGCGGGGAATTGCAGTGCCGATTAGCCTCCGTAATGGAATACTTCCCCATTGTTCTAAACGTTTGACAATGACGCGATTCCGCTCATAAGCACGCTCATAGCCCATTCTAAACTCAAGTCAATATCTAATTCCATGAAAGTCTTGTTGTATTAAGTTGATCAGCTTACTGGCATCTTGTAAATCCGCCGTGTTACCATACAAAAGTCACAACCATGAGACTCAGCACTGCTGTCAAGTCAGTATGTTTCCTCCTTCTGGGTCAGAGCACCATTGCTGAAGGTGCAAAGACCCCTAAGGGGATTCTTCAGGCTTGGCCTATTCCCGATGGCGTCCCTATCGCAACGTCTTTCGATGTCAAAGCTCGCGTTCCCGGTGGCAAGTGGGAAAAGATTGACACATTTCAGCCTCTTCTCAACGAGGTCAACTTCACCACTGGCGGCTCCATCAAACACAATTCATCTCTGGCACATTTCGATTTCAACGGCACGGTAGAGATCCAAGCCAGATATCTGAAAGCTCGAGTTTCCAAGGCTGTTATCAGGCCTTACTCTCTCAACCTGACTCCTAAGAAGTCTGGCTCAGTTGTCACTTTCACTTTGGATGAGCCGCGAGATATTATTGTGCAAGTCAACGATGATATTTTTGACGCCCTGCACATCTTTACCAACCCCCTGATGCAGATGTCCCATCCAGGGATGACAAGGATGTCATGTACTACGGCCCTGGCTATCACAAGCTCAACTCGATGTTGGAGGTAGGATCTGGCAAAACTCTGTATGTCGCCGGCGGAGCAGTGGTTTCAGTCCCTGATATTACTGTGACCAACTCGAGCGATGTGACCATACGTGGGCGGGGCCTCTTGTACAGTCCAAAGGAAAATTCTCTGAACGTCTACCGATCCGACAACGTCTTGATCGACCGTCTAGTCGGGATCAACTTTTTGCCCAGGGCATACGAGTCAAAAGACGTAACATTCAGCCACTGGCGCGACTTCAGCGCCGTTCAGTGGGGAGATGGTATGGACATGTATTGCTGCGAGAATGTTCTTATTGATTCCGTCTTCCTGCGCAATTCAGACGACTGTATCGCGGTCTACGCTCACAGAAATGAATGGTATGGGAACTCGACAAACGTCACCATCCAGAACTCAGTTCTGTGGGCTGATGTTGCCCATCCGATTAATATTGGAACTCATGGCAATACTGAGGACCCCGAGACCATTGCAGGTCTGACCATCCGCAACATCGATATCCTCGACCAAAGAGAGGGACAGGTCGATTACCAAGGGACCATCGCACTGAATCCTGGAGACGGCAATCTGATCCAAGATGTCTTGATTGACGATGTGCGTGTGGAAGACATCCGTGTTGGTCAACTGCTCAACTTCCGTGGCATGTACAATACCAAGTACAACACGTCACCCGGCCGAGGGATCAAGGACGTACTAGTGCGTAACTTGAAATACACTGGGACAAAGGCAAGCATATCTATCTTTATTGGTTACGACGAGGACCGAACGATCAGCAATGTGACGTTCGAAAACCTGGTCATCAATGGGAAGGTCATCTCGGATAGCATGCAGAAGCCGGGATGGTATTTGACTGCGGATTCCATTCCGGCTTATGCAAATGAGCATGTACACAACATGACTTTCACTTCTACTTAAGAGTTTTTGTTACTAGCGACAGTAAATATTTCACTGTCAATGCTGCGATTGAATCAGGGCTTTGGATGCTCTGTAGCAATTTTATTTCTTGACCTATATAGTTGACTGCTGCCTACAGGCGTAAGCTTTAAGCTGCGAATACACAGGCCTTTCACATACATTATTAGTAATGCGCATATGGATGTACATGAGCCTGATGACACAAGAATAGAGGGCAGGGAATATGATTGAAAGTAACTGTCCGTCAACCTGTTAATTATCCAGAACTGGCAATCCTCTGTTCATTTTTACCTCAACGTTCGATATTCTAAGTCCTCCAAAAACAGCTCTCGACCAGACTATTCATTGCCGACACATTGATAACTATAAACAAGTAGTAAAACTATCTTAGTCGTTGTTTCCAGTCGCAACACCCCAGAAGTATCCGCACCAGCTACCGATGATCAACAGAATCAAGGTAGAGAAGCAAGCTAACGATATCCGCCTATTCTTCTCACCGTTTTCCTTGGTAAAAATCTCCTTTCTTTCGTTGAGCAAGGAGCCCTTTGCAATTCTCTTCTTTCGTGACCATTGAAGATGTCCAAGGTCGACAAACTTCCATGCCCCAACCGCAAGAAGTAGCGATACAACGACAGACAGTCCAGCGAGAACGACGTAGACGATCGTCACCTTGTCGTACGAGTTATTATCGGCATCTTGAATCTTTCCGGTGATGATTCTAACGATGATATTCATCCTGGAGTAAGTGTTAGTAATGATGATAGCAAAGGGTAGGAGGTGGTTGCTCTTACGCATTGTTCATTGTGATTTTAATGGCATAAGCAGAGCCAAAGACAGTGCTGTCCCACATGGATGTACGTGTGCTATCAATAATCGTGGTAGGACCGAAGCAGTAAGCGAAGGCGAAGACGCCGAATGATGCGGCTGTTCCTCTGACGGCTCCAGAGAAGCACACCAGAAGCATCGAGATGAACATGCCAAAGCCGCAGAAGACCACTACATACAGTCAGCAAGATTATTGTCTGGCGTGCGAAATGACCAACAACTTACAGACGGAAATGCGGCTTCCATAAAGATCGAGGAATACTCCCAGTAACGGAACAACAAAGAAACCTGGAACAAGGGTCAGAGCTGGTCCGGTGCGACATTTGTTACCAAGACAGCATACCTGAGTATTGCAAAACGGAACTATACCATCCTGCTGCAATAGAATCCGTGCCGAATCTCTGCTCGGCAAGTTCTGTCGCATTCTGCAGGAACACAATAGCAGCGCTCGTTTCAAACAGCGAAAAGCCCATGACAGCCCAGAATGTCCACGGCATTTCCAAGACCTTGCGATATTCGAACTTGCGCGTCTTTTCAGTAAGCTTCTCGCCAGTAGCTGGATCATTAATACCGTGATAGCGACGATTGGCAACCTTGGTGAAGAAGTAGAAGACGCCGGTCATGACGTTGGTGAAGATGTTCATAAATACCGCAATCCAGAAAACCCAGGCGAAGCCGAGCTTCTTGGAGATAATGTTGGCTGAAGACTTGCCGGCGAAAGCTCCGATCTTACCGATACCTAATTCGAAGCCTAGGGTTGAGGCGAATCCGTTACCGGGGGCGAACCAAGATGAGAAGACCTTGTACTGGGCGACTTGAGTGGCGATATCGCCGAAAGCGCGTACGACTCTGCCTGCCATCATGGACTTGTATGATCGAGTCTGGGCCGCTCCAGCCACCAAGATCGATCCAACCGAATAGATAAGGTTGCCATACAGCATCGCGCCTTGTTTTTCATCAGTGTCAACTTCTCCCATGCGTCGTTTGAGACATACCGGCTCCGCCAATTCTGTCAGTTACGATACCACTAACAAGCATCAAAGCAGTGACCATGAAGTCCTCACTGGCTTCCAAGAGGGAGAATTGGGTGTTATTGATATGCAGTTCTTTCTTAATGGTGCTTTTCATGGCAGATGTCACACCAGAGCTCCATTGCGACCCGAAGCCAATTGCGGTGACGAGGACTATGGAGGCGAGCTTCCAAGACAGTGGGACTGGCTTGCGACCGTCATTCTCCGGTTGGGAGATCTGCGACTCAGATTTAACGTGATCTTCGCTGACGGACACGTGAGGCGGTACGAGTTTCTCCTCATTCACGAAGCTCTCTGGCGTCTGAGGCTGAGCCATTGTAAAGATTGGAGAAACAGTCCTCAATGGATGAGAGGCAGATAACAGAGATGAGGTGCGGTTGGACAAAGGGTAGAGGACGGAGGATGGTTTACATATTTAAGTTGGTCTGGAAAAAAGTCGATGGTTTAGTTAGATGTTAGTCCCGAGCTAACCCCAAGACTCAGAGTGTTCCGAGTCGGTAGTAATTAGATTGATAAGATGGCGAGTGAGCAGACTAAAAGCCAAAAAGGGTTAGCGAAGTTATATTGAGAAATTTCTCACAGTGAGAAAATCAGATCCGCAAAATCCCGTTCACCCATGGAACCACTTTGGAAACCGTTTCTCCACTGTGATGACGACTCATTGTCTTTGGACCTTGCTGGGCGTGAGAGATGCTAGAGATGTAGACTCCGAGCTCGGCATTATTACGGTAGAGATTGGGTCTTTCGCTATATAGATTACTGCTTCCTTTTTTCCAAAGCCTTGGTCGATAGAAATGCTCTCATAGTTGGAGACAAATACCCGATGTTCGAAGGCAACTAGCTACCCTGGACACTCACATAACACTAAATTAGGCAGTACGTGGGGATGTATTAGAGGTCTGGCTATAAACATAGGAATAACTAAGCCTGGTAAATATCATCCCGTTTAGATGTAGATGATAGTATAATAGAAAATGGAGCTCTGCCTTTCATGAAATGTTTAACCTGCATTATATTATGAAAATATTAGCCTATAACACTTAAACGTCTGCTGGCAAGGCCCTATCCTGGAACGTAATCAGACACAACTGAGAAAGAGTAACAGAATGCACGTAAAAATAGGCTACATTCTAAGTCTATGCAATGTAATTCCATCAACCGCCAAAATCCTCACAATGGATACCTATTCTGATATTTCTCTTTTTCTGCCATTTACTTGCCGAATCTTGCACGGCATCCATGAGGGATTTCGGGCCGCAAGACAAAAGTAAAACTCGCTGATGACTTCCAAGTGCTCCCACGCCTTCGCCAACTGTTCTATCAACGTCTAGCTTCTCAAACAAAGGGTTGCATTTGGGCTCATCGCTAGGCAACTCGCGCGCATTGCCCATCTCAGAGATAGTTTCGTAGTGGAACGCATCATCTCTTAGCAGTACCTCCAGTTCTGCTCCGCAAGGAGAAACTTGAAAGCCGGTGTCCGGAACTACTACGTCATATGCAGACTGTTCGCCTGTAACATAGATCTTGACGCTGATGGGAAATGTAGACTCTGTAATATTACCCAAATGTCTCCGAAACCAACTCAACTGTTCTAAAAGGTGTCAGTCATTGGAAACAGTATTTGGGCAGTCAGGGCTTGATATCGACATACCTATACGCCTCGCTGCCCATACAAACTCGATAGAATGGATCGCAAGCTTTTCACGCTGTATCATGAGACGGTTCATGACTCCAAAAGTAAAGGCTGCTCCGCTCCCACCAGCGATCAGGATCAGTTTATCGTAGTTTCCCACGTCTGGCAGTGACCCATATGGCCTATCAATAGATGCCCACAGAGGAGTCCTTAGATGTTGGCTTGCAAAGCTGCCGACAGCTTTGGTGAAACCCTTATGCGATTTCATGACGAGCTCTAAACCGGAGGAGTCATTGCTGACAATAGTAAATGGATGGCTCTCAAACAAGCGAAGTCTTGGAATCCATAAGAAACAGTGCGATCCTGGTAAGGCGTATTCCATGCTCGGCTTCTTGAGCACTATTCGTGTTCCGTTATATGTAAGAGGATAGAATGTCGCCGAGTTGTTAACGAGGTTGCATAACAGCTTGCTCAACCGTATGAGTCGGTCAACTATCCACATACTAAGTATGATGAGCATCACTGTCGGGATCTTCTTTGCCCAGTTTGGCCTATGAAGTGCTGTCAAGAGAACAACCGCCACGAAGCCTATAATGTGGCTAGCATAGAAAAGTTCGTAGTGCTTGTGTCTAAAAACCCCCATTAGTAGTACGAGCATGGCAACACCGGCCCCCATGCCTTCGATATCCTCCTTCTTCAACAACTGAACCAAACGACCTTGGCGGCCAAAATGTATCGTGTAGACAAGAGCGTGAAGCGCGAGAAGAAATACAGTTGTATAACCGACGATGCGATGTAGGATATTAAGTTGGCTGTGCGAAATGGAGGCCAAGAGGCCCAAGGGCGTGTTCTTGAGGCCGAAAAAGACACATAGCGCCATGTTGCCAACGCACATCCTAACATTGGTCAATTACGCACAGAATGTCGTGACGGAATAGTGCACGCTACCATCCGAACCTAGAAGCCCAGTGATTCAAGAGTTGGGGCATCGCAAGGATATTTGAGCAGAAAGTGATGTTGCCAATAAGATAGATGCCGACCATCACGGTGAACCCTAAGGAAGGTCGCCCAAACCACGAGGCTGGCAGACGTCTCTGCAGAATTCTACGAAGAGCATGAGTATCCACCGAGCTAAATGCTTGGACAATTGGACGTACTGAAAAACCACAAGAGATGCCTCACGCCTGGACGCCGATACTGAGCTAGAGGGTTTACAATGCGACGTAATACAAATGGTACGCAGCCAACGAATGGCGATGACTAAAAGCATGAGACCGCATAGAAAAGCGGCATACTTGGTTAGTGCCTCTTCATTCTTGCCCTGCTTGGTACTTGGTGGTTTGAAGCCCTCCATTTTCGAATAGTGTATGACGGAGGAAGAATGACAGATCTCGCACTGATTGATAAGATTAGGTCAAAATCCGATTGATAAGTCTAACCAGACTCTCGGTCAAGCGGGCATTACGCGTGAGCCCCGCCGCATGACCCTAGTCACGCTGCGTGGCAGTCGAGCTACGAGTATTCCCGATGTCGCTGCGATTTCTGACTGGACTGGATCTTAGCAAAAAGGGCGCCATGACCATCCTTAATTTTTTAGTACACGTTAGATCCTTTTAGCTTGGCTGTTATCAATCTCGTTCGGTTTTCCGTCGGCTTCGGCCCCAAGACAGCTAGGCTCGGTGTTTCCATCACAAGCCTGATAGGCTGTTATGGTCATTACGGGGCGTGACAGGGTTCTTCATCATGGTGAATTGTTCATTGTGAAGAAACAGTCTGTTTGCTGATCCCTGGTCGGCACACACTTGTTTCTCTGTCCTTGAGTAGCCACAGTGGGCGGCAACTAGCTGGGGTGTTTACATGAGCCGAATTTTCAAGAGCAGGATTCTCACGCTAGGATCCACAAGATCAGATAAGATCATCTGAGGGTAGATTGATAATTGGCTCGACTGGAATGTGGACAGCGAATACGCGTACAGACCTGTCCTACTCGGCGAACAGACCCTAAAAACGCGCATGGCTCAACAATCCACTTCAGAGTTTGCAGATCTGGACTCAACTATCTCTCCATACGGCCCTTGATCCAGCACACGCACGCTACACAATACTGCACCATGGACAGCTGTGTCTGCAACACAATCCATACCCTGGCCAATGACTACAACGAAGCCCAAGCCAAAGAACTAATCCCTGCGCTGAACCGCCATCTGGAAGATCTACGACAATTCTTAGCGCAGGCGAGTTCGCTAAGTCGTCAGGTGCAGTATCAGATCATACCACGAAACCATCGAAGTGAAAAGGCCCTGTTTGTAGACAAGGTTGACCTTGCCCCTGTCGATCGGGTATGCTCCAGATTCGAGAACGAGGTGACTGATTTCTGGGCCGGCTCGGATGATCGTGTTCATCTCGAGTTGCGGCGCCGACTTGCCTGCGTTGTGATATTTCTTCGATCTAAATTGGGCGCTGAGATACTCGCCCCTGCTCACGTGGCTGAGGTATTTCCTGGCGTGCGGAGTTTCACAGATCTGAGAAATCCTGGCAGGAAGTATGTTCAGATAGCTCAGAGACTAGGTGGTGTAGGGGCCATCTTCTGGCTTTCACTCGACGTCCCAGCTTCAACGTATGTGATATGGTCATATTTACAATGTACGAGTGTGCTGATGCTATGTAGTTATGAGAGATATCTGAGTGTTGACGACGACGGAGTTTTCACTCATTTATCATCCCTCAAGCCATCATTTGAGAATTACAATGAGCTCGTACAATGCCTGGTCCTTAGTCAGCTATCCGGTAAGTGACCCCAAATGTGGTGCCATACGTTATAACATTAAGCTGGCCTACAGAAACTCCTTCGCCAGCACGATATTACAATCTATTTGGCGAGTTTACTTTATTTGTTCCTGCTGATGATCAGTTATCCCTTGTAATGTACGCACTCGGCGGCACCGACATACCAGCTGTGTTGTTGAAGAGTGTTCGCCTGCCACAACGACATTGGAATGTCGACGGAGAGGTTGATGAAACCAGTGCGCTTCAGTTTGGCCTACCTGCTGCCCTCTTCGATCTTCTATGCAATGAGGCGAAGCTCTCTGAGACAATAGGAGATCCGGATGTCGTCAATAGAATCCAACCAGACGGTACCACAGCATGGTCCCTCAGTCCCGATCGAATGGCTAGTTTCGAGGAAGGATTGGCGCCACGAACAATAGAAGTGCTCGAGATGACAGCGCTGAAACTCATTTGTTTTGTTTGTCCACTGTGCTATGAGGGGAACACGGACTGGTAGGATAAATCCCCGACTTTTTGCAACATCACTGACACTGGTGTCCCAGGTCACCGTCGGTAAAACAACAAGTGTGGCCGATACTGGAAAGGCTTCTGAAAAGATGCAAGATATCAGCTTCCCTCAGGACCCAGGTTGTTGAAGCTGTCCTATATTTCTGTGAGAGAGACTCACTTGCCATTCGCCATGCTGCAGTAAAGCAGGCCAAACTGCTGTTACGAAAGTCAATGCCCTACTATCTCCACGCCTCGGTTGTACTATTCGGCAGCATACTCTATCGTGTTGATGGAGAGCTTGCCAAGTCAGAGGCGCAAATACGCGACTTTCTGTGGCGTGGGCCACGCCCAAGTACTCGTCGGGATCATGCACTTGAGGGGCGCCTTCACATTTCCCAGATGGAGAACAAGATCAAGTGCTACGATAACGATGTGCCTTTATATGCCTACAAGTGGGAGGCACAGCAGCCGTTATCGACCTTGGACATGGAAGTGACCTTTCGGCTGCAGAGCACAGCCGCTCGATACTTCCAGTCCATAGGCGATTTTGACGCAGCAAGGGCATCTTTAGAGTAGTTCCTATCATTAAGTAGGATCAAACCTATTCCTAAAAATTCGTATCGAGTCTTGCTTGGGAGATTATCTGATGTATACTGCGAAATGGGAGAGTACGTCAAAGCTATGAAGATACTAGAACCTGAACTTGAGCATATCAATCCAAGTAACCGCGTCCGTCGTGGATTCCGAAGGCTGATTCTGGCACTGGTAGAAGCCAACATCGGTCTGAAACAATTAGATACCGCAGAGTCAGCACTGGAAGAGTTATTGGGTGATCTACCTCCCTGTCTAGACGACATGAACGATCAACAGCTACATATGAGGACATTGCTAGCATCAGCGCGCATAGCACATATGAGGGTAGACCCAGGTGAAGCCATACGGCGCTGGATATTCGCGCTCGAACAGGTTAGCAAGATGCATGCTCTCGGCTCCTCTCGTGGGTTCATAGCAGCTGTATGCCACTTGTCCTTGGCTCACGCACAGCTCTCAATCGGCAAGAAAGGCGAGGCTCATCGCTCATGGACAACTGGACAGAAGATCTTGGCATGTGAGAAATGCGAGTTCTGGATTCCTGTTGTGCCTACTGCTTGGCTCCAGAGCATAGCGGCAAATGTATACCATTCCCAAGGCTGGTCGTTTCGCATGATGCTCCCGGGAGGAAAGCCGGATATCACACAGCATTCGTTTCAGATTCGTCACTATAGTCAATAAATGCTGCTTGGATTGAGACACAAAACATTGTCCTATAAAAGCGTCACGGGGATCTTTAGCATTTACTCCACTGCTATTAACTAGGACTTCAAGAGTTAGTTTCGCCTCGGGGCAAGCTAAAGATTAATAAGGTCCTAAGAATTTATGTAAATAGAATCTTATTAGCTGCCTACAGTTATCTAGAGTTTCTACTTTATGTAATTTAATCTAACCTAATTCTTTATTATTTACTTATATTATTACTATTTAATCTTTAAAGTAAAAATATTTAAGCTTTATTAAATTTAAAGGTATTATAGCTTTTTTTTTTTTAACTTATTATAATTTACTTATAAATAAACTAAAGCAAATAAACTTCCTATAATCTCTAGCTTTTATTCTTATTATACTTAAGTAATATACTAAGCATCTTAGCCTTAGTTAGTATACTAGGCTGCCTTTAAAGGCCTGCCTTAATAAAAGGGTTAAATATGCCCTTTACGGATTTTAAACCTACTGCCTTTTGCATTACTGTAAGGATTACCTAGGTGCCTGACTACTGCACTCAAGGGCATCCTAAGAGCTTAAGATAGATATTTTACGATTCTTTACTAATGCATACTAATAGAAAGGCACACGAATGAAATTTAGTTAGACCGACGGAGGTAATCAAGAAGCAATCCGTAGCTCATCCAAACCTTGCGGGCGGCAATGAGGACCGTTCGGCCTAATGCGATATCTAAGCCTGGCATAATACCACCACAAAGGCACAGACGCGTTTATCTCAAGAACCAGAGTATATAGCCACCAACACTACTAATACCGTGATCTTACTGCCTCGGATTTCTATTGGAACCTCATGATCTTTATCTGACCTGAAGGGCAAACAAAGGCTACTCGCGAAGCATTAACATCCAACGCCATCCGGCGATATTCGGCAGGTATCCAAAGCATTCTTTCGCCCCCGCGCAGAATCCACTCCATGTCGATGGACAAACCCCATCCAATACGCCTTGTGTCCTTGAAGTCGCTAGGTTCGCCAACAGCCAGCAAGCCATATCGAGTCGGTACTCTCCAAAAGGTTTCCTCGAGTTCCGGCTTATTGTATATTGGAGCAGATGTTTAAAGGGATCCAAGAACTTTCGCAACGTAGGGGCTAGTCGTCCTTCTAATAGCAAAGGATTCTGGGACCTTTTCGCATGTCAGGAGCCATTCACTGTCTCGGGAGAATGCCAAAGGCGTTTCATCGGTTTGAAACATATAGGAGTCTGGAAATTCTTGACTGGCCCAGTATCCCGACTTCCGATACAGGAACTATAGCTTGTAAAAGTCTTTGGATATGGCAAGGAACTTCCAATCGTCGGAATATAGAAATCTCTTGGATGATATTTCTTCTCCAATAGGTAGACGTTCCGAGATCTTAAGCGGTTGCGTTTCCGTAACTTGGGTCAAATCCTAGATTTCTGAAACCCACTCTTTGTCAAGGCTAACCCTTTAAAAATATATAAATAAATATTATTACTTTTTTATAAAAATAATTAAGCTTAAAGTATATAAAATATATATAAAGTAAAATACTTAATAAAAGTAAATTTATTAACTTAAATTAATCTTTTTAAAATAACTTTTATTATAATTATATAATAATTAATTAACTAGTAATTTAAGCTATTTTTTTTACTTTTTAATATATTTTATATTATATAATATTATTAATTTACTTATAAACTTATAGCTTTAGATTTATAGTAAAAATAACTATAAATAACTTTATAAAAATATTTATAAAAGTAATATTAAAAATATTATTTTTATAAGCCTTATTTACTTTATATATAATACTTATTTATATTTTTATAAAAATTAAAAATATAAAAAGTTAGTTTTTTAATAAATAAGAAATTTATTATTAAATATTAAAGTAGTAGTAATTAATAAAATAATATATAATATAGCTTAAGTATATAATATAGTAAACTTATAAAAAGGATTAACTTTATAGATTTTTAATAATAAGTTAAGTAATAAGTAATAAGGAAAAAAATTAAACTAATTAGTAGTATTAAGTAAAAAGCTTATTAAAGACTTAGTTATATTTAAAGCTAGGTTTTTATTAAATAAAGCTTTATTAAGCTATAAAGGTTTTAAATATAAAGCTTAATAGTCTTATCCTTGCTTATAGATACTAACTAATCTCCGCATACCGACAAGGAACTGATCGGCTTAGAGTGCCCCTTGAGTACCTTAATACACACCCCTGTATCATCCCAGACCCTGATAAAAGTGTCATATGACCCTGAGATTAATGCGCGGCTATTGGCTGAGAATGCGAGACATTTGAAACGGGCCTTATGGCCTAAGTCGTGCTTATGGACCCAGTTCTGCGTAGCATCAAGGTACCAAAGTCGAGCGTAACACCCTGCTACTACTGCAATCCCATGTCCATCTAATGAACAGGCCACTGAGTCGATCCTTTTGCCGTCCAATTCGAAAACATTATTGCAGTCTCCACTGAATAAATCCCAAATCTTGACCTCTGTTGCGCCTGGTGAAATCGCCACAATATGAGTTGCGGACAACAAGGCTACTGTACTGTGTATGTCGACAATGTGACATAGACTGGAAAGGCATTCTCCAGTCTTCCAGTTAAAAACGGTAATTTATTCATCTCGCATAACAGTGATTTTGTTGCTATCTGGTAAGAAGAAGTATTGATCTGCCTTGACCTTCAGTATCTGTATCGTGTTGAAGGTCGTCGCATCAAGAAAATCGATGCCTTCATGAACTCTATAGCATAGCAAGAGCCCATCAGGAGAGTATCTCATCATAGGAACAGTTGCCCATATCTCTTGTTTATGAAGCAAATCACCTGAGGCTGTCTCATATATTCCGAAATACAAGTCATCTAAAACAGCTAGGTAGCGGCCGTCCGGGGAGTAACTAGCGTGGAATCCATAGGGAGCATAAATGTTGTGATCATCCCATTCGTCTCCAATGTCTGGTTTGAGTTTGATCCACTCAGGCACTTGATGGCAGAATTGCTTGCGTATAACACTCCGCTTCGGGCTATATACAAGAGCAGACGCGTAAACCTGAAGCGGCGCGATTTTGATAGCGGGCATGTGATGGTAAATAAACCGACGAGCATCATGAGCAAAGTCACTAAGCTCCTGCATATCTATGTCGACCTATTCTAGAATTAGTTGGCAACGTACGTATCGAACCGAGCGACATTTACCAGTATAGCTTCCAACGCCATTATGCTCGTGATTGATGTAGAAAGCTCATTTATCAGGCTTAGTGCCTCTAACCAGAATGTAAAATTCATCTTCAGGAAATGAAAAACTCTTTTCAGGTTGGAAAGACTTGTCTCCTTTTCGGGACCCGATTTGCAAAGATGCTGGGCCCAATGTACACAGGAGTATCTGATCGAAGACAACGGGTCAGGGCTTGGGACTCTAACGGGATTGAGGGCGCCGGGTGAACCGAGATTATATACGTCCTGCCGAAGTGTATTCTCCATGGCCTCAACAGATCGTAAGAAGATGTGCCCATGCTGGTAACTCCTACCGCGCGGGAAAAGTGTCTCGTGCCCTTGCTCTAGGAGGAATTCTTTGGCTGATTGATGTACAAAGAAGATCTCCCTATCCTGCAATGTTAGAAAGGAGCCGCAAGAGGCGATGGCGTCTTTCGCGTCATCTTCATCGTAGCCATCCATGAGCTCGACAAGTTTCGGTATCTCGGCCAACGTGATGGGTCGGTAGACAAGACAAACTAGGGCCAGGATCTGTTTCAGTCGATCAGCCTCAGACGAGTTCGTTATTCGGTCTAGCATAGTCTGGTAAAGAGCTCCAAGGCTCGTTGGGAACTTCACTAGCTCCTCCATGACCAAACGTTTTCTGATACCAGAGTTGCCGAGCCTCTCGCATACCAATGCCACCCAAAGGAATGTATTATCGGCATGAGACTGCATATAATGAAAGACCTTCTCTTTCAACTCCAAGTCATTTTTCCACTTCGTCTTTGCTAAATCATCTACTCTCTTGCTGATATATGACTTGACAGCTTGGGAGATGGACTCATGCTCTTGCTCAAGGTCAAGCGTGATCAGTCCCGTAGCATCTGCAAGCTCCTGGCGGATTTCGGGCCAGTCGCGACTCGAGAAAATCCATTTGGTGTTGCAGGACTCAGACAGTCTCAGGATGAGATTTGTGAGCTTTGACCGGTTAATTATGCACTCGTCCAGAGCGTCCACGAGCAAGATTGCGTCATGTAGACTCGGGTCTTGAAGCATCGTGATTAGAATATCCCCCAGAAGCTCACTGCTATTAATAGTGTTAAAGAGTCTGTCCTTTTGCTTGTCGTAGCTTGGGCGAATCGCTGACATCAGGGATGGCTGATGCTCAAGAAGAAGATAAATCAAGCCCCTCACAACGGCAATATTGCTGGACAAGTCCTCTTCTTTGACGTTTGCCTGGCACAGGAAGAATGAGACGGGCCTGAGGCTCTTCTGTAGTTCATCGATGATACCACAAAGTAGCATTGTTTTGCCCTTTCCAGGCGGTCCATCGATCCATAGAACTCGACTTGAGGGATCGTCGATGAATGTGCTGTAGGCGTCGCTCTTCAAAATCCATTCATATGATCCCTTGAGTGGATCACCTTTCTGACTTTGGATCCTCTTCTTGTCCATGCGAGGGTCCGTGACAAACAGGGCGGCGAGGCAATCCCTGTCTTTGTCATCTTGCCTATTCTTTTCGTTCAACCTCGCCTCCTCTCTGAGGACTATGAAGATACGCTCAAGCGCCTCATATTGTCCTACTGTAGACTCCTCGATTTTACCAAGCTTGAACCGTATAACCTGGCTGTCGTACTGCTCTATGTCCTTGCGAATGAGACGTTCTGCATCTTTGATAGTGTTGAGCTCCCCGGCCCAATCATCAAGCTTGACGGCATCTCTTAGGATAACACCTGCCCAGTTGCGATAATAGAGACAAGCGCTTCGCATCTGGAACAGGAGGAGCTTCTTGTAGAAGTCGATGATCTGGGTTTCCAAGTTGGCTCTCAAGGCGGCAGATAGAACGGTCGAATCTTCCTGAAGCACCAACTCGCCCAAGTTCCAATACCACTCCATTCGTGATAAGACGTGGGCGATGCCTTTTCGATTCAGTCCTGGCTACTTCATCGGATTGGAGAGAATCTGAGGTCATGTTAGTCATTGTCCTGCGAGTAATTGCAGGGGACTTACTTCTAAGCCGAGGCTGGCACCCGCCCACACAATTGCGGCTTCAGAAGAATATTTCACAGCCTTATCCACTACTCCTTTAAGATTGTCAATAGTCTCGATGATGGTTGATAGGCTTTCCTTATGTTTAGCCTGCCGCTTAGACTTCTCAAGCCCAGAGTAGGCCAGTCTCCACATCTGGCGTGATTTGTCGGTCTTACAGTGTTCCAGGCTCTGGATCTCCTCAGGAGCTACTGTATCAGCCCACTCATTCTGCGCTAAATTCAGGATCTTTTCATAGCTTTGGACGATGTCTAGTTCTTTCTCTTCGAGAACGTTGTAGGCTTGGTTCCAGAGTCGTTCAGGTATACTTGAGATGGCATTTTCTGGTTCTCGAGAGGGCGAAGAAACAGTTACTGGCTCGATCATCGCAGTGGATGAGGGTGTGATAGGAGAACTCATGACTGGAACAGTCAAAGAAGACTCAGTAGATTGATGGTATGATGGAGTCGTGATCTGGCTGGTTGAAGCTGATGCGGGCAAAGCCGCTGGCCGAGATGATTGTTGACTAGCTGAGTCCGAGGACCGCAGTTTTTTCTTGAGCTTCGACAGCTGCTTCATGATGGCAACGTGATAGATTAATGTCTCTTGCAATTTTAGTGAAGTATTAGACAGAAGTGATTGATCTTAGGAAGCTGAAGTGCGGGGGAAGTTGAAAATCACCCGAGCGGGGAGAGATAAGCGCCGCAATCAGTAGGCAGAAAAGTTATCGACAGCTGAAACCTGCATACGAGTACAAACAGCTATCAGTGATATGATTGGAAGATGCGTTAGTGACAATGGTCAGACTGCAGCAAGATGGGCGTTAGCCTACGTGGCCATCACCCTCTGGGCCAGTCTTGGTTGCCTCTCTTCAGTAGACAAGAAAATCAAGATGCCAGAATAAATCGGTCTAAGGGTTGTATCAAAATATCTGCAGTTTACCGGAGTCTTTTTATTACCTAGGTCCTAAGCTTCTTTGCCTCCCTTTCTTGGGTGAGAGATCAATCATCGCAACGCAAATCTGCAGGTGTTAGGGTAGAATGACCTTCACAACTGTCCTCAAATCTTGAGCACGTTAGGTCGAATCTATAGTCAACTGAGAATTTCTCTTGATACCAGGTCTTTGTCTGAGAAAGGATTGGTTAGGAATTGAGCACAACCTCGCCGAAGCAGTCAAGACCATAGATTGGAAAGACGGCATCGCTGTGATGATACAAATACTAATATCCTACAAGAAGCGAATGTCTCTCTCTTGACTTCGCTGGAACTCATTACCGACTCCTATGCCAAAAAGGCGACCAACCCCAACTCTTTCAAATCCATTCGTGACTGTAGAGCACGGACGAACGAATACAACATTGAAAACGCTCTCGTCACCCCAAATCTTACTGAATAATCCAGCGCCCCGCGCAACTCTGAGGATCGAAACGCAGAGAGCAAATATGATTGGGTCTCTAGTAAATGCGTCATCGAGTTGAAGATCAGGTTCCTCCAGGCAACCCCATCCGACGACAGTGTCCTTCTCTATGGCCAAAGCTACGGCTCGAGGCTGGCAGTCGATTGGCGGTTCTTCCTTTGGGTAGCGACTGGCTCTGTAAACAAGATCTCAGGGATGCCTCCTCCAATTTAGGGCCAAATCCAACAGGCAACAGGCGGCAGTGAATGTTGAGAGTATTCATAGAGGCTTCCGGCGCAAATACAGCAGTCGATATAGCCTGATTAGCAGTATCGGATGGGCTACCAGTAGGCGATGCGTTATTTCCGCTGGCTCTAGCAGGTAATCCTGACCGGCCACCTGGAGTAGAAGATACAGAAACAGCCTTGAAGCATTCTGTCGCATTATCTGTCGAAATCCAGGAAACTGGGGTATTGACCGATGCCCATGACCAAGAGGGGAACTCGGTGTAGCGTGAGTGTATACCCGCTGCATTCTGCTTCCAGAGTAAGTCCATCCCCAAGCACCATGGCCTGAGGCCACAGACCAGCTTAGCAGACGACTCCTGAGCGATAAATTCTTGCGCAACACCACTTAGAGCGACAAGACGATCTTCCTCTGGTTTGGTAAGCTGCATCGTTGAATACTGTGATACCAACGACTGCCAGTCGAGAGGGGATCGAAAGGGGGTAGCTACTGCTTTGTAAATATCCCAGCGGTGCTTGGGAATTACCATACCCATGAGTGGAAGGATTCGGTGCAGACTTGGACTCGGATCTATGTTAATGAGGCTCTCCCCTTGATGCTGAAGATTTCGACATTTGCATCGTAGCGTGAGGCCATGTTCTGTGTACCACGCAATTCTCCGACTGAGGGCCCATTCCTGAAATACCCAGCCCCGAGAGAGTATATCATTCTTCCGTATCTGGTTGTGCCGGAGGGTCTCACGTGCAGGATCAAGATGACTGGATACATAGAAGTGACCTTTCCTGTTCCCCTCCTTATCCCGGTAAGGAAGGCGAGCCAAACGATACAAATCTCCTTCCGGTATATGGAAAAGACCTTGAGATCTTTTACCAGGGGGAACAGCAGCCATGATGGTGAAGGAAGCATTTTGGTAGTAGTCAGCCATCTTGACAGCCTCAGCGTTCCAATCCTGAGGACTATCTTGAATAATGCAAAGACTGTCGATCCACACGTATGGTATGCCCACCTGAGAGGCAACCAGGAGGACATCTGTGAATAGCGGATCAATGTCATGGAATGCCGACTGTATCCCTGCCACACGATCGCCATAGTTCCGTGTATATGTGCTCGATCGTTTTGTCTCTGGGTCGCTCCAGCGGTGGCTGAGAGATATGTACTCGCCTAACCTGCCTCCAGTCTCTTCTAGCGTGTATTCCAACCCGTCAACCATGGTAGCAGATCTACCAACACGAATGCACCGGGTTGGTAGTGGAGAGCGGCCCCTTTCTACTGTTCGAGTCATGGATAAGGTCTTTGCACATTCTTGGTGGGTTTCGCAGGAGTCTAGCCATTGCCGTATCCTATTACAGGATGCTTTAGATGAAGGGTCTCTGTCAACGGAGGATAGTCCGATTATATCTCCACTGGTCGCTGCTGGACTGTCTGTGGTGGAAGTAAGTAACTGCTCTCTTGAACGGCCTGCGAGACTTTTCTTGCCTGGATCAGCGTGCAGATTGAACACACTGTAGCCGTCTCCTCTGGAGAATAAGGAGGGTTTCGGATCTTTCGAAAGTTTAACAAGCATTATGGAAATTCCAAGTCCCCTGTCACTTTCCACGACTGAAGGGTTGTTGCTTGATATACCGACAGGGCTTGCTGATGTCCAGTGAAGCCATTCGAATCCACGTTTCAACAAACTATTCTCACGAAAGAAATTTTTGCCATTTCCTCCGATAAGAAATTGGCAGAAATGGCATCCTTGCTGACTCCCTTCTCTGACGAGTGCCGTCTTCGTAGTTATCCAAGGGCTTCCTGGGCGGGCAAATGCCTGAATATCGAAACCCTGGCAAGAAGGACAAAGAATCACGGGAGCTGCCATTTCGGTCTGCGATGAGTAAATCAAGAAGCATATAGAAAATTCTCTATCTACAGAAGAGCCTGACGCGGGGAAATGACAGGATTGTGCTACAATGCCTGAGGCATGAGCGCGTGCGGCTGAAATGAAAGTGCAAATGTCATCAATGGCTTACGAGACATTTCGCTCCACATGTAGTCAACATTAACAAAAAGGAAAGGACAGTAAAATAGCAACATCAATCACACAAGGAAGCAACATCACATGTACTCGAAAATATGGCGCAAAACAAATTTCAACTCAGGGTCTATCCCTGGCGTGAGGTCCTATTAATGCGCGCTACCGGGTACCCTCTACTCATCACAAGCGTCTTGCGGTTCACCTTTGCTATTTATGCCATTGGGAGAAGGCGTGCTGATTACAATTATCCATTTCAACATAGGGATTCAAACGGCCCGGGGATCTTCGCGTATCCTCAGCCTGTGTCCGACGACCGATACATTGACTACGGCCTCGCTCAGTTCGATAGCCAAGCACACGCCGTTGAGTCTCTGCTCTATGTCTGCATGGCTCTGAGCCTAGTTGACTGGTTCCCGTCCTGGGTCTTAGCAAGATACAAACATAATCCCGTTTGGGCGAACGGGTGGACGTCAAGAGTCCTTATACTGGCTCACGCACTCGTACCTGCTGTGCATTTGGCGATCGCTATCACTTGCCAAGTCCTATTCGCGGCGCTAGTTAACGACTGGCTGAGTTCACCACGAATTCAAGACTTGCTAGCTAGATGGGAGGAGCTGGATAGACAGCCATGGGGACCAGACACGCCCCTCCCTCCAGACCTCCCGCCGCCGCCACCACCACCACCACCTCCACGAGGTGACCAAATTAGCAAGAACCCGAAGGAACGAGAGTTAGACCCTGTGGTCACATGCGTTTTGGCCTTGGTTGTGCTCTCAGCCATAGATGTCTTCATCCGCTGGGCCAAGATCCTCACCCTACGAGTTATACCAACATCTTGGAGATTTCCGGACTCTGTCACTACTTGCCATCGCCCCTTCCCTTCTGATAGTCCTCACTATCTCGAGGAAGACCGCAGAGAATGGGATGGACCTATAGCCGCCATGTTCCAAAAGCAGCAGAGTCGGAGATTGAGCTTTGGGCGTTGTACCGCCCAGATGGTTGGCACAGCTCCCCAGTCTTCAGGAAATGTAACTACGACGTTGAATTCACCCCCCAGGTCAAGGCCAACCCCTTCTTTCGGGGAATGTGCCTCTTGCTCCCATTCTCCTTCGCGATGGTCTTCGGATCCCAAGGGAATACCAAAAACTCTTTCTCCACTACTTCGTTGGCTACATGCAATGGGAAATAGTACTTGGCTTTTCCACAATTGGGCTTGTTCTCAATACAGTCTACTTGGTAGTTCTACAGAGGTCCAATCGCGTGTGTAACAGGTAAGTCGCATTAACACATAGGAATCATAGACTGATTGAGTTATCCAGCGGCTGCATTATGGGAATACTATACCCGTCTTGGTGGCTATCAACCTTGCTCTGTATTGCCGCTATAATACGCTTCCGAATCCCATTTCAACGTGTTATCTTGAGGGGTACGCATTCCGTCTGTGTTGTCCACCTTATTGCCATGTGCTTTTGGATCGGGACCATATTATTGCTTGTAGGTCTAGTACTGATGGTGATTGCGGATGGCTTCCTCAATAAATCGGAAAATGATGGAGCTATAGTCGGTCTCAACTTTGGACGTGTTATGCTTGTTGGCATCTGGATCGTATTGGTGTATATATATCCTCCCTGGAGAAGGCACTTTAGAAGATATTGGCTTCGTAAGTGATTAAGACCACTTCATTACCGAAAGGAGAAGAGAGAGTGAGAGGGGGCTGTTAGCTGACTAAGGCGGAGTCACGAGGCTGATAGGAGTGGTATTTGCTAGGCGGGACTTAGGCCAAGGTTCAGGCTCGCAAGGCAGATTCAGCAAGAGATGTTGTATTTATAAAAGCGTCCAGTCATTTTGAGGACTTCTAGCAAGAAGGGGTCAAACTATTAGGTGTGTCCGACAGTCAGTGCCGCCGGTGGTGATAAAGTTCCAGTCCAACTTGGAGACATTACAAGTCCCTACGCTCATCATGATGCACCTGTTCGGTGGTCTCAAGAACAGCCTGCTTCTCAGTGTCCTTGAGGTCGACTTGTGCGACATTAGCATCATCACCATCGAAGATTCTAGCAATCTCCTCCAGAGTAGGTCCCTTAGTCTCAACGTAGAAGAAGAAGACAAAGGCGAGCTCGACGGCGATCCAAACCTATTCTTATATTAGTCTTCTGATCATGAGAGTAAAATCAGAGAAGCGGTACTTACAGTGTAGAAGCACCAGAAGTTCCACTTGTTGGGAAGATTCTCGAGAGCGATGGGGTTGGTCTGGTTGCCGATGGTGAGGGCAACCTGGATGAAGAAGTTCATGATAGTGAGACCACGGGCACGGAGTCTGAAGGGGCAGATCTCCAGGGCGTAGGCAACGATAAGACCGGACCAGGCGATGGAGTAGCAGACGTCGAAGAGCCAGATGAGGGCGATCTGGGGGTATCCAAGACGCTTGATCTCGACCTCGCCACCGGCCTCGAAGCGGGCAGCGACAATTGTCCAGGCCAAGAAGAACAGCAGCATACCTAGTCGCAAGTTAGCCTAAGAAACTGATTAGTGAGGGGGACTTCTACATACCGACGGTAGCAGTAAGGAAGAGTGGACGACGACCGAATTTATCAATTCCCATGGAGCAGCCAATAGCAACGAAAAGCTTGAGCATGTTCTCTCCTGCGTTCAGTCCGGTCTTCTGGGCCTGGTCCTTGATACCAGCGCCCTCGTAGATGATGTTGGAATAGTTGCTGATGAGAGCATTACCAGAGTACTGCGAGATAATACCCAGGGAGATCAAGAGCATGAGACGGTAACGGTTACCGCGGGTTCGAAGGAAATCAATGTAGCTGCCGGTCTTCTGAGCCTGGTACTCGAGGGCGATTGTGTCCTTGATCTCAGTGTACTCAAACTGCACAGTGGCGTTGTTAGCGTCGCCGTTAGCATGGTACTTGGCAAGGATCTTGAGAGCTTCTTCGTGACGCTCGTGAGCCATGAGCCAACGTGGGGACTCAGGGATCCACCAGATGAAGGAAATTTGGATCAAAGATGGCACGGCTTGGATGAGGGTGATGGATCGCCATGACCAGTTGCTGTTGATGTTGATCGTACCGAGACCGATGAAAGCGCAGACTGGAGATATTCGTTAGCGGTTGTGAGAGGCAAGCCTGTGGGGAATTGACTTACGGGTGGCACCCAGGTTCCACAAGCAGTTGTAGATGGCGGAGACGATGGCACGGTGCTGAGGATGGCAGATCTCGGTGAGGAGAACGGGGCAAGAGAGCTGGGCCAGCGAGTTTCCGAAACCGACGAGGAATCGGCCACCGAGGTACACTGTTAAAACTTATCAGCGCTGCTAAAATACGCGAGTCGGTTTAAAGCATACTGCCGAAGCCATTGGTAAAGGCGGAGATGAAAGCGCCGAGAATCATGATAAGACATCCCGTCGCAATAGGAATCTTTCGGCCAAAGTGATCAGCCATAAAGGGGCTATACCCAATAAAGTTAGCTTTCTGTTTCTGTCTCGTTTCCACCAACCATCACCCCGCAGAGAGAAACATCGTAACATACGCGAATGGGAAACTGGCAATGCTGCCAATCTGGTAGATCGAGTTCAGGATGCCAAGCTTGGAGCCCGTGGGGTGACCAAAGTAATCTTGCCAATCGTCCATGGCCTGCGACGTGTTCAACATGGATCTAAAGATTCCCCATTAGCCTTGATCCCATCATCGCCAAGTATTCTGGGCGATCGCTTGGCTCTCTCTTACCCATCGTAACCAGTCGTGGCAGAGCAG
The DNA here is from genome assembly GCA_020615335.1 of Fusarium pilosicola. Taxonomy (NCBI): domain Eukaryota; kingdom Fungi; phylum Ascomycota; class Sordariomycetes; order Hypocreales; family Nectriaceae; genus Fusarium; species Fusarium pilosicola. The sequence continues at coordinate 234,285 of JAGQDI010000021.1, read as the reverse complement.
ACACACAGAATCGCGGCGTAAAAGTACAGCACGCGCATTCCAGGATCAGCCCACCATTTGACCTTTGCAAGCTGAGGAGCCTCAGCCTGCGCGACGGCGAGGTCCTGCTTGGTAGTAGCCGCACCGACAGCGAAGCCCACCATATTGAGAGTATAGCTTTTGGTATTCTGGAAGGGGGATCAAAAAAGCCACAAAATCAAAGTGTGATAGCAAAAGAGTAAAAACCAACTTGGCGCCAAGCTGGATATTAAATATGAGATGGCCCTGTCAGTCAACGTTACAGATTAACCTGTTAACCGGGTCCTGTAATTTACCCCAGAACCCCGGCCCGCGAATATAGGCTAAACTGGCCGCCCAGCCTAATAGGACCGTTGTCCCCGGGTATTTTCTCCATGGGGGTGCCTCATCTGGGGTTAGCTCCATTGAATAGAGGGAAAACTCTTAGAGCCGCATGATTCGACGGGCCGGCTGCCGTTGGAGTTTGTCTGGTGGCGCTCGACTTTTACGGAAAAATCCCCCGCAAACCCGTATCACGCTACTCCAGACTCCCCAATCAGCCCACTGTTTGCTTTACCCACTACCGTATTTTTCGAAGAGCCTCGGGTAAGTCGCTTATTTGTGATGCCATTTTTAAAGTCGTTGATGACAGCTCGACTTTTGGGTGGTATTACCCCATAGGTGACTTGGAGTCGCATTCGGCCCTTCCAGAACTTAAAAGGTGAGTTGTTTGTTTGTGCATCGCTGTCAGCTAAACACAAGATCAATAAGCGGGAACCTCTGCTGTCGCATGCCATTTGCAAATCTCTTGAAAACCCGCATGTACTTGACAGTAACGACGTGAGGTCGGGTAGCTGGCGACAGGGAATCAGGGTGCCAATTAAAATAAGCTAAACTTACCTGGTATTTTTATTACCTAGGATAAAGTTTCCCTTTATCGGCTGCAGTCTTTGAGATCCCAGGGTCGCATCAGATCATTACCCCAGCGCGTTAGCGTCGAATTTTCGCCTTGGGGCACGGGAACAAACACAGCTGTCGCGCAGTCTCGACCATCATACATGTTCTCAAAGACTACCAACACAGTCATGGTGAAGTCGCACGTTCGACCTGATCAATATGGCAAATCTGGTCAACCTTCAGCGCGCAGCCCGTAATGCCATGACAGCTGTGTCTTGACATTCTGCCAGTTCTGCTTAAAACAGATGGACATCAGCCAACTATCTAGCTAATCATCCAAGCCATTCAGCCTCAAACCCGCTCATCGGCCAAGCCGGCAATTCGACGCCGAGTCCACGTGGCGCAACCGAACGACAGATGCACTCACGTGGCTCAGCGCGCTTGGCAGGTCACGTCTCGTCTACGCCCACGTACTCACCATCGTCAGCATTCTTTGTTGCCTACGCCGCGCGATCCAAAAGCTACCATTTCTTCCTGGCCCCCAGGATTATCGAATTTTATAGACGCCCTATCACAGCTGTCTCTCTCACCTCCCGGTTTGGCACAATGTCGATACTAGCAAAGTCTTTAGCTTCCTCAGTACATTTTACATCTCATTAAGCTTGCAGTTCGGAATCAAGAAAGAAATTTCAATATCTAGCTCACCAGCAGTGCAAATTTACCAGTCTCAACCTTGCGCTTGAAGTCGAAAAGGCATAGGGGCTACTATTCGTGATCACTTGGGGCGACAGACACGCGTCATTACCCTAGACCCGCCGTTAGACCAACATTTCTTTTCCCCCGACCGTAGATCTCTAGGAGCGATAGGTAAGTTGTCTACATTAATCTCGCTTTTGAAATTCACCAGAGTCGTATGCTTTGACTGTTATTTTCGAAATGGAACTACCCCATAGGTCTTCAATCGCTTACGACGATTTAACAGTGGAATCAAATGTTGTTCCTCGCTAACCTCGGACACCTGCCCCAAAAGGCTTGATGTTTGACTTTGCTTGTAAATTGCAAACATGGCATGTCACTTGCCAATGCGTAAGTGCTATCTTACATTTTAAGTATTTCCTTTTCAGAATGTGTGCCTGATTTTAGCTTGTAATATCCTATCTAGTAATTATTATTAAGCTTATAACCCCGTTAAAGAAATATACTTTCTAAGTGCATATCGGCCGCCACTACCATCACCTCGGCTCGGTCGCTCTGGATAGTTCGACTCCTGAAGTCGCGAAATGTGACCGGCTACTTGCTATCGGGTAGTAATTTCGACAAGCTTTATTATCACATGTTTCGGCAACACAAGAGGGGCCTCTGTAAGTATACGACTCCCTGCTTATTGCATGAAACCAATCATGGCTCGGCAAATTGAAAGCCTCGAGTCTCCCTGACATTTGCGGCCGGCCAATGTGTATACTTCGCTGGTAGCAAATCACGATGCAGGAATGATTTTCCTCGAGACTGTGGTGGGAACAGGGCTCAGCTGTAATGCTCACATTGTCTTGAGTCCGATTGCCGTGGAGTAGAGATGAGTGACTTATTTGCTTTGTCTTCTTTGGATAGATGACCTTGACTAGATTGTCTTCGGATGAGGCATCAGTGGAGGCGTTTTCAAAGTTGAAACCACTCCATTCGGGCAGAGCTCCTGATATACGTTCTGGTGCAAAGTGCTTCCCACCTTTCTCTCGGACTGATCGAATGGCTTCCTCCATAACCCTCTTTGGAAGCGTCATGGTTTCCGTTTTGTAGTTCATGCCGTAGCGAATGTCGTCGATGCTTTGGTTTGGTGTCAGATCCGGATCCGAATGGCCGGTAAATGTGAGCAACAACAAGCCACCACCCGTTGTATATGTGATCATCTCAGCCTTTGGCCCACCAAGTCCATTGCTGTAAGGGCTATAATGACTCGGATGTTCGCAACTCATGATCTCGATTTTCTGACTCTTGTCGGAGGATGGATATTGCACATCATACCAGTTGAGGACCTTGTGGTCACACAGCCGAATGTAGCCTGTCTTGGCAAGACATATGCTCTTACCAACTGCAAAGCATGGTGATGGGTGGAAAGCCTTGCAATCTATACAGAACTTCCAGTCGGTATAGTGTTGCGGCGCAAACTTGCATTTTAGGGAGGCGCGCTTTCTCTTCCTAGCCGCGAATCCCTTCTGACATGTAGAGCATGTTTTTCCTTTTCTAATGAAGTCGCTAAGTCCTTCTAAATAATCATGTCTCTTGGCCTTGTAACCGAAGCAGTGAACCTCTATAGTGAGGGGGAGGTCGAAATTCTTGAGATTGAAGGGTGTATTCTCGGATCTACGTGTACAAGTTTCAGATGAGCCGAGACACTTATCACAGCAATCCTTGTCCGAGAAGACGTGTGAGTCAAAGGCTCCGTCTTTAGTCAGGCGTCTAAAGCGCCGAGAGACTTGTCGTAGGACAAAAAAGGCGAATAGAGATGCCTTATCAGTCCCAGTATATATATTGTGAATGATGTGTAGGAGGACTTCATCCGGGAGGTCATTGAGCCCGATGGCTGTGATGGTGGTTGGCTTGTTCGCTTTGATGAAGTTAGATGCTATTATAAGAGCCTGGAGTAATAAAACCTTCATCTCTGCGGAACTAGAAAGCTACCGTAGAGCCTCAGTTGTCTGCCGAGGAGAAGAGAAAATAAGTTCATGAAGAGGATGAGCTGCGCGTGGGCGTTTGCGCGATACGGGTGATGGTGAAGAGGAAAGGTTTTGCTGTATTGGCAGACCAAGGCATCGCTTTTTATGCATAGTATCCAGAGAGTTTATTTGATGAAAGCAAGATGTTAACATTAAACTAAACTTTAATTGAGATGAAATGAACTTTATGTGGGAGCTGTAACTCAGCAGTAAAGAAGGTTTCACGGCTTACTATAGAATTTGACAACACGTGCAGCGCAAACGTATATTTGGTGGCATTAGATTCAGAAAGCACAGATGCATCGCCTTGGTATCTGCTTCGTAGAGAACTGTAAATGGCCCTTGCCTTCAGTGAAAGTTATGATGTTGATGGGATAGTAGTAGACGTACACTAAAATGTATGTTGACTGTGGACCATTTGGTAGACGGAGAGATCAAATGGTTCGCTACCGTAGAATTCTCAAAGCCGCATATAGCACTATGGACGAAGACGGGAAGGCTTCCGACCTATGCACTCGGCGGAAAGTATAGAACGTCACTAAATAAGGGAAATGAAGCCAAGATAAGCACGGTCAGGTCGATCTGACCCGACAATTCCCCGACAACTAGCCAGCTAGTAAGATGTGGTTATAAAGTCAATTTTTCGATCCTGTCAAGAACTCAGAGGGGAATCACGATATTTGTAAGTTAGCAATCTCAAATTTACTTCTCTAAACTGGCAACCTAGTATCTCAGCAACTTGTTCTTGTACTTTATCACTATCGTTGACCCTAAATCGCGAAACATAGCCACTTAGTCAGCCGCCGTCCGTGGTGTTTCTACTTAACACACTCCAACTTCTTCAGATCCTGCAGCATCTGGAGCACCTCGCTCTGGGACAATGTAAACCGTCTCTTATGACGCTCAGCCAGCTGCTGTTGCCATTCCTCGGTGGCTATGATGAGCAAGGCGTCGACTAGCGGATCAACCTGATGCATATGCTCCACAAGCGCTGCCATCTCTTCTGGGGTAGGAATGATAGTACCGCCGCTATTATCCGCATTGGGCCCAAAGACTTCCGGATACGTGATTTGTGTTTCTTTAATAGAGCGTTGAAGGTGATTCAATAGAAAGTTGATCTGGGTGTAGAGTTCCATGAAGGGTGCCATTTTTGCGGCGAGAGAAGAGAAGTAAGCTTTTGGGTTAGTGGTTCGGGTTACTGTACCAAAGTCGGTATTCGGTACTGTAGTGCAAATTGAGAGCGGTACAGGAGCTTATATATATTTATTGGTAAACCTGTACAGCGGGTTTGTTCATGTAGAATAAAGTAGCATAAATGTAATATTATCGAACAATCTGGAGTTGCTGGAAGAGACCTAAAGATAAGGCATTACAGAGAAACAATCAAGGACTTGCTTGATGGATGTTATGCTATGAACATACATTCTAGATTTCATGGAAGCATCCGTAGCATGAACATAGTTCAGGATGGAACGGGAGAACAAAGCGAGTTATAACTCTTTATTGACTTGCTGTCCCTGGGGGACGCCTGAACAGAATGATAACAATTGTGCTTGCTAGAACATGATATCCACTATGTACGCTTCTTCGAAAGCCCCAGTTCGGTCAACCGCTAAAGCGCCTGCTGGTCTTACTCCTGCGATGGCTTAATTCCCTCGAATTGGGGGTTAACCTGGCTCTAAGAAAACATCCAAGCAGTAGACAGACCCCAGTATGTATTGGCTGGTGAAGGCCAGTAATATTCGTATTTTTGTGGCAAGGAAGACAGAGATTGTTGGTCCGGGCGAACTGAGAGATGGAATAAGAAGTCTGAATGGGTCGAGGGATGCAATTGAAGTTGTTACCCCGCATGTTCCGTCTACTAGCGGCGGTTCCTATCGACGATGCCGTCTTGGCGATCTAACAGCCATGAACCGTCCTTAGCACAAACAGATCAGGCATTGGCGTTGGAACTACTGATCGCTAGCCCGAACCAGTTCCATATTGAGTTTCACTTGAACACTCGATGACTGGGAATGGGGTTAGAAAGAAGCTGTGGCTAGCTGAAATGCCTTTTGAAATGGAGGAGACAGCCCTAATCCCTTGGTGGCTTGGGCCTGGACTAATCCGCAAACCCACCTGAACTTGCACCTCCAATCACTTTAGTGCCTGATCCGTGCTTCCGTCCGCCACCAAGGACCGGCCGTCGCGACTGTGCCGTTTTCGATATTTTCGTACTCAGCCGCATCAGCTAGTAGACGTTAGCTCCTACATTACGACTCTAGGCCAAAGAGACAAAAGTTGAGAGGACAGAGGCGAGTCGCCAAGGGAGACTATTGAAGTTAGATGTTGGAGTAATATATAGTGGGCAAGGTCTCTGTTCTCGCACCCGACCTGGACATGTAAAACTGAAGAATACAACAGGAGACAAACAAAGAAATAGTATACTGCTATTGGCCAATCATGACTTGGCATGCCCAACTTGTAATGGTGCTGGCCTTGGTCGGCCTCGCATCAGCACAGTGCACCGGCATGTCAGACGACTGCTCCTCCAACCCCATTCCGCTCCGGCAATTCAATCCCTACAACTTCCAAGCTGCATCGTGTAACCTCAAGTGGAAGGATACTTGCGTCGCGATAAAGAACGGCCAGAAGCAGCAAAAGCCTCCTCCTTACTCTCTTTGCACTTCTGGGGACTACCCCTCCGGGCTGCTCCCAGTCGACGCGTACACACTGGCGATGCAGAAGGCTGACGCTGGTGTTACCAAAAAGTCAGCCAACTATACTCTACATGGTCTATGGCCCAGCTCGTCGGGGGTAATGGCGCAAAGGACCAGCCGTACGGGTGTCTCCACGGCGAGGAGTTTGATGAGACGATCCTCAACACCTTTGCCGAACTGCTGAAGTACTACTGGCCGACGGACCCAAAGTTCGGAAACACAATGCAATGCTTCATCCTATCCGAGTGGATGAAGCACGGCACCTGCGCTGTCATTCCCGGCGCAGACCGTAATGCATTCCGCCTACCGCAAGAGTCTTACTACCGCACCGCATTTGTGTTAGCGAATGAATTCAATGCCAACGCTGAGTTGCGTCAGCGGCTCGATGATCCTGGGTCGGATGATCTCGAGTCGAATGTCAGCGCAGGCTGTGTACAGTGCGCCTATCTCGCTACCGTGGGTTGGGAGGGGACTGATGTACAGACCGTGCCGCGCATGTCGGGTGATTGCGTTGATCAATGCTTTTCGTGCGGTGATAGCTGGGACTTGTGTAAGCCTGCGCAGCTCAATAGCACCGTTGAGCTGGATCCGAGCAATGCGCCGGTGGAAGCGAGCGACAGCGGAACAAATAGTGCCAACTTTGCAGTGCTGGAACTGGCCATGCCAGCTTTTAGCAGCAGCAATAAGATATCACCTTGGGAAGGTACTTGGCGCTCATTCGGTGCAGAGCAGGGAGGGTCTGGCAAGTTCGAGTTCGCGCAGACTTTTACTGACAAGGTTTTGACGGTCACTATCGACAGTCCATATCCTCAGACATGCAGCTACGAGCGGCGTGGGTCTAAAGAGCTGATTCTGCGGTGCGGAGGCAATAGACTTGAGGAATGTTTGGTGCAGCGACTACCTGATGTCGGCGAGCTGGAGGCAGCATTCCTAGCCTGCAATCACACGGGTCAACCGGCACCGGCGAGTTTCTACGCTGCGATGGACACATCTGGCTGTGGCAACTTTCTCATGTTCCGCTGCAAGGCATCGGCCAAAGGTTGTTCCTTTTCTCGGGACGCTATCTCACCGCCGTCAAAGTCTGAGACCAAGACCAAATCTGAGTCTGAGCCTAGCCCTGTCAGCCACTCCCAGCCTGGTATTGCTGGTGCACCAACTTCACTCCTGGGTCTATGGCGTTCACTTCAGGTATCCAGCCACCATGAAAACGGCCTCGCGAATTGGAGCTTCACATCAGATGGCCAGGCGTCACTGAAGTGGCCTAACCATCCTGAGCGCGGCGTGGAGAGCTACTCAGTGTCTCACTCTAGACAGGAACCCAACACAGTACTCCTCGCTAGCGCCAGTGGTGCTATCACTACCTGCCACTTCAAGTTCCAGTACCAACCAGTATACTCCTACGCCGTGCTCGACTGTACATCAGGAGATAAGAAGACGCAGTGGGCCATGGGACGGTGTAATCCATGCAGCGCTGAGTGTCGCTACTCATGCAGTCCCGAGAACGACAACTGCGGTGCGGGTTCGTGTGACCCGGCTGATTCATCAGCTACTGGTGCACGTCCTCCACCTAACGAGCACAGATGGTGCACTCCCGAGGACTCCAGCTGCTGGCCTACCAAGACGGCTATCAAGAAGTTAGAAAAGGCTCTTGACCCTACACTCCCCCGACTCGGTCTCCAGTGGGGCAATTACCCCACGCCTCAACCCGCGCCAGTTCCGACGGGATCAATCAACAACCAGGCCTTTTACGGCCTAGGCAGCACGGGTCTCAAGGCGCTGTACTATTACGAGAATATCGAGGAAATGCAGCGACCGTGCTTTAACACCAAAGATGGCGTTAACATCTGGAACACCGCGTCCGACATGTGCAAGGCAGCACTGCACCAAAACGAATACCGCAACTGGAACCCCTTCATCGTCGTCTTCCCTCTCAACCAGCGCCATATAACAGCTGCGCTCAAATTCGCCGCGCAGCATCGTCTGTGTATCGCAACAGCAGGCACGGGCCACGAGTATAACAGCCGCAACTCGTGCCCTACCGGCGGTATCCTCATCCGCACGATCCTGCTCAAGAACAAGGAGTTTCTTCCGACTTGGAGCGAGGATCCAGCGTTAGCTCCGGCTGGTGCATTCCGCTTTGGCGCTGGGTCTATCTTTGCTGAGATGCATGCTTTTTCTGCCAAGTATGATCGAGTTGTGGCGTCGGGATGGTGTTCTACTGTTGGTATGACGGGATACCATCTTGGCGGCGGCCACGGTCCTTTGCGCCCTCCATGGGCCTTGGCGTCGATAACGTGCTCGAGATTGAAGTTCTGCAAGTCGGTCGCAATGCACACGGCCACACTGTCGTTCACAAGAAGATCGTCAGTCGTCGGAAGCATCCTCAGCTTTTCTGGGCCATGCGCGGTGGTGGCGGCGGTGTCTGGGGCGTCATCCTCTCCATGACGCTCCGCGCTCACGCTGTACCGGATGGAGGTCTGAGTCGCGTGTTCATGTCCCAGTCCGGCACGTTTTGCCCTGGTCCAAAGGACAAGTTTGGCTACGAGTGGCTGCGCGAGATGTGGCATCGCTTCGCAGAGTGGCAGCTGAGGCCCAACTCCAAGGTGAGCACGCAGCCTGGTTTCTTTATCGACACCAGCAAGTACAAGAAGGGCGACCTTTGCACGGTCACTTGGACTTTTAACTTTGAGTACTTCTACGCCGGTGGTCAGAAGGAGCAGGAGTATGCCATGTTCCGAGACAGTCTCAAGGACGTGCTGCAGACAAAGACTGTGCAGGAGGATAACTTCAACTCAGCGTATGACTACCTCCTTTCCATGCCCCCAAATAAGTTCCAGATCTCGGTTATGAACCCCCTGCCCGCTCCTCACGAGCCCTCCGACGATGCCACAGGCTCACAAAACTCGGTCTTTGTCTCCCGCCAAGACATGGAGACAAAGTTCGCCTCGACCATGATGGACGTGCTAGATATCTGCGTCGCCAGCCTCAAAACCCCCGACAAGACGTCCCCAGATCCGATGGGATACCGCTGCGGCTTCCACTACCTCTACACTTCGATCACCGGTAATCTCGGCAGTGCACAGCCAGATGACACAGCTATATCTCCCGGCTTCCGCTCGGGTCTAATGCTATGGAACGCACGCACTCTATCGACGAAGCAGTGCGAGGATACGATCTACAAGCTTGGTAGGAACAGTTATTTCTCTGAAAGTTCGTATGTGATGCATAACTGGACGGATAGATATTGGGGTGAGAAGAGGTATGAGCAGTTGCTTGCTGTGAAGAGGGCGCACGATTCAGAGAATTTGTTTTGGTGTCATCATTGTGTTGGGGATGATCCTGATGATGCGTATGGGAATCCGCTGGGTGTGAAGAAGGATGAGGATATTAGAGTTGATTCGTATAAGAAGGATGAGTTGTGATTGTAGCATCGGCTGTAGATTAGAATGGGCGCTCATGAGCGGAAGATTGTTGTACCGAAGCTGCACCGAATCACTCTTAAGAGAGCCAACATTGACACTGGCAAGTTTTGGTTGCTGCGTGAACCAGAGCCAAGCATCACAACTGACTCCACCTTCGCCTCATCTCCAGATCCATTTCAGCAACGCTTGCCATGATCTCACATTTCTCTCCCGCATGCATCATGAGCAGCATCAGCCAACGCATTATTTTTTGGCTCGACGACATACCTCCCCATTTCCCTCATGTGGCGCAACCTATCTCCAACAAGCGCTCCCTCTCCGATGCCAATCTCCCTATCTCGCCGCCGCTCTCATCCAACAGAGGTGCCGACTCAACTATGGAGGGCTCTCCGGTGAAGAAGCGGAAGCTTGGTGTCGTGCCTTTCTTTGCTGCACAGACAGACAACGACGAGGGTGACGTGAGCGAGATCATTGTTGAGGACGACAACGATGAGACTTCGAGACCTGATCGATCAGTCACCGACACTGGCTCTTCGCAAAAGAGCGGCGGTACGGTCAAGAAGTTATCGCCTAGGAAGGTCATGTCCAAGCTTTCGATCACGCCCAATGGGCTCGTGCAGAAGCCCCTCAAGCGGTCGGATCCTTTGGTCCCAAAGTCCCTGGTGCAGCTAGACAAGGACATGGAGAGCATCGCGGATGGGCATGGCGTTGTCCCCGAGTATCTTGAGGTGAGATCAACCCATTCAGCTCAGCTCTCTTTTTTCACTGACAATTCGTAGGCTGGGATGTCTGGCAAGACAATTGAGGATTGCGATTTCAACACCGGTATGTTCGACAAGAATGGGGTGAAGTACCCGCCAGACTTTCATCGCCAAGTCAACCTTGACGACATTATCGCAATCGTGGCCAGCGCCAATACCTGCCAGGAGGATCTTCTCGACGAGCATACATGGAACAATCATGTTCACACCCCCTCCTCAACGCCGCTTTCTACGGAAGGTATCCCTGCCCTCCACAGCTCGACGGCTTTCTGACCTGGTTTGTCTTCCAAAACACCCTCACACATCATCAACTAACGCTCATTCCCAGTACCACCGCCACCATCCTCCCCGAGTACAAGATCAAGGCCGCCCCTGGCAAAAAGGTCGACTACGTCGCTTACATCAACCCCGACAACGACAAAACGCAGCCCATCGCCAGAGCAACCATCGACAAGTTTCGCGCGCATCTCGCCGAGGAGTCCATCAACCATACTGGCTATCGCAAGGTGACACCCATCTCCTTCAGCATCGAGACCAAGCGGAGCGGCCAGGACGTGCAAAAGGCACAACTTCAGTTGGGGGTATAGCATGCAGCTCAGTGGAAACACCTGGAAAAGCTCGTTGGCGATAATGTGAAGAATCTGCCCTTCATCCCTGGTATCATTGTCGAGGGACACCAGTGGCGATTCGTGGCGTCTACCTACGTTGATGGGAAGACGGTGAGTGGTTTTTCATCTCGCTGTATCTTGCTGGACATTTCACTAATCTTGTAGATCCTTTGGAAGACCGACCGAGCTTTTGGCTCGACTGGTAAGTTATCTACGACCTTTCGTATCATCGCTGGCGTCCAGCGTTTGAGAACTTGGTCAGCTCAAGTCTTTTGGCCTTGGTACACGGAATTTGTGCTCAACCCCCAGCCAGCATCAGCCACTTATTGAGACTATCCATGGTACGGCTCATGTCACTTTTGTGTCTTCAGTATGAGTACAGTTATCCCCATCGACTGTAAGTTGCGCTTCTCTTATGATCACCGACATTTCTGACGACTGAGTAGCTAAAGGAACGAGACCTTCCACCATATCCCTGCACTTGGTGCTCTGTTTTGACTTGGAAATAAAACTTGGATCGTTGGGAGGGAATGGAAATCATGGTCGACCCTTGGATGATGGACATTGGAAGTTGAGCCATGGACCACTTGGTACAGAGTGTGTGTAGAAAGCAGAAAGCGCGATGCCGCATCTAGCATCACTGTATCCGGCAATTGGACCAGTTTTTGAGCTGTCGAATAGCAGATTGATTGGAGCATGCAAACCTCAGAAAACTGCCTTTCGAAACATCGCCCTGATAAACGGTTTTACTTCAACTCGTAGTCTCGCTCTTCCCGTCTAAGACTATGATTTTAGTAGCAACGATGGGAATAGTACGAATATGTTCTTCTGTGAAGACTGGCATGGCCATCTATGAATCAACTTATTAAACCACTAGAAACGTTCACCAGAGGAGGCCTTCATTGTTCATCAGCCATAGATATTGTTCGGGGTAGGAAAAGTCTTGTTCCACTCAACTATATCTATTCTGTTTCCTCCAGATTATATTCCACTGTACTCTGTCATTCCTAGGCAACAGCAAGGGCAATGATCATCTTGCCCGTATGTGTCTATTGGTGTTCATTACCTTTGTGCGCTGGGGGCTAAAGCCTCTTTTAACATCCGACAACCCTATCACAGTACTCTGTCATGATTCATCCGTTTCATATTCCTCGATCATGGTGCCTAGGCGAGTACTCTCAACTCTCTTGCGCATAATCCTAAGCACTTCAGAGAATAGGCGAGTGAATGCCATTGTTTCCATCAACCGACGCATTGTCCCTTCTATACCCTTTGATCCAGTATTCGGATTGCAGAAAGACACCAACATTGATGGACTGCCATGGCTTGATTGGATCAACGACAGCGAGATCGAAACGCCGGACTAGCTACAGACACGTTGAAGCATTAGGAGACACGCTCGAAACAACCTGTATCAAGTCGTATTAGACTTACCTCAACAAACACCTTGTTCAGCTCCATCAGCGCAATGTTCTTTCCAAGACATTGCCACCGTCCATATCCAAAAACAAGCTCAAGAGTCCCTTCCATAAGACGAAGCTTATCTTCAGAGCAATCAAGCCATCTTTCTGGACGAAATTCATCAGACTCTTCACCCCATATGTCAGGTCGGCGGAATATGCCCCACGCACAGTAGCCGATCTTGGTGCCTTGGGGTAGATATTGCCCCTTGAATGTATCCCCACCCCGAGGGACTTCTTTGCTCATGAGGCCGACGACTGGCGGGTGGATTCGAAGACCTTCTTTGACAACGGCTTGGAGGTATGGCATTGCGCGTGCTTCGGTATCTGTGACAACGGGCAGACTTAGTTTGGCGTTGTCGATCTCTACTCTCATTACATGAACTACACGGGGGTTGGAAATTATATAGAGTAGAGTGGCTCGAATGGCAGTGGCAGTCGTGTCAGCGCCTGCTAGACTTCCCGGGTGTCAGATACATGTTGACGTGAGACGGAGAGTGAAGCCTTGACTCACATTTGCATCAGGATCTCCGATTCGACCTCATGCTGAACAAGTCCCCTCGAAACAAATGAGCCAATCATGTCTCTCTGAACCTTGGGGCTCGGGCCAAAGCGTTTAGCAGCGACTTGCTTGGCGATCGCCATGACTCTACCGACGCCGGTTTTGTCCTTTTCCGACGGTAGCATGCTTCTGAACATGGGAAGCTGTAGTAATTTGATCATCCACGGCATCACCGTGGTGGTTATGATGGTCGGCATGCTCTCTTCCATCGCGTTGATGTAACCATTCACATCCGAGTCAGTCTCTAAGTCGCCAAACGCCTCACCAAATGCTAGTGTAGAAATGACATCGAGAGTGAAATACTGAGCTTTGTATCCAAAGTCAAATGGTCTCCTTTTGGCTATTTATTCGGTGTCGAGCAACTCAAGTAAACGCTCGACGTTCTCGTCCACTGTAGTTTCAATATTGTCGACTTCTTTGCCAGAATATGCTGCTGCCATTTTCGATCGGGTACTTGCGTGCAGGTCATCGTTGCGCTGAGACAGGACGTTGTCTTTTGTTGGATCCAGGCGCATGGCGTCGTACCAGCTGGAGCGTTTATATCGTGTGCGCACATTGAGCATGTGCTTCATTAAATCTGGGTCGGACGTGATGAGGTCGTTAGGTCCAACGCGGGCGATATCGCCTGTCCACTAGTGTCAATTCGCGAGCCATAAAATTGTGAGGTAAAGTCGAGATAGTGGCATAATGTATAGCAGGATCATAGATAATGACGGTATGGCCTAACAAAAGGACCCGACGACGGGTTGACCAAGATGTCACCGGCTTTGCACTCACCATATTTCTTGCAAGCTTCCCAAAGGTCAAGATGGGTACGACCACCACCAACCCGTGAGATCAACCATAACTGAGTGAAGCCTCCAATCGCAGGGCCTTTGAATTGTCGCAGGCGAGCCCATTGATGAATCGTCGAGATTACATACCCGACCACGATGAGAAAACCGATGAAGGCCGCAGCCCGCGAATCGAGCTGAATAATCCCCATGTTAGGTTCAGCAGCATCACCGATATCTGTTCAAATGTAAGATGAGTTAAAATACCTCTTTACAGCAACTTTGGTCTCTCTATATATCCAGGGTTCGTTCATGGTCCGATCCGCTGGCCGTGTAATGTTGCAGTTATCTCTGATTTGGAAATGTCCGAGTGCTGTGCACAGACTGTGAGTGCTCAGATAGTGATGATCTTTGCCAATTGAGGATTTGAAGAAGCATTGTTTGCGCCAATAAAAAGTGGTCGGTATACACCTACGGGAGAAGTCAAGCTTCTAACATTGAATCAGGATATTACAACAATTGGGTCCAAATATCTACTCAAGTATACTAAGCTTGCCTAAATCTTTTGGTCACTTAGGGTAACGGTTCTTGTAGACATCATCATATGTTTTGGACCTCTATGAGGTCTGCTCCTGGCTACAACTTCGTAAGATGCATCGGGAGATTCAACAAGCCCGAGCCTTCTTAGTTTTGAGACGTGAATAGCAGTATTTTGCCAAGGGGGCTTATATAAGAATGATGACATGGGTATATCAACACCGTTAGCCCATTGGAACTCGTGTCGAGGCACTCGTCATTTGGTGAGACCAAGCCAATGACACAAAGCGTCACTGGGTCTGTACTACGAGCCGGCTCAATCACGCGTGAGCGCACAAAGCTTTCAAAATAAACGGAGCCTGTTCAGGATACGTCTTTTTATGGTCCATAATGACACATCAGAAGACAGCTACTGCTGAAGGACATCTTCAACCAACAGCCCATCTCACATCTTGATGGCATGGTGATCTGTCTGACCAATGTTGTGGGTGAAGCGCCTATTCTGACTATCTTTTAGTCAGTAGTATCACCGACCATCTATTCAGTAAGTGCTAATCAGGGCACACAGCTCACTCGCCGCTGATGAAACAATAGCCTTCCTGCTCGGGCAGTTCCTCGAGGGTTCACATGCAGTCGACGCGTGCCTAGCTACTCCTCTGAGAAGTAAGAAACCAAGATATCTAAATCATCAAAGTAGACCCGATAAAAGATATTCTCAGTTTATGCTACCGTATCTAAGTCTTGATATCATTTACGGTCTGTCAAGAGAAAGTGGTTGCTGTTGCCGATGGAAAAGGTGTAAGAAAGCATTTTAAAAGCTAAAAATCGCGATTTATATATTTGGTCCTTACTTGTTCTCATTCACCTAGCTTGCAGATTGCTATGCACTACCATTTAATTCCACAAAGACGGTGACGTGTTAAGTGACCTGGTTAGAAGAAGACATGTATGTCTGAAGCAACGCCACCGTTCTATTGTTAAGATATTTTCACCGCGTGAAGTGAGGCTTTGGGGCTATTATCCGCTATTGGCTAATTACTAGGAATTACTATTAAATAAAAGGTCCTACATATGTCATATTATGTCTTAAGATAAAGCCCGAGAAGGCTTTCATACTACTTATCGCGGAAAAGGCATTAATATGTATTCAATACCAATTGCCAAACACATTTACGAAGTCATTCTGTGTCGAACGTGATCAGGTGGTCGCTGTGCTTCCTGAGTTATAATCTGTGCTAACTTCGGCTGCGAATCCGTTTTCCTCGGCAGTGGAGTCATGCTGCACGTCCACTCTTTACTCTTCACTATGCGAACTGCTTCCAATCATTAACCATTTTTTACGAGGCTTTTGACTGAAAATTTATCTCAAGAAGCTTCCTCAAGAGATGCTACTTAATCTTATCTCTCGCATGTCAGGCCATGATCTCACGATACTAGCTGGGTGCTCTAGGCCCAGTCGAGGGGTTGGATACTTTCGCCTTTCGATTGATAAAGTATTGTGAAAGGGTAGTAGCTTAGAAAGACGGCGAAAACGTTAAATCAGCCAGCCTGTTACTTATTTACTTGGCTACTAGAGTTATGATGTTCAAGGACAATCCGTTGCTATGATACGGTATAACTTTAAGAGGGCGATATAAAATTTAGAATTACATAAAATACCATGTATATTTAAACGAAAAGCATCCAACGGGCTTAATCTTTAGCTTAAATAGAGCATACTTACATGTCACTGCTGTAGACCTTGGCTTAATACTGACAAACTGTCATGAGACGCTTCACTTAGGGGGCTATGGGGTTAACTGCTGCCTATAAGGTTGGGGTTTAGGCTGCGAACACAGGTCGTATATTGGCTCCCATTATAGGTTTCTATATTTAACACAACAGATGCCGTCCTATAGAGATTGATTATTCTTGTAACCCCCTATCAAGGACCTTGGTATCTGCTTCTGGTAAGTCAGAGCGTGGTTTCATTTCAAAACACTCGCCCTGGATTTGCAACCAATCTACCAGACCATTCGATATATCAAGCTTGTCATGATCCAGGTCATTTATATCAGGAATGTCGAAGTCTCGCGGGACCTCGTCAACTGCATCCCATCCCTTAATCTTTTCGTCGTTATCCCCCGCGATTTGACGATAGTTCCAAGGCTGGTCTAGGGTAAAGTTGCATTGAATGATTGAACTTCTGTCTTGGATAGCGGTATTTGAAGTGCTGGTTTGAAATGGGTAACTCTTGCTGTCTGGTGGTGCAAGAATTCCCCGAGCCACGCAATCGGTATGTGCAGTTATCCACGCAATTTTATTTTCCATGAGATATCGGAAAGTTTCGGTCGAATGGTTTAATTCGGGCTCTCCATCGAAAATGAGAGTATATGAATGAGGTAATAATCCTTCAATCAAAGATTCCCGGGTATGCATAATAAAAGGGAAATCATTCTGCCAGGCCATTCATCATAAACCTGATGTGGACCCGGATTCTCCTCCCAACGTTCAATGATTGACTCGTTGTAGGTAGGAAAACTGGCGAGCATGATGTCTTCGCCCTTTGGAATAATATTTCGCCATAGGTTAAGCCGATGCTTGATAAATAGCTTTGGGTTTTCCTTTGTAAACGGTATCAAGCCAATAATATGACACTCGGGGTTTCCAACAGCCATTCTATCCTCATTGAGAATTAACTTAGTAATAAGAAGGCGTTGGATCTGTGATATGTTTTTCAGGAAGCGAATGGCTAAGGCCGCAGCTGAAAAGAATTGTTTGCGCTGGTAACAGTACCTTGTACCAGTGTAGCCCTCTTTGAGATCTTCACTGTAACGCCATAGGTCCAGTTGGTTCCATCTTTCTTCCAGCTGAAGCTGTTTCACCAAGTCCACGACTTGATGCATGGAAGGTATTGCCCAAAAGTCGAAACCAAGTTTGAAGAAGTCTGATGTTGGGTTTGGTTGGGACTTAGCCCAGCCTGGAAGAACATCATCAATCGCCTCTCTGAACTTCTCAGGATTCCGGTTTGCAATTTGTTGTAGCAGGTAGGTATATGCGCGGTTGCTTGAAACGTTGTTGTCGTGCTCTGATGGTCTTGTGACGTCGCCTTCCACTGTTCTTCATTCCACGGCCGGCTTTGAAGTCCAGCATGTAATCGTTTGAATGCCAATCTGCGTTATATTCTGGATGGCGAATCTCCAGATCGATTGTGAAGGAAATTTCCTTTGCCATTACTGCCATGTATCTCAAGTCTTGCTGGATGGGTGTCTTGTACATATCGGGGGTTAAACAATGTCTGAGGCGATCGAGCATGGCACCTAGGAGGCGGAAGTGATATGTTGTTATAACTTCAAGCATAGCCGCCTGCTTTCTCCATTCCCGTCTGTAGGCTGTTGCGAAAGTGATGGTGTTGAGTGTGAAAGGATAATCGTATGTCTCGAGTGCAATCGTGCGACAGACATGTCGTAGTGATAAATCAATTGGACAGCGATTAGCCTGCACTAATTTGTCGGTTTCGGCGTCGTAGATATATCCCCCTTTGACGGCGAAGTACTGTAGGTAGACTTGCTGGCGCATTTCCAAGGGAAGATCTAGGAAGCTAGCCCTTGGCGTGTCAGGGAGTGTCTCGAGAGGCATGATGATAGATTTCTGTCTCGTGTTGCAGGGCTATGTACAAAGATTGGAGAGGAAAGGTAAGAAAGAGATGTGTGCTTGGTAAGAGATAGAGGGGTAATTTATAAGCGGCTGACCACCGACATGGCATGAGTCACACAGCGATATCGGTGTGCGCCCGAAAGCTTAACCGTATAGGCAACAGTCAACAACATAGTTTCACAAATAAATGATAGGACAGATATGTATGCGAGGGTATCATATAAAACTAAGTTCTGTCCGCTGGATTAAGCTCTCAGCCACAAGTCTCAACTGCAAATAACACATCTAGCTCACAACTTAGACATTATACCAAATGACTAACCAACTGCTACAGCCAAAGGCTAAAAAGAGGAAAACCTAGATTATGACTCTTTGGCCGGCCTTGGAGGCATATAAGATGCTGAATCTAATGTTAGTCCACTGTATTAAAGTCTCAGAGGTGACTTACGTGCCTCCAATCCGTCGGCCAAGAAAGGTTAGCTCAACACCACAAATACCCCTGATCTTCAAGATGGCGACTCCTAGAGATGTTAGAAGGTCTTGGTCGACTACCTCGGAGTCACTCACCCGCACCAACAAGAGAAATCTTTGCTCAACATCTACCCCCCAAACGGCAGCTGTCAACGACTACACCAACTAAGGCCAGGTCAGAGACATCGCGTGTTACTGCTAAGGCATACTTACTAGGGCTGTAGTCACACCGCAAGCTGCATTCCAGTCCAGGGCTACCCTTAAAATCGCAGACAGCTATAAGGACCTTGGGGAACACTCTAGAAAAGCTATACCATCGATCCGCATGCAGGACTTCCATCAGCTCAGCAGCGAATTTCTCATCGCTAAAACATAGTTAGGGACTATCCATATACTGATATGATCACAGGGGAACTTACACCTTGCTCTCTTTGACTGTGAGACTGTCACCTGTACAGCAGCCTACAGTAGATTCCCCGCAGGGGTCATCCAAGTTGCCCGGCAAGAGAAGAGTGCACTATCCACCTTGAAGAAAATGAAGAAGGAAAAGGAGGAGGAAAGGGAAAAGGCTGCAGAGCTGTTGCGGCAACTGTCATGTATAATTAGCTAAAATCACCAACAGATCAAGATGGCACTTACAATCCGGCTTGGATCGTGTCCGTGTTCGAGGTGTGGATGGCGATTTAGCTGTCCTGTATTTAGCAAAAGATATATGTGAGGGACAAGCGGGCGATAAATACCTGAGAAGGACTTCCTGCTATCACTGCTTAGCTTGAGTACTTGACAACAGATAGGTGATCTAACAGGAATACTGACCAGGTACGGCGCACAGCTATCAGATTTGTCGAGAAATACTGACGCACGAGAAAAGCTTGACCTGACTGGCTATAAGTTAACCTGTGAGTCACTCGAGAGCTGAAGGAGGGAAAGAGGCTTACAGAAAGTTTCGTGATGACGCGTATGTCGGTGCGATTGGGGCTGAGCTTGAACTGTCAGTAAAGGTCCAAGTCGAGGGTTCGATGAGTCATACAAGAAGGTTGGACTGGCTGGACGCGTAAGTCTGTCCGTTTCTCCGAGTCGTGATGATAGAATGAACTTACAAGAAGGTTCGGGGCAATCGGAAGGTGGTGGCGGAGTTGAGTTTATGAGTCAGTCACAAGGTTCTGGCGGAAAGAGTCAGCATCGAACCAAAGCCTTCACAAGCGATCGGAAGTGGACTCACAGAAAATACACTTCGGGTTTAACACAATGGGAAAGTTCTGCCTCAAGCAGAGCTTCAAACGGGCAATCCAACCAGCAGATCGCCTCAAATTGCCATAGAGAGGAACCAAGCCTCCATCTCATAGCAGTAGAGGATCCAACTTCCCCAGGAAGCTGGATAGACATGGTATAGCTCAGCATACCAGGAGGTAGTAGTGGTGCCCACCATCGAGGCGGTAACCACCCGTGGTAAAGGGAATGCAAGATGCACCAGGCAACTGTGCGATGATAGGGTAGTGGTGGTGTCGTGGTTGAAGGAGTGCACCAGAGACTGCGCCAGGCATCTCGTGGTGAAAGGGAGGGAAGGAAGAGGCGGAATGCACAGTCAACGACGCCATCTCCTCTGCCCAGCAGAGCGATGCGTCGTATTCCTCGGAGCGTAAGGGTGATGCCGGCCTTGATGACGGCCGTGATGACGGCTTCGACCCCGAGAGCTTCTCCCTCTAGTGGAAGAACGAGAGGATGGAGTGCGTGAGTGAGTAGGTGGTGAGTCTGCATCGTCCAACTGCCAAAGTCGAGGAGGGATGATACCAGGAATCAAGTCGAAATCCGTATGTTTTGACCTCACCGAGTCAAACTGCTCAATGTCGAAGTACTTCAAGGCCCATTGGGTAGCGACCTTGCTGTGCTTCGTGACTAAGTGCTGGTAGGTGGTGTGACCGACCATGTCCTCAAGCTTCTTGCGTGCGTCCTTGAGCCTTTCACATTGAACGAAGAGATGGAATGGCGTCTCTCGAAACTTCTCGCAAGCACAACGGCCACACCCCGCTTCCTTGATGCCAATTTTGGAGAGATGGGCCTTGAGTCCGATGAACTCGGTCCGACAGTGGAGGAGAATCGTGGTCTGGGCCCGAGACATGTTCTTGTCGTAGTAGCTAAGGCTCTGTTTGCCCCAACTCTCCGTGAGGGCAGCGGGTAGCTGAGCACTATTGTCCCCGCGAGACGTCCTGGCTCTCTCAAACCTTCGATGGAGGATGTACTTCTCCCATCTGACCCAGCAGCTTCGGGTCGCTCGAACCTTGATGAAGCTCCTCAGTCTAATGTTGCGAGCCTTTGGATCATCCAGGGCGTTCAAACCCTTCTTACGCCTCTCTGCATTTTCGTCAAAGTTGATACTCTGGAACAGATTGATGATACATGCAAAAGCATCAAGGTTTAGATCATCGTACGGGTTGCGAACCCCAGACTTCAAGAAGTCAAAGGTCTTGTCCGATCGCCATAGCGGACGCGGAGGGAAGAGTACTTTGGCGCGCTGTAAAGTGGCTTGGGAGTGAAGAACTGTCCATATGTTCTCGACGAACATTTCCTTCTCCAAAATCTGTGGAGCGGTGCGGTAAAAAGCGCCGGAAATCTTGCGAAGACAGAAGGTGTAGGCATCCTCAAGACGCTTCATCTGCTTGTTGTTGATCTGATAGCTGATCTTGTCTTTGTCGTCCCGTTCCCTTCTGATGAACCACGCTCCGCAGGCATATGTAAAAACAGGTCGGATCTTGGATATGAAGAAGAGGCGCATTGTTATGAGGTTTGGACCCCAATGTGGCCCAGATATGAAGCTCAAGTAGCTCATCCTCTGCTTCACCTTGCGAATAATCATCGAAATGTGTTCTCCCCAAGTAAGGTCACTGCTGACAATAACGCCGAGGATTTTCATCTTGGGTGCCGGCTCCTCGTGAAAGTCGGGTATGTTGGGGATCACGTTGTTATGGCCCTTCTTGCTCTGTCGTTTCTTGAAGTGCATAATCTTGTACTTCCCGGCCCCGAAACGAAGATCCAGCTCGTCTGCTGTGGTCATGACGCTCTCGTGTAGCATCTCGAGACCTTTGCAGTTGGCCTCGTAACTGTCTGATATGGCCATTAGGTAAATGTTGTCGACGAATGCAAATGCAGAGAGATTGACTTTGCTCTTCTTGCCATTCACTTCAACAGGGTATTCCGAAAAGGTTTTTGCGCGTTGGAGAAGGTGAGCGGCGAAGAAGAGGAAAAGGATAGGCGAGAGCGGCGAACCCTGGGGAACGCCCGTGTTGAGATCGAATTGGTCAGAAATGATACCAGGAAGGCGAAAGCTTGCTGTGCGATCTCAGAGAAAAGACTGAATCATGTTGACGATCCATCGTGGGAACCCCTTGTCAGCCAGAGTTTGGATGAGAGCCTGCCTCCAGACATTGTCATAAGCACCGCTTATGTCGAGTCCCATGATGGTAACAACTTTTCCCTGGGCCCAGGCGCTGTACACCTTGTCAAGCATGTACTCGAGGGCTTCCGAAGTCGTTCTCCAGCCAAACTGCCGTGCGGGTAGAAGATGTGGATATGCCTTGAGGGCCTCTTGCATCCTTGAAGCCACAATCTTCTCGAGAATCTTGCCGAGGCATGACAGCAAGGCGAGAGGCCTCCAGCTCGTAGGCATGTTAGCAGGCTTGCCTGACTTGCGTACCATGACGAGAATGGCATCCTTGAAGTTGGCCGGGTGGTAGCTCATATTGAGGCAGACTTGGAAAGCCCGCAAAAGATGAGATCGCAATTCGTCGCCTCCAAGCTGAATGGCTTCGTACGGAACTTCATCGGGTCCGGTAGACTTCCATCTCGGCAAACCTTTGATGATCTCCTCGAGTTCCTTGTCGGTCAAGCTCTGTCGAATATGCATCTCTTCTCCGCGACCAGTGAAGTCTGCAGAGACTGGGGCTCTGCAGGACTTGGGGCCTTTGTTGGCGCGGAAGATGACCTTCTTGAACATAATGACCTTCTTCTTAGGAGTATCGGCATTCTCCATGCCGCCATAGATCATCGTAGGTAGCTGCGAGGATTCCACGGGTCGACGGATCTTCTGCCCCAAAGAGGCCAAATGAAAGGTCTTGCGTATAGATGGGGGCTCCGCCTCGGTGAACATGCGCCACAGCTCTCGCTTATCCCTCCTGATGTACCGTCAAAGTTGCTTAATCCGAACTTGGATCTCTGGTGTTATTCTAGGGGACTCTTGGAGAGCAGTCACTTTAGACACTCGGTCGTTCAACTGCTTCTCGAGGATGGTTTGTCGTTTCCTCTGAAGGCCAATCTCAATCACGGGAGCAACCAAACGAATGGTTTCCCTAAAGGCCTGGATGATCTTGGAGAGGTAGCTGATGATCTGCTCACGAGTACTGAGAGGGTCGCTCTTGGGAGGAAGGTGTTTGGCAAGCTCTTTCATGAAGGTCTTTTGATCAACCCTGTCTAAACAAGCCTTCGTTCGGACCTTGGTTCCGATGGAGCGAGTGATCTTGGTCTCGATGATGCGGTGGTCGCTTCGGAAACCCGGGGCCGAATGAATCCGGCAGTACACCACGTGAGGAACAATGGTCCGATTCACAAAGGTCAGGTCGATGGTTGAACTCCTAACAGACTCGTCCTGGGAGTTGGAATAGGTGATGGTTCCGGGAATAGTAAGCAGTTGCATGTTGCTGCTGCTGACTCTCTCGTAAAAGTCCCTAGTTTTCGCGGTTTCGTTCCTCGTGTGGCCGCTCCAGCTGCGATGATGGAGATTGAAATCACCAACGAGGACAGCATCCCCTGTAGTGTCGTCGATGCGCTCGAACAAAGCGTCCAGGTCAAGTCTGTTATTGCGGTCGTAGACGTTGTGAATCGTGAGAATGCGCTCGGCAGTCAGGATCTGAAGCGTAGCTACGAGGCCATTGTTGACTCCGGTATCCATTATCGCTTCCCATGAAGTTGTGGGGATGGACTTGTGGACGTAAAAGCAAACGCTGTGCATCAAGGGCTCAGCGGCAATGGCTGGAGGGTCAGTGCCATCAGACGTCGCAGAGATGGGAGCAGCGTTGGTAGTAGCGTTGGTAGTAGCGTTGGTAGTAGCGTTGGTTGTAGCATTCGTCGTAGCGTTGGTCCCGGTAGCCGAGGATCCATTACGCCAGGTTGGGTATTGCTCCTCAGTGATAGGATGATCAGAGGAGAAGAAGATGTTGTATCCTGGTACATTGTGGAATGCAAGACGGTTTGGGGGGTCCTGAATGGCTAAGACACGAGGTCGCTCATTCTCGGGTGCGAGTCTCAGTGCAGTCTCGAGGTGGCGGATTCTGATGGGAGCCCCTCTGAGATTGACGCTCCAGATAGTGATCTCTTTCAGGAGGGTCTCGTCTTCCCGGATCTCGCCACCGTCGATATGATCATCATTGAACTCGCTGAATTCCTCATCGATGTTCATGTACTCGAGGTCCTCGATCATGGTATTCTCGTGATTGGTGGCCTGCATATTGAAGTGATGCAATCGCTTTGACTGATACTGTACTGATAATAATGTGTAGACACCTTAGTAGGCTGGTAGGCTGGTAGGCTGGTAGGCTGGTAGGCTGGTAGGCTGGTAGGCTGGTAGGCTGGTAGGCTGGTAGGCTGGTAGGCTGGTAGGCTGGTAGGCTGGTAGGCTGGTAGGCTGGTAGGCTGGTAGGCTGGTGGGTATGCTGATAGGTAGGTAGGTAGCTACTTGGTCCAGTAGCTGAGTGAGCTGTATTCTATAGTTCTAAGAGTGAGTTGGGGCATATGAAGAGTGGTGAATGGTGGACAATACCTTCGAGGTTTACGAGACTGCAGATAGGTCTTGAGCTACTACTGGAAGCTTGTACACTTCAGTATTCGGAACACAGAGTGATGTCGTGAGTGAAAGCAGAAGTTACATACCAAAGAAGGCGTGACGAAATAGGTGTGATTGACGTGTAAATTGTGCTGTAGCCCCGGGTAGTAGCTAGTACAATGGTTTAAGATATAGGCAGCGTAGTGTGCCAATAGAGTAGAGCGGTGAGATAGGCAAGAGAGATGATAAACGAAATATAAGGAGGCTTTTTTTAAGGTATTTTAAAAGAATTTTCAGAAGTATTTTTTAAGGATCCTTTCACAGAGCTTGAAAGATTTGGCAGACGAAGGTACGAGTACCAAAGCGACAAGAATAGTGGTTGCAAAGAGTAAAGGTAAAAGTGATAATGGGATGGGATGGTGAAGAAGGATAATGGGAGGGAATTCGGGGCCTTTTTATGTTCAATCTGTACCATTTAACGCCAAGTCGGAAAGGAATGCATCCGGCCTTGTGGCTTCTACCCCTCTTCCTGCGATTATCATGGTGCCCACGACCACCGACTTCATTGGTCTTCACCGGCTCGCACGGAACGTTCTCGCCCTCTCCGAGTGACCACATGAGCACTTTAGAATGGTCGTTTGCGTCGATAGCGGGCGCAAGGGCGTGGATAGCTCGTAAACGTGCATAATCATGATACCACGAAGTGTCCGTGAGCCGGCATCTGACCCATCGTTATCAACGCCATACGCAACCTCCGGCATGATCTTTCCTTGGTATCATGCCAGAATATGACTCTAAGCTCTCAACATCACGATGGTGTTGCCGCAGGGACGCCGTGAAGCATTGATGATGAGGGTATCGAGAGTATATTGAGGTTGTAAACTATCATATCAGCCAAAAGCGTAACTGTACGATTCTACTACTGCTTCAACTGCAGCATATACCCTTCATCTGGGCTCATTCATGACGTGTAGCTCTTCATCCGAGCTACAGAGCCATGTAATGTCATTGATGGCAGAAGAGAAAACTGACGATGCTAGTGTACCGAGAACAATGATCCTGACAACCGGAATGCCTTCATATGACATCTACCGAACAATTTACCGTCCACCTCCTCCTCAACGCCAAAACACATGTCCAAAACTAAGAGAAATACCGGTCCAGCTTCGTTTGTTTAGGGCCAGTGTCCGGTGCCTCTCTTGCAATACCCTTGCCTTTCCCTCTTGAACCAGTCTTAGATTTACGCTTTGACCGGGCCTTTGCCTTCCTTCCAGGGCTATATTCATCGTCAGATCCATCCTCCTCCCCAGAAGCAGCCGCTGACTCAGGGCCGATGTCATGCTGAAGCAGCTCTTGGTCACTGGGAGAAGCTTGAGAAGCGTCTCTCTCCAGCTGGGCTGCTATCTCGTCGTCATCTGTGAGTCCTCGCCGAGGTCGCAAGACTCGTGTGCTTTCGCGTGGAGCAATCTGAAGCGATCTCTGAGACGTCCCCGCTACGGGGCTGCTGTCATCTCCAGCAAGCTGGTCAGATGGATCGTGGCTGGGGTTGGCGGGAGATTCCAACAGACCTGAAGTGTTGGGACTAGAGCCAGCCGTGACGAACGATGACCCAGAGCTAGACCTGCTAGAACTAGACGCCGTTGAAGACCCAGGTGTGAACGAAGGCTGAACGCCACGGCGAGACCTTCTGAGTGTAGGTGTACTAGGATTCGCCTGCAAGAGCAAGGAGCTGTCGCTGTTGGTAGGGAGAGGCTCGTCGAATACAACAGTGCTGGTGACTGCAAGAGGCCCGGAGGTTGGGCTAGTTGGGGATGGCGCCGCCAAAGCCGAGTCACCACCGTCCTGAACTAGGGAGTCCTCAACTCTCAGCTTCTTGACGTTAATTGGAGATGCGAGGATGTCAAGGTCCTCATCCGGCCTCCAACGCCGCTTCCTGACACTCAAAGATCCAACGGACGAACTCTCTGTTGGAGGAGGCCCCTCTAGAGGCTGAGAAGCGGCGTCCGAGTCTGGGAGAGAGCAAGGAACCACAGCTGATGAGCTGCCAACTTCCGGTGAAGAAGGAGGTACAGCGAGCGGCTGCTGTGGTTCTTCTGGGTAGACCTGAGAGGCCACTGCGCTACTCGACTGATCTGTGGCAGTAGACGAGGATCGGCGACGCTTGCGGGCAACTGAGGTCTCTGGGGAAGAATCGCATACAGCCTCCGCTGGCTTGGGTTCATCGGCTGTGACAGCACAAGTAAGAAGGCCAGGAGGAGTATCGGGGATGAAATCCCAGTCGACTTCGCCCTCTGAACCGATAGGTGTAGAAGGGATGGAGATGATTCCGGCAATCATATCGCGACTGAGCTCAGGAAGGCCATCCAGGGAAACATCCGGAGCAGAGTCCGACGGCACCATATCACAGGTATCCTCAGCCTGTTGTGCGACGGCTGGAGACTCGTGGCCTTCCGGATACAAAGGATGGTCGGCAGAGAGCTCAAAGATTGACTCAACTGGGCAATCAGCAGGGAGCTCGAAGACCTCTTGCTGGGCTGCTTCCTCGAAGGTATCCATAAAGAGATCCGCGTCACTCAGCTCAGAGTACGAGGAGAACGGGGGCTCAACAGATACCTGCCTCGCCGGGGAAGCGCCGTTGCTATTCAAGCCAGATCCATACAGAGATCCATCAGGGAATGGAGTTTGCCAAGCAGGCGATGGAGTCTGCCGAGAAGGCGATCGGTTAGCATAGTCGTAAAGGACCCTTGCCGATGCTCTTGGGCTGTTAGCTAGAGATAGATCCCCAGTGACCGTGCCCAGGCGGCTGTGAGTAGATAGGACTGAAGGTGAAGGTGATGCCCTGCGTGGGTGAGGTGCGTGGTAACCGGGGTTGGTTGGAAGGGTAGGTCCTAGGTTACCTGCAGCAACGCGCACAAAGGCTTCGACGAGGCGAAACAGGATATCTCCACCTCTGCCGAGGGCATGAGAAAGCAGAGGTTCATCGGGTGTTGCTGCGCCTTGATCAGAGAGGATCTCGCGAAGGAGCTCCTGAATTCCAAACCTGGACCGAGGACTTTCGTTCTCAGTGGATATACCAGGCGAAACTGACCGCCCAGAAGACTCAGTCTACTGTCCGTTGGTATCCCAGGATGCCCGGCCTCGCCATAGACTGCACCTGTGCAGTACATCCAGAACCCGAGGGTGCCTGCAACATCTCAGCCAGTAGCTGGGATGAGCGCCGCCGCAGAAAAAGCATTTGTATTTATCTTGCTTGGCCTTGCACTCGCTTGTCTTATGAGCTTCTAAGCACCGACCGCATCGAACCCCGTTGGGGCAGTGCTTTGCCATATGACCGAAGTCCTGGCAGTTGAAGCACTGCTTGGGCACATACTTGGGATCAAGAGAACTAAGAGCGGGGTTAGAATATTTTTGTGCATTGATCGGTCTCATCTACTTACTCGAAAGAAGTTTGCAGTCCTTCCAAAGTATACATTTTCCCTGAAGCAGCAGTCTGGGCTTCCTCGCGATTCCGCAGGACAAACCATAAACGGCCGTACTTCCAGTATGCCCTATGGATGTTGAGGCCTGTTTCTCTCTTCCAAAACTTCAGGTTCTTCTCGGGGTCTTTGAACTTGGCCCGGGTAGACTTGTCTCCATAAGCCTTGTTTTTGGAAGTCTTCATTTTGTCAACCTCGGTGCGAGTGATGTTTGCAGGGCTGATGTGGAATTCCTCAGGGTATAAAGCGCATCCTGGGGAATTAATAATGTTTTTTAACCTTTCCTCGTGCATTCGAATCTCTCGAGCGCTGAGGTCGCTAGGAACGATCAACAGAATCCGATCCGTCTCTAAAGGAGGGAACTGCACAGTTTTGATAGCGTCGAAAGGGGGCCAAGATTTGCACACTTGGTAAGGATGGCCTCTGAGATCAACATGTGGCTGGTATCAGGATCTACATTGATCTTGAGGACGGCGTTGCGAGATTCTTTCCAGGCTTTGTTCTTCTTTGCCAAAGTGCTTGCCATGGACAGTTGTGGAACAGTGTATCCGGACTTGCGAGCAGCCGCGTTCACAAACCGGATCCATTCATCATCCGGGGTCCTGAGCAACTTGCGAGCAGCAAGGGGGCGGGGATCATCATCTCTAGACCAGAAATCCTCTAAAGATGATTGCTGACGACCTTCCCCGGTATGGGCTCGCGGGGAAACAGGGTGCAGGGAGGTTTGGTGAGAGCCAGAGCCATTGGACTGGCTAGTACCAAAATGGCTAGGCGTCGGCGAAGACCGGCGAGACTCAAAATCATGGCTAGCGGCCTGCCTAGTACCAGAAGGGGATGGGGTTTCTGCAGTGCCCCCAAAGCCGTTGCTGCCAGCTTGACCCCTACTCGACCCTCCAGAGCTGCGGTTATCAGCTCCAGAGATTGTTGAGCGAGTGACTGAAGACGAGGAAGACATGGTGCAATGAGATACTCTGAAGAAGAGCAATAGAGTATAGAAGAGATACAGTGATAAAGGCAGTTTGGTAGAAGATAGCAGTAGATGGCAAAGATATAATGTTGAAGTTGCGCGACAGTGGACTGATGGTCTAAGTGATGGGGGGATAAGCGGGATTTATGAAAGTCGCGCCTGGACAACGATAAATTGGCCGCAAAGCATTGATGAAGAGGAAAAGAATATTTTTAACGAAAAAAAAGAAGGGGGCATCGCAGACTCCCTGAAAGTCGGCTCGATATCTCATTAAGAAGGAGCCACCTTTAGTATCATCCCGCGACAATCGCTACCGAAACATTCGTCTCGGAATAATCGGGAGGGCTCGAAGCGCATTCCCGAGATAGTTGCGTCACCGAATTGCAATTGGAGTGCAGGCTAAGAGAGGTACAAAGAGCAATCCTGAGCAGCCCCCGGTATATGCATATACAAGTATCGAACTAAGCCCAATCCTTCCCAGATTTGCGAAACTGTTGAGGGGGCAAAAGGTGGCAGCGATGAATTCCGAGTCACAGGACCAGACGCGACAGAGCGAGAGCACGCTAAAGCTGCAAGTCGAGATATGTGATGAGACAGAAGATCGCAGACTTGACCCTAAAGTAGGGTGATAAGGTTGAGGGGCAAACAAACGCTCAGCCGCAGTGTCTAGACCATGTTCGAGCCAAGGAATCGGCTCATCACAAGACTCCTTGCAGTGGTGGTCTTGAGAGAAAAAAAAGCAATGACATTCTCATTGCCGGTATCAGCTGCCCTCCCTGCATTCCCACGGCTTACAGATCTTCCAATGCTGATCTGCGACACGTCATTGACATTATTCACATCCATAGCTTATGCTTCCCATTGGACGTTTCCGAGTTGGAGGGCTAAAGTACCTACCCCTCGATCAGTACCTGTCCTCCCGTCTGTAACATCAATGGCCCGGACCGGGAGGCATTGAAGCTCGGCAACTCCGCAAGTAGTTAGTTCACGTCATCGTGTAAGATAACGTATCACGAGCAAGTCGTTTTGGCCTTGGGAGCAGGTCGACTTGGGATGACTTGAGAAAGTTGAGAGGGAGTGACTGGGACGTTCTGGTAGGGATGACTGCGGAACACGACGGACACAATGCTCCTCCCCTCGTCCCTCTCCTCACTGTTTGCGTAGTTCTTAACTGAGCTACGTCCGTTAAGTAGGCCACAATCATCTATAAAGACTCACATATGTCCTCCTGTCTTCTTCTCAGGATCATCAATTTCGATCATCAGCTTCTTTCACTTCTACCAGATCTTTGCTCCCTCTTCTATTTTTACTACGTCGCTAACCTCATTCCTACACTGTATTCGACCATCTCCCCATTATCTATTCCAATTCACTCCGTTCTTCCTTCCTCGAAAAACTAACCCGTACTCAGCATCACAATTAGCCTCAATCCTCGATAACACAAGCATGGGTAAGAAGAGAAAGTCAGTATATGCCGTCAGTATTGGACGCAATTGGGGGTTCCGAACCGACTATAACGATGTCCTGCAAGACACTTACCAGTATCCGGGAGCTGAGTGTAAGATTCATCACTCCTTCTATGCTATTTACAGTCTAAAGCTCTCAAACATATAGTTGCAGGGTTCCAAAACTCGGAGGAGGCCAGAGAGTGGATGGAGGAACCGAGACGTACCAAACGCCGCGATATGCACCTAGCCCGGCTCAAAGAACCAGATGACGAACAAGTCCGTTCTCAGTTGGAAGCCGAGGTGAAGGCCTTGAACGACAAAATCGTCTTCAAGACAGCCGCCAAGGTCACAGTTAACGAGAAGGAGCCTAATGATATTCCTAGGGGAGCTACCTCTACTCCATCTCCTTCTCCTTCTCCCTCTCCATCTCTCTCTTCTTCCCCCTCTTCCTCTCCTTCTCCGTCTTCCTCCTCTCGTTGTTCTCGCTGTTCTGGTTGCTCTTGCTCCTCTTCTCCCGGCGGTGATCTTCCTTCGTCTCCTCCTTCTACCAAGCCAGTTAAGACGACTTCTTCCCCTGCCTCTGATTAGGGTTTTGCTTCCGCTATGTTTGGGATGTGGTTGGAAGGATGACAACGCAATTCAGATCGAGCTTGAAGATGTGTCACAGATTTGGCTACTTGGAAATCATGTTTGGTGGAATCGCAGGTATTTGGAATTTGTATCCTCCCTCGTTTCAGTCCGTCTCTATCTCGTTGGTTGGTCGCTCTAGTCACTCTCTGAATCGATTCTTGTACCCCAAACCCTGTCCCCAATGATATCGATTGTTTACATATAACAACTTTCTTGTTGACTGAGCAGTGTTACTTACATACAAAGCCATAAATCCCAAAATTGAGTTTTGTGATTCTGAGCAATGTACATAAGGAAATGCAGCACTTAGCTTCTCATCTCTGAGAGTCTACACCTTAGTAACAGGTCTTTATTCCTATTGCCAACTCCAAAAGGCTGATCGTGCCTTTTGTTCTCGCAGCTTCATCCTATTCCTTGCCTCTCGCACATCCTCGTCCGCTTTTTCCAACTTTTTCTTCCATCTCCGTTCGTCGCCTTCATACGCCGGTGCCAAGAAGGTATCTTCCCTTCCAGCTACCTTCTTCAACCATCGCCTTTCAACGAAATCCTCAAAGCCGCAAGTAAGTTCAGACACATCCAACTTGTACTCCGCCATGGAGAGTCTTACCTGGTAGTAGTCTGTATACTGAAAATGGCCTCTGAGTTCTGTGACATACTGATCTGCTGACTTGGAAAGAGCTTCAAGCTCCTTTTCAACCTGTTCGTTCCGCTCCATTGTGTCTTGCAAGTCCTGGATTGCATCTTGTAGTTTCTTCTGGGCCCTGTCTGGATCCGACAAGGCCCTGAGGCTTGAGCATTCAGCAGGATGTTGCGCGAAAACGCCTTCCGCTCGGTTATTGGTATCATGGAATCGATCATTCGTCTCCTTAACTGCTTTCTCCAGGGGTATCCTCTTCATTTTAATACTTTCTTGCTGCAATGTAGCCTTGCTGCTGTCTTTACTCGAATCATGTGTAGCGCAGGGTGCAGCCGGATATTTATCACTGTTCCTAGTGGTTGAACAGTAGATACACATTTTTGCAGTGCTGAATATAACTATGAGATGTCAGATGTTGAGTGTTGAGTATTGGAACTCGTTGAATTGTTGGTGACTGTCCCTGTATAGATGCTGGGAAACTGCGGCCGCAAAAAGTGAAACGGCAACAGAAGTCATTTTTAGCTCTTTGTACACGTTTTGGTATGGACTAAATACGTGACAAATTGAGTTCAGGAGTTCATCGTATTGATTAGAATCATGGAGCTCTTCTATCAAAAAGACAATAACACCCATATAAACATATTGGAGCTTTCTAAACGGCGGCACTAGCTGCTAGTCATTATTGCGATTAGATATTTCTTTATTTTAGGAACATAACAATAAATAGTACGCCACGGTCTTGTGAAATCAGGAGGAGCAGTTGTCTAAAGATTTTAACTACAGGGTAAACGGCATCCGGTGTATAAGACCATATTCGGAATCAGGACGGCATAAGCCAATTTGGGTACAGGGGACAGCACCCCTAAGGGCGCTATAAATACAGGGCACCTACGTAATATTCGCCGTCCCTTATCCGAGCTTCTAAAAATAGTCTTTGAATAGAAATGCCATCAGTCTTCTATCTCTCTATATGGTAAGAGTTATTCGAACGGGAAAGCATAATCTCGTAGTGCGATAGACACACGAATTAAGCACAAGTAGAAGCAGAAGTCTTGAACTTAGAGATTTATGGACTTGATCCTTGTTTATTTAGTCCTATTTATTAAATATCCCCGGTGCCTCGATCACTTTGGCTAACCCCATGCGGAGCATAGAATCCGACCCTGCACCGTGACTATTACTGCTTTGGGATACAGTTCTAGGAATCATATAACGGGATTCGTTGGCTTAGATTTCCATTACCCTATAACTTCCTTTTCTAATCCTACCCAGGTGCACCTTCAAATCCAGCACCTTGGCCCCTCATAATACTTTCCACGCTAGTCCCATTCCAAAGGCACCAAATTATCACTATTCCAAGCATACGCCTTAAGACTTCTACAAATACCTACATTAACCCGTCTTCAATCCTTACGGTAGAAGATCAATAGGCTTCGTAATACGGCCACGATAACGAGCATGATCGCATTCGAGTCTGTCTGTTCTTATAAACGCATTGGTTTAACAAACACGATATTTCTTAATATCATTACATGATTATAAAGACAATATTTCTTTATCTGAGATATTTTAATACGAGTACATAGCAATTTCTTGTTATACTCTCTTAGTATACGGTCAGCTAGAGGCTGATATTATCTTCCTACTCGTGATTTACCAATCCTCTCATCTTTAGTCAGATCTAGATAATACAAAATCGTCTATAATCTGCGACTTATACGTATACATATTTGCAAGTGAGTATATATACCTATGGCGATGGTCTATGATTCCCGCCAGGAAGTACCTCTTTATCGCAACTGGCATAAGTAAAGGCTTGAGGAGGCCGTTTTTTATTTCTCAGGTCAGAAGTTTGCCTTTTGGTGGTCGCCCTTAGAAGTTAGATCCTTGCCACTTGCGAGGTGTTGTTGGAAAACAATCTAAGACCATCGCAGGCCCTGCTATGGAAGCTGCCAGAAAAGGAGGCACAGCCGTGCACTTGAGCGACCTGGGGAAAAGCAAGTCTATCGCCAATTACTTGGAGAAATTCGTCTATGGGAAACATACAAGCTCTTCGCCGCCCGCTGCTGCGATAAGCGTTTAGTCACATGACAAGTTGGGATCACACAGAGTATTAAAGCGCGAGACATAGTTCCATTTCATCGTTACAATTACTCTTAGCTAGGGCATTATGCAGCGGAATGCTGTAACTCAACGTGGAATGTAGTGACCAGAGCAATTGACGTATAGTATTAAAGCAACTACTTGACTGCTAAAATGTAGCAAAGGTTCTTGACATACAACCCTTGCTCATGTAACGCACAACGATACCACTACAACTAGAATTGCGTTAACTGAATGATTGAGTAACAAGGCAATTAAATCTAGATGTTCTTTTGTACAAAATTGGTCATAGTTCTCAGTTAGTGGTCCTGATTAAAATCACACTGTTCTCAATGCACTAAAATCTAGTTAGGTTGTAAAGCCGCTGTGCAAATGATGGGAGATAATTAGGCTGAAAGAGTTGTATTAGAAATATGATGACTTCTGGGAAACCTAGTAACACACACCTTTTTCTAGTTTTCATAGCAATTCTTGAGTTTCCGTCATTATCCCTTCATTTCAGCTGCCTGGGCATTATTCTTTCTGGTGATGTACGAATACAAGGTAACTAATACCTCATCATCACGCTCAGCGGCCAAAACGACCAGGAACCCCCGAAGCTCGGAAAAACCAACCCCTTAAACACTGTAGAGTTCAATTGATTATCTTATATCCGGTTCGGCCATTCCTCGGTAGCGCGTGTCCTAACCAACTCTGACTCTTTTTAGCTTCAATTAGCCAGTATCTTACAGAAATGAGCGCGCAGAAATCGCACAAGACACAAATTAGATCCTTAGTATGTTCTACACTCTATCTAAAACTTTCTCCCATTGTAATTTTATGTTTTATGCCCTATGGCCCTGTCTCAAAATAGCAGCCGAGTACCTACATCAAATCAGTTGACAGGCCCAAAGATCGTATCACAAATTACTTACAGGATTATTCCGAGCAAAGCCATCATGAGGCCGATGATAGACTTATCAGCAACATCTCTGCCGGAAATGTACCAGCCGATAGCAACAATGATACAAGTCTTGCCGTGAGCTACAACGGTACTAGTCACTGGACCCATTTCCGCAATGATGAAGAATTGGGAGATGTTGACCAATGCTGCGAAGACACCAGACTATATGACTTATTAACAGAAGTCCCATCTCAAAAGACAAAAACAAGGTTAAGACGTACCATCAGAATCAAGACCCAAAGGTCCAGAGACAAATCTTCCTGAGCAGGAGCCTTATCAACAAAGGGTATAAAGTAAAGCAGCAGGAACGCAGAGAGGGGAGCTTGGTTAAGTAACAGCTGCATACTTGTCATACTCAGCTGCCGTCTATAACTCTCAAGCCATACTGTATAAAGTGACGAAAAGAAGATGCCTAAAAATGCAAAGACAACACCCAACAAGCCAGTGGTCGCAGCACTAGCACTCGTGGCTTTGGTGTCAAAGTAAGACACCATTCCGACACCGACACAGGCCGGAACTAGTGCCATACAAGCATAAAAAGGGAGAGTAGCTCTATACAGCACAAAGTTCATAGCAGCGACACAAGGTGTGATCAGAATACGAGAGATCTGGTAGAATGGGACAGACGAGTATGCTAGCGAGAGGTTCGGGAAGATGACGTTGAGGGCCATGACGGTGGAGAGCGGTATCATCTGTCGAACGGCGACGGATTTAGGTGTGAAGAAAGCAAATCTAGGGCGGGAGAGGATGAACAGCACGAGGCCGGTGATGGTGAAGTGAAACGCTGCGAAAGAGAGTTGTGCATGTTTGAGGGAGTTGCCAGAGAGGATAGCTTTGTTAGTGAAGACCTGAAATACCGTAAGCATCACAGCCGCAGCCACGTTCGAGAGAGGTGAGAGAGTATACAATTAAGACTGTCGCGACAACATTGACCAACGTCCAAAAGATCGACTTGATCGCCGAGCTCGAAGCTCTACGCACAGGCTGAGCCGATTCCTTCTCTCGTACATGCTCATTGTGTTCAGACAGAAGGGGTTCATCATCGTGAAAGAGCTCGTTGAGCTCAAAGTCGCTCGGTCGTCTACCGAATTCTTCATCATCGATGTTGGACGTCTGAGGTGAAGAATCTATCGTTGTCGCGGATGGAGATGGAGATGCCACCTCTGGGATAAAGTATAGCTTTGAGTCTGCTTCTCGTGACATGATTAGTTTAAAGAGTGACAGAAGTTGGATTAATAGGCATAGAAGAAAGGTGTCGAGCTGTTTGAGATGAGAGAAAGGTTCGTGAGGCAAGGCGCGTGATGTAGGTGTAGTGTAGGTAATTTAACTCAGAATGACACATATTCAAAACCCTTCGGTGAGCGCATCAAGCTCACATGTAAAAGTAAGAGATAGAGATAATGACCTGTCGTTTGACTAAGTGCCTGGAAATCGAAGCTTACTTTCTCCATCTTCATATCAGGGCTCATCCCCTGCGCACAGAGGGAGCTGAAGCTTTACTGCCCCCACGGAGCAACTCTATTCCTAGAACAGGATTATGGTAAAACCTACCTATTTCCACACCCGATAGGGACATCAGAGAGAACGAAAGCTTGAGAGTTAGAACGAGGATACTAAATTACACTTATTAAAGAGTCCCCTGAGACTAGGCCAAATTACCTAAATATTTCCATCCCTTAGGGTGAAGGCTTTGAGCTTTCTTGCTCCCCTACTGTGACATGCATCTAATGGGGATAGGCAGTCCCGTTCGTGTTCCTGGACGAGAAAATCAGCTTTGCCTAGTGCAAGGGCGGAAGGGTTAGTAGCGGGGCCGGATTTGTCTCATCCCCTGCACGGCAAGGGATAGCGCTTGAAAATACAGACTAGTTGTTGCTGACGACAGAAACTAGACTAAAAGGAGAGCGGGGAATTGAGGGGTTATCGAGGGGTCGCTTAGTGCTGAACGACTGTATGCTTGACACTTGACAGTAGCCAGCGTATAGCCAAGTGACCTGCATTTCCATGTCAGCTCCTGAGCGATGTGCCTTGTGCACCCGCCAAATACTAGCTAGTCTAAAGGTGATTAAGGGTTCTCGAGGCTCCAGAGCGGTTAGGCTACTGTAGCGCCGAGATCTTGGCAATACATCGCGAGCATATAGTAAGACAGTGGAAAGACAAAACATCATGGTGATGTCCATAACAAGTAAGGATTGAGCAGGAATAAAATATTTAGGCAGTTCTGGAACCATTCTATGAAGTAGTTGAAGCGGCTTCGGCCGTAGTCGTCGACGCCACAATCTGACCCATGCGATTATCCCCAGGACATCTCTCCTTCTCAAGCTTCATGCTAAGAATGATATGTATCTCCGGGCAATACTTCAAAGCCTCTTTCCTAGCTTCAGGGAACTTCCAGACCTCTTTGTCGACCTGATCCCCATGGGCTCGAAGGTTGTACCCCATCGGCTGCAAGGTGATATTGTTCTGAACAGCGAAGGGTCGATCTGAGGTCATGGCTAGCTTTGCATCTGGGAGGACTTCGAGACGTGGGCCGAACCACGAGTCATCAGCTGCGCTATCGTTGTATCGTGATTGGAAGCTCAGAATCTGCTTTATGGCTGAGACGCGACGGAGAGAGAGATCACCGTAGACTGCGAGGTTCTTGTTTTCTCTGTTGCTAGACAAATATTAGTTGGTAGAGAAGATGGGGAAGGGGAGAAGTTACTCTGTAGCACCAGCCCAAGTATAATCCAGCCAGTCATTTAGGCTCAACTCCGAGTTAGCACATAAAATACTGTCCGAGCTGAACATTAAGAGCCACTCAACCCCAGGTAGGAACTCGTCATAAAACCTGGTATCAGTAAGGAGACGACTTCTATCCTCTCTCGATCTAATCTTCCATGGCTGCGGCAGCTGCATCATCTCAATCTTGCCTAAACCCTGCTGAACCTGTATTCCAAACGCTCGACCGACAGTCCACACGCTTTTTTGGATCCGACAAAGATGAATCGCCAGTCTGGCGGCACAACACCGATCATGTGGAGGATGAGAGGGACGAGAAGCGGTAGGGGCTCGGGTTCGATAATGAGCGCTACCTTGGAGGCGTTGTAGTTCTTTCGAGGATCATTGTTAGGAGACCAGTCGATGGCGATGGAAGGGAGGTTTTGGCGGGCTGAGGCAATGGCGGGTTTGCATTGTGGGAGGATGATGAGGGCGATGAACCATCTACGTAATTGTTAGCTGATAAGCGGTTGGGGGATGTTGTCGCTTACGCAGATAGTAATGCTACAGTAGCAATGAGGGGAGCTTGAAGAGAATCTCGCCGAAGCTTCAATTTGACAAAGGAAGGCATCATCATTCGACTTAAAGATTTGGCAAGGAATGGCATGAGTTAGTGAATGCATGAAAGAAAAGTAACGAGGGGGTTGAAATGACCGGTTCCTCAGCGCCCCTCTTGGCTTGGGAACACGGGACCCCCAAGAACAATGCACCATCCAAAGTTAAAAAAGAACAAAGTGTCTTCATGTTTATGGCTAATGACTTAGCTGGTCTTTATCGACAAGCAAAGAATTGGGGATGAGTTTGTGGCGTACTTGGACTGGTCCATACTGTATTTGGCAATCCCTGCGCAGGGTCTGGCACCAGGGTTGGACTAGATTCACCGGACAAAGCGACACCTCGAGCAAGGACGATAAGAGTTCAGCTCGATTCGCAGCGCAGTCTCAATTGATGCAACCGCACTCATTTCTGGGTGAGCAGCTGCTTTCAGTACCCACCATCGCCATCAACCTCTACATGTCATCACGATGATTACCTCAGTGTTTCAAGCGCAGCGACGGTTATCGTCACTGTCCCGCATCGCTATTATAGCACTGATAACAGTGTCTGGGTAAATGGACTCCTCCTCTAATCAACGCGAAGATACTAACGACAATTACAGTATCCTGATCATCCTCAACCTGACAGAAGTGCCGCTACCGACCCTCCCGAAAATCACGCTTCACTACGCCAATCAATCCATATACAACGAGTCCAAAGTCGCTCTCCTCATAGAAAACAGACCGCAACCTATCATCGCGCCTCTGATTCTCAAGTTCATGTACCAAATGCCGCCAGACTGGAAGTTTCGCTTCATGGGCTCCAACGAATCAGTAGCGTATGTGAATTCCTCCGCCGCGATGCGCGAGCACGTCAAGTCTGGGAAACTAGATTTGACGTACATACCCTCGAATATGAGCACTGCCGGCCAAGAAATGATTTCTCGGTTCTTGACGAATTTGTGGCTGTATGATACTGTGCTGCAGCCAGCGGAGATGCTGCTCGTCTTCCAGACGGATTCGATACTCTGCGCGAATAATAAACGAACGATTGAGGAGTTTCTGGGATACGACTACGTCGGCGCACCTTGGAATGTAGGAGGACAATATGGTGGGAATGGCGGCCTGTCGATCCGTCGGGTGAGTAGTATCGTCAGCATTCTGCAGAACCAACAGCGCGCCGACAACAGCGACCCCGAGGACGTCTGGCTTTCAACACGCCTAGGCCATCATGTCGATGGTCGAGTTGCAAATGGCTCTATATCCCAGCTTTTCTCAGGTGAGATGAACGGCGGGCCTGGGGAGGTAATACCTCAGCCGAAGTGCGATGGCGACTATGATGACGAGGAGTGCGAGCATGTGAACATGATGAAGCAGATGGAGCAGCCCGGGCGACCCGGACAGTGGGTGAAAGGTATAGATAATTGGCGAGAGGGGTTCTATGAG
This sequence comes from Fusarium pilosicola, assembly GCA_020615335.1. Taxonomy (NCBI): domain Eukaryota; kingdom Fungi; phylum Ascomycota; class Sordariomycetes; order Hypocreales; family Nectriaceae; genus Fusarium; species Fusarium pilosicola. Next base: position 194,996 of record JAGQDI010000021.1, on the reverse strand, counting down.
CCTATGGGGTATCATATTGGTGGAACTGGATACATGCATGGGACTATTTGGGGGACGAAACAGAGACGGGAGCATATTTATGATTATTGCCCTGAGGCTAAGATGGTGCTGGATATGGATTGGGCCCCTTTTGTACCAGGGGATTGTGCGAAGGATTGGTAGATGTTAATAGGGATGGCATTTGGAAGCATAGGGCAGCATAGAAAGAATGAGAACGCGTCATTTTCAACGTGTTCCTCGCTAAGAAATCCGATAGAATGACAGGATTGAACAACTTGAAAAGCTGCGGGAAATTGTGCGTGGTGATAAGTGCTTGTGTTTATAAGTAAAAACTGCAAGTAAAACGTCTAGCTCACATTTTAAACTTTATCTTACTCAAGAATCGAGGACATCCAGTAAAGTGAATCCAGAACATGTAAAGATAGCTTTTTCTATCGACGAAGCGACAACTAAATTACGGAGAAAGATGAGAACACTGGCAACTACTGAACCCCTGCGGCCTTCATCCTCTCGAAACACTGCCTGTAAGCATCATGAACCTCCGGGATCTCATACCCATACCCCTTCATCTTCTTCACCAACTTAGTACTATCCAACTGACAATTACTTCTTCCAGCCTTGATCACCTTAGCCTGCTCCTCAATGCTAAAGTTCTTCCACGTGAACCCGGGTCGTACAATCTCCTTGAATAAGCCGAGCACCTCGTTATGTGAGATAGCCCCGGGGTTTGTAAAGTTGTAAACACCAGTGTCTTTGTTTTCAGCGAGGATGATCGATGCAGGGAGGAGGTCGTGAAGAATAGTATTGCTATTGGGTATGTCGACGACGAATTCGTACTTGGAGATCTTGGTGACGAAGTTTCGGGGGTTGAGATCGTCGCTCACTGGCATGCGAAGACGAAGAATCAAGATATTGTCAAAACTTGCTAAGATCTAGAATCATGTTAGAAACGTGGAGACATTCTCAGGATTTATAACACTTACAGGTTCAACGTGGGCCTTCGTCATGGAGTAAAAGCTCCCATCAAAGTTCGGAGCATCCGTCTCCTTGAACCCCTTACCACCAATAGGATGATCCTCATCATACTGATAAATGCACCCAGTCGCAAAGACGGTGCAATGAATCCCTCGGCGAGAACACTCATCCGCAAGTGTCAAAGTCCCAATGACATTGGAAAGGACCGTCTGCGCCTTGTTATCCTCGCACCAGTCAACGTTAGGTCGACCAGTACAGCCCGCAGCGTTAAGAACGTGCGTTGGCTTGAAGACTTCGAGTGCTTTGGCGACACTGTCACGATCTTCCATGCGGATTGTCGTGGTGTAGACTTCTTTGCCTTGGCGGAGGAGGAGGTCGTTCAGAAGGCCGGCGATCCAGCCGTTGCCGCCCCATATGAGGAAGCGGTTGGGTATGCGAATGTGCAGGCCGTTAAGGCCATTTGCGCCGTCGGTGTGAATTCCAGGCATTTTGTTGAATGTGTTGTAAAGTTTAGTAGGAGTGAAGTACGAGGAGGAATGAGGAACGGTGGTGAGCTGAGAATTTGGGGGTGAAAGAAGTTGGGGCGGCAAGAGCTGAAAGGCAAGCTAAGTTACATAGACTTAATGAACTACGTGTTTGGGCTCAGCTTTGACCATAAGCACTTTGAGGTCGATCGGGTAAGTTGACGTGTTGAGACAAGAGGCAGGGATCCAGGGATACAGACAGTGAACGACAAGATCGGCACTATTTCATGAATAGCTGAGCTTCATTGAGCGGGTGTTAGTTCCGCCACAAGGGATAAGGGGTCAAAGGGGAAAACAGAGTTTGGTGCATCGAAGGTAGTCACCCTGGCAGGGTACGGATATTGCACGGAAATACTAGAGCTGAAAACATCCTTGGGAAACAGGGATTAGAATAGAGAGCGTTTTGAATTGTTAATAAACGGCAATGCTTTAATACTCGCGATAGCTGCTAGTAAAAATGCTTTGCTCTAGTGATTGCCCACCAGATCACGCCAGTTTGTCATATCAATCACAGAAACAATGGGTTATAGCTTTCTCCCCGAGCGGGATATTTGGCAGCACGCGCCCATTCTAACGGGCAGCACCAAGTTTGAACCGCAGCAGGATGTCAAGAACATCATGATCACAGGAGGCGAGGGCTTCATGTTAGTAGTCCCCCAAAGGTGAATCGACAGAGATTAACAAGACAGTGCATCATGGCTCGTTCGACACCTCGTCCTCACGTACCCCGGCGCCTACAACGTCATATCATTCGACAAGCTGGACTACTGCTCCTCCCTCAACAACACACGCGCTCTCCGCGAGAAACCTAATTTCACGTTCTATCAAGGCGATATCACAAGCCCTAGCGAGGTTCTAGACTGTCTGAACCGGTATAACATCGACACAGTCTTCCATTTCGCAGCGCAATCGCACGTCGATCTCAGTTTCGGGAATTCATACAGCTTCACTGAGACAAACGTGTACGGCACACATGTCCTACTTGAGAGTGCGAAAACCGTAGGAATCAAGCGGTTTATCCACATTTCTACAGATGAGGTTTATGGAGAGGTTGCGCATGGGAATGATGATCTTCCTGAGGCGAGTATTCTATCGCCGACGAATCCGTATGCTGCGAGTAAGGCTGCTGCGGAAATGTTGGTAAATTCGTATCAGAAGAGCTTCAAACTGCCTGTTATTATTGTGAGGAGTAATAATGTTTATGGCCCGCATCAGTACCCTGAGAGTAAGTTTCCACCCGTTGTTTCGTTGCGTCGACTCTAATCTTGGTGGTAGAAATTATCCCTAAGTTCATCTCACTACTTCATCGCGGCCAACCGGTGGTCCTTCATGGAGATGGAAGTCCAACACGACGCTATCTCTTCGCAGGAGATGCCTCCGATGCCTTTGATACCATTCTTCACAAAGGCGAGATCGGTCAAATCTACAACATCGGCTCAAGTGACGAGATCTCCAACGTCGAGCTCTGCTATATTATTCTTACCGAGATGGGTATCGATGTCCAAGACACGAAGGACATCCATCGCTGGGTAAAGCATACTCACGACCGTCCTTTCAATGATATGAGATACGCTGTTGATGCTACGAAGCTCAAGATGCTAGGTTGGACGCAAAAGACAAGCTTTGATGAAGGGCTGAAGACGACGATTGATTGGTATAAGCGCTATGGCGATAAGTGGTGGGGTGATATTTCTCCGGTGCTGACGCCTTTCCCTCAGGCTTTGAGCAAGCAACAGGATGAGCAGGCAGTGACGCCGACAAGTCTTCCCGAGGTTTAGCTTGTCCACTACTTTCTTCTGTATATAATACACAGTTTCCGTCGAGACTTTAGTCGCAATCCCCCATTTCTCTGACCGCGGCATAAGCGAAGGCAGCACTGACCCCTTTCTTTGAAACCCTACCTACAACTAGTTAGCACTAATATACTCATATCCAGGGAGCGAGGTACATACCAAGACAGGGATACTTCTCCAACACCCAGTCATTTTCGTCGGCACGGTGGGGAACAGAGGGGGAGGTGGTATGTAGACTGAAGCCTCACGGCTTAAGCCAGTGGCGGCACCATGAGATGCTGCATCGGAGCAAACGGACTTGGCATTTTGGTGGCCGTACGGCTCAATTGCTGGTTTAACATGGCAAGATTACTAGAGGTAAGCTCAAGCTCGTGAATGGCCTCGCTCTTTGGCTCGATAGGGAGACGTTCAGCCAAGTTGGCAGTGATAGCAGCTGTTGTGGACTAAGGCTGAGACCGTGGCTTGGGCACGGCCTGATCAGGGCCCTGGCTCTGCTCGTCTTCATGCACGTTGTATCGCGCGAGGCAGTTGGCCACCTGCTTCTTAGTGCGCTCATTCATGGCAATGCGTCTCAAGGGAATATGGTAGTAACAGGTAGTGTGGAGAAAGGCGCTAGTTCAAGATTGTTTTGGCGATATGGGGCCAAGATTGGGGATGCTGTTTGGGGAACGATTGATGTGGAGAAATGGTGGGGTAAGGTTGAGAAATGAGGATGAAAAAGAGCTGTGTGGCAAAATGTCTTCCTATCCTCTACAAAAGTCTAAATATTCAGGAATAAACTTAAAATTCGAAACAAAAGTTAAAAGGAAGATATAAAGTTAGTCGCTATAGAGTTTAGTTTCACGACACCTGCGAATAAGACAGCATGGTAAGGTACCCAATATATCACTGCCTCATCTTCTTCTTTATTATCATTGCCCCCTCTCCGGAGAGCTGAAGCATCACGAGAAGTAACTGATAGATGTAATTTATCATCATTGTGTCACAGATTTATTATTATTAACCAAATCTTATAGCAACAGCACAGGCGCGCCCATTATCTCCAAGCACGCAGCCATATCCCACTCTGCACCAAGCTCTCCTCTCCTACTCCACAGTTTCCTGGCCGCTAAGCCAATCGTCCTAGAACTTAACAACCGAAGGTCCCGGAATGATGTACTTCGCATCACTCCACTCATCCACAAACACATTATGCAGCAGCCCTGGATCCTTAGAAGAGTAAAGATCCGTCGCAAACACGCCTTCAGGCTGTGCAGTGCCGTCTCCCTTGACAATCAGGTTGATACATTGAGGATACATCTGAGTTGACCCTTCTGCACCTCCCGCATGAAGGGCGATGATCTCATGTCTGAGTACATAGCTTCCAGGAGCCAACTTAGCCGGGATCGTTATGTTCCATGAAAAGTCCTCATCACGAAGTTTATTATTCGCCCAGTACCCTGGCTGACCAGGGACAGTTCCCCCGTCAACTGTCCCAACTCATCGATCTTGAAGAACTTCAACTTGGTCTTGTCAACCTTTGTGCAATCGTCGTTCGGACAGCGCGCCATGTAATCCAGAACAGGCCCCCAGTGGGCTTCTGGCCAGTCCGACCAGCGCACCGTGATAGTTGTACCGGCAGCGACATCGGCGGTCAGAAGCCCATTGGTGGCGTTGAGGTGGCAGATGATGTCTGGGGACGCCAGTGCGCTTGCGGTGGAGGTGACGAAGCCGTTGTCTTTGGCGCCGTTCGTCCAGGTGATGCTGTCTGGCTGAGTTACGTAAGGTACTTTGGTAGGGTCATGGCCGTAATAACTTTTGTCGTTGATGAGGACCTCAGACACATGGCCGTGAGCCGAAACCTTGCATGCGAGAAGGGCACTGAGAGTTGCGAAACGAACTGTCGTTGACAACATTTTTCGTTGGTATTGCGGAGTTTCAATAGATCAATTCGTGGAAGTGAAGTCAGCTTGATTGAATTGCCGTGTCTTCTGGTATCAGTGGATGATGGTCTTTTTATAGCCCTCTTGGTTGATATTAGCCAGAATAGGCAAAATGGCCAGCAATCGAGTGTTTCATTCGGTCGGCCATGTTCCGTATAGCTGTTTTTGAAGCATTATGCTACTTTTATCGCCAAGTTTTCCTTATGAGGAGCCGTTCTGACAAAAAAGGTAGTATTGTCAGACGTCTTCGAACTGTTGTCTAGCATCATCCTGGTTGGATGGCATTTTGTCGACCGTACAATATGCCAACTATTTTCCGAACTCTCTTATCTAGGCACCTTTGTAGTTCACAGCATCACGATAATACTTCTAGCATCACGATATGATATTATTGCCGTGAACACAGCTTTTGCGACAGCGCTTCTTCTATCTCGCTTCTAGTGTATTTAGTCATAATGGAGTACCTGCCAACGATGTCAGGAGCTCTGTGGTAACGCGAGAGCAGTCAGCACATAGGCTTTTGATGTAGACGTTCTTTCCAATTTAGGTGTCATTAGGTGCCGCGGTGGTTTCTAGCTGCCAGCGGAATGTTCGGTATGTTGCCTCTCTGTCACCTACGGCAGCTAAGTTGCTAAGTGCTGATTTCGACGGGAAGAATCGACGAACAATGAATGCAAATTTATAAACTACTGCTAATCTACAGCTTCCGAGTAGATGTTGAAAGTAATTGTACAAACTCCCGTTTTCGTGACGCCCTGAATTACATTCCATCAATAGTTCCACAACCGTCTGGCTCTCCGGGAACGCTGACCTTCTCTAACCTATCATAGCAGTGTTGCAGCGACTTTACTGATTTCTGCCGATCAGGATGGTCCTTTGATAGTACACCCGCCTCGACTGCAACAACATGTTCGAGCAGCTTAATTGCCTCCTTTATTTGTTTGTTCTCTTGGTAAGCTACTGCAAGTGCATGTTCTGATGCCAACCGACTTGGGTGATTCTCTGGCAATACCTTTGCCTCAATCTTGACCACATGTTCAAGCAGTTCAATCGCCTGTTTCGTCTGCCCATTAGATTCATATGCCAATGCAAGATTGTGTTGTGATAACAGCCAATCTGGGTGATCCTCTGGTAAAACCTTTGCCCGTATTTTAGCCACATGCTTAAGCAGTTCAATTGCCTGTTTCGTCTGCCCATCAGATTCATATGCTAATGCAAGATTTTGTTGTGATAACAGCTGATGTGGGTGATCCTCTGGAAATACCTTTGCGCTTATTTTAACCACATGCTCAAGCAGTTTAATTGCCTCTTTCGTCTGCCCGTTAAATTCATATGCTGATGCGAGATTGTGCAGTGATGTCAGCCGATCTGGACTATTCTCTGCTAAATCTGGTACCATTGCAATGGCATGCTCAAGCAGTTCAATCGCCTGTTTGACTTGCCCATTAAATATATAGGCCCCTGCAAGACTGTGCTCTCCCGTCAGTCGATCGCCGTCATTTTCTGCCAAGGTTGTTCTATCGACCTCAACCACAGACTCAAGGATATGTATTGCCTGTCTTGTCTGTCCGTCAATCAGCAAGCATCGGCCAACCTTATCTCCGAGTAGGCATCTTTCTCCAGCATTGGCACCATCCGTGTTGGTGAGGAGTCTGAGTGCATGTGGCATATACTGCCGCCACAACTCACGGTCCTCCCAGTTGTTGTATGGAAAGACCTCAGCAATATGTGCGAATGCCATCTGTCGTGTTCCTATACCAAGTCCCTCTTCTTCATTCCATCTTTGTATTGCAAGGTGCACGAGACTGTGCATGTCGAACGTCTCATCATCTTCTCGTTTACTCAAGAAGCTATATCCGCAGAGCGTACCAATAGCACGGGTCATCTTTTGTTCAGAGCTGAGAGATGGTAATAAGGCGCGAGGTATGGCCTTTGGTTCAAGATGGGCCGTGATAGAGAGAATTGTTGCAGCATCTTTGTGTAGAGCGCGGATTTGCTTAAAGGACACAATCCAGGTGGTTGCAACGGCGCCTTGGGAAAAGTCGTAGTGGGTGCTATCACGGAACCCACAACTCAGCAGTTCCACCATATCCTGAGGTGTATTTTGGAGGAGGTATAGATATTTGTTGACTGAGATCTCGTTGACTTTCATGTATGCCGAAGCTTGGGTGATAGCAAGAGGTAGATAGGCAAGCTTTTGTAGGAGCTTATCGATGAGAGCAGTGTCCTGCATCTGGTCTTTTTCGATCAATGAACCCTGCAACAAGGCCTTCGCATCCTCATCATCCATTTTTGACAGCTTGACGACATTGTTCTGCGCCACGCTAACGGCAACCTCACGAGATCGGGTTGTGTACAGAATGTAACCATGCTCCGAGTCAGGTATGAACTCGTTGATACCTCCCGGGGCCTCAGACGTTCCGTACAGAGTCTCCATATTATCTGCATTATCGATGATGAGAAACCACTTTCCGGCTTTTTCTGAGCTCAGAAAATTCCTGAATGTTTCTTTGGCGTTCTCCTCTTTGGCCTTCTTGATGCCAAATTCGCTAATCATCTTGCTGCAAGCTTGCTCGAAACTCGCCATACTCAACGCGGGTATCCATATAACAGAGTAGTTGAGTTCTGCATTACCTCCTGTCTTCATGATATGTGCAAGTCGAAGAGCAATTTGTGTCTTGCCAACGCCGCCCAAACCAACTAAGGCGACCCGTTGGCCATTTGGACCAGTGAACAGAAGTTTTTGAAGCTCTGCGATTATTCCCTCACGACCTGTAAAGTTCTTGTTCCTCGGCAGCGGTAGGTAGTGAGACCTAGGTTCTGTCATGCGTGAGTCAGAAGGTCAGATTGGTGGATGGCCTAGCTGTACTAACCAGTTGTCTCATTCTCTCCTGTTTGAGGTGGAACTACTGTCTGTTCTGAAGGCTAGTCTTAGCGACAGGGATCTGTGAAATGGTTCACTGGCTGGCCTTACCGATATTCGATCCCTGTGTCATGAGTTCTTCAGCGACCCGTTTTCTCGGATCAAAATATTCCCGATCTGCTAAAGAGCAGCGTCTCTTTAGGTTTGCAGTTAGATTGACAACATCTTGAAACACAATTAATTACCTCCCATCAACACTAGTTGCTACGAACCTTGAGTGACTGAAGGAACCCAAAAGCTCAGAAAGCCCTTCGCGCAAGCAGCAGCCGTGGCAGCTGCATATCGTTGCCACGCCTTGCTCTTGTGGCTATCAGCATAGTCACAGCCACCTTTAATGATAATACATGGGAAGCTATCCCAGACACCAGCGCCTTCCATCTCAAAAGCAATAACGTCTTCCGTCGAGGCGATGCGGTCACGATCTTCGCCAGACTTCATAACTGTGTCAGCAGAGGCCATCAAACCAAAGTGGACAGCAGGTTTTGGAGGGACATCTGTAGTCGATAGGCGGCTTCTCGTAATCAGGTTGCCCTTGCATTTAGCCTGCTCACATGACCTCTGATCATTCGCGTGACGATATGTAGCCTCATAGAGCTTGTCCTCTGTACATCCAGGATACTCAGCATGGAGTTCTGGATCCTGACGGAGAACATCCAGGAAGCTTTCAATCTTAGCACTCAACTGACGGCGGTGTCGGAGTCCTTTCAGCTTTGCTAAGAGTCCACGGATCTCCAGGTTGGGTCTGCCAGGGACATCTAGTAACGTATCTTTACGGACCAGGCGCTCGGGAAACTGTCGGCCAAAGTCATACTGGATGACCCCATTGCTGATGATGACATCCCCCAAGATTATCTCGTCTTTAGTAGGGCTGAAAGGAACGACACCACAGATGCCGACAACAAGAGCAAGTTTGATATTTGGAAAGCTTTTCCCGCAGTTGGCAGCAACAGTAGCGGCATTGACTTTGCCCGTTCCAGGCATATATGCGAGGACAACATTGAAGCGGCCGATGACGCCCGTTGAGTAGGCATTAGGGTCGCCTGGCTCTTTATCAAAATGCAGGCCATCGTCTTCCCAGTGATGATCGAACAAGGCTTCAATAGCATCTGCTTCAAGGGTTAGGGCACAAATGATAGCGATCTCGAAGCCACGGCGGTCACTGGGGCGAGGCGGGTAGGAGTTCGCAAAGCTCCCACGGGTATCGGAGGTGTTCACTAAGGCTCTAGAATCATCCGGAGAGTTCATTTGGGACACCCTCGACTAGGCTAAACTGCCTAATCGATGGTTCAAGGTTGAGAGGAACAGACTGACGATCTTTTCCGCCTTCGTGGCAGGCAGGCTTCGGCAATCGGCTCTGGGTCAGTCGCGGAGATCTCTGGTGCCTCAGAGGAGGCAACAAAGCCAGTGTAACAACAGGAAAATGGCGTTGGTGGTTATTCGGGACTTTGCTAATGAGACGAAGTCTGTCTGTTGGGTTTGAAGAAATGTGATGGAAAACAATGGAGCGGGGTAATTTTCAGCTCTGTCTGTTGGTTGCGCACTTTCGCAGGCAACAGTCTCATGATCCTTGCAAAATAATCAATAGTCGTAACTTCCAGCCAATTATCACAAAGGTGGCGCCGTACCAGTCAGAATTTGGCGATAATCGTCAACGAGGCTTTGTACAGGCTTAAAACTCAGGATCTTGAATCCAGGTGGTAAAAAGACTTAGCTAACTTGGGATAAATTCAGAATATCTCTACTAGGTTTAGGTTATCTTTACTAAACTTAGGATATATTTTTCTAAGTTTATTTTCAATCCCCTATATTCAGGTCTAAGTTTTCTTGTCCCTGGAAGTTGCTTCTTTACATTTAGTTATTTTCCTGGCTAGCATCTACTATGCTTAGCGATCGAGAACGAATACTGCGACATACGCTTTTGTCCAAGTTCCTGTTTCTAGCATGCTAGGCCCGGCCCGGTCCGCGGACCAAAGCGACTACGCTCACTCTCTTTCGGTCAGTGGTATCCCCCACCAGCTACACATTCAAAGCTTGCTAATTAGGGTATATAGACCACTCGCCGAGCTTGAAACAACTGCCTACCACGGCACGGTTAAGTGATTCCTCAAGGGTTCCAGTGCAGCCGACAAGTCCCTCCGGCTACAACCAGACCTCGACAATCGCGACCAATACCGCGGGATCGCATGGGGAAAGAATGGCACCCAGGAGACCAACAAAGAATGCAAGGACATTCTTTATTTATTTATCAGAAAAGCCAGTGGCCCCCATGGTTAGGAGTAATGGGAGGCCAATAAATGTGACATGGTTCATAACTTGATCTGGGAGGCCCTAAACGCTACATATGGCTATTCTATGTCCAGCAAGGCGGGGAGTAAGGTGGAGTCTGAAGAGTAGAACTAGATAGAACAGAGCAGCGGAGACGTCCGACAAAGCCGCTCTACTGCCAGATGAGATTATCGCAAGCAACATAGCCATCAAACAAAACGAATTCGGTGTAAGCGCTGGTTTTTGCCACTTGCCCCTTGCAAAAGAGATGTTCTACCATGGTATGAATTTCCCACTATGCATGTATGTTCGTCTATTCTTTCTGGGCAATATTATACATAAATCTTAAAGATCAAAACGCCAACGCTTGCTGTTTTCCTTAACGAACCATCTCGTCATAAATGCACCTTCTTCCGCCCACTCGGCAACCTCTCTCCCGAACCTCTGTTCTACCTCTTGTAAGAAAGACTTGAAGTCTAGTGCTTGTACAGGGTTATGTTCGTAGGGATCCTTTGTCAAGTCCGCCAATTTCCAAGCCACGTGTTCTATTATCGGCACAACAAGATGACGTTCTGGATACCGGCCGTCTCGGATGCTAAGCATAGCACGGCCAGGGTTGGTAATGGTGAACTGCCATTGCCCGTTGCCAGTAGCTAATGGCCGAAGAAGCGACTGTCCTTCGTAATTTTGTATTAGGTCTTGGGCTGCTTGGCGGCTTGTCTTGCTGAGAGAGCCTGTTTCGAGGAGGATATCCAGGATCGTAGGAAGGATTTGAGTTGCGTGCACACCCTCAGCCACATCGAATGCTGGTAGCTCGGGATGTGAGAAGACTAACGGCACATGCTCAACACCAACATTGGGGTTATAGTATGGCGAGGCGATATCATTCTCTGGAAGAGATACACCATGGTCGCCCTGAAAGATGACCAAGGTCTCATTTGCAACGCCTTGCTTATCCAAGATATCAAGGACCTTGCGAATCCATCTGTCTTCGTACCCAATTGTGTTGATATATCTGGACATCATGTCAAGATGACCACCGTTGGCAAGTGGTGTATACGTTTCTCTCTTGGGCATGTGAAACCTATGGTGGCTGGTCGACGTGATATGGCTTAAAAATACGCGATTGTTTTCTGTATTAGCGTTTTTGAAGACGTCAGTAATATAGTCCTCCAGTGGGTCTTCTTCAAAAGCAAAGTCGTTAATGTTTTCCAATGTGACTGCGCCGTGCCTCGCGTTCGCGCTGCGAAGATATTCCTGGCCAATTATGCCCTCATCCGGGAACCCCATCGCAGACATCAAAGCACCATGGCTATCATAGTTGAGTTTCGCTGCTTGGAAAAAGTAGGACTTCCACTTGTCCTTCTGACTAGCTTCTTTTGTGCGGGCTTGTTTCTCCTCTGCTTTGTTGAGTGCGTTGAAGATATGCGGCAAGCAAGGCTGGTAGATATGGTGGCTGTAGTCCAGATTGAAATCTGCAGCCAGGGGAGATATGCCGCAGATTGAACCTGTTAGGCTTTTGAGGGTGTATGTTCCTGAGGTATGTGCGTTGGTGAAGCGAATCCCTCCTCGTCTCGGTTTACTAGCATGTTCGAAACCGTCCGCGTAGTCGCCTGTGATAAAGTTTGCTGTTGGTGTTAAGTTTGCCAGCTTCTCCTGAACCTCTTGTGGCAGTCCATGCGGAAAGGTATCGGCAAATCGATTCCATACTAGACCATCCTTCTTGATAGGAAATACATCATGTCGGGTACTTTCCAGGAAGAATAGAACTACATGTCGAATGTTGAGGTTTTTTAACTTTCCCCGGAGAGAATCTCGTAAGGGCTCCTCGAGATTTGAGACTCTCATAGGGTCGGCCTTGGCGCTATAATGCGGCTGCTCGAGATACCAGTCTTTGAAACCGTCCAGGGCTGGTATGTCCATTGGAAGCCAACTCAAACGTGTTGGCTGTACAAGTGCGCTTCGATCGTCCCAGCTTCGCTGTACTCCCTTTCCGAAAACCGATGGAAGATTGTCGAGGAAAGGCGACGAGGCAAAGTCGATGAAAGGTAGAAGTCCAGTAGTCCAAGAAAGAAAGATCAGGGAAGGATCTTTGGGTCGAATAAAAGTAAGGATAAATAGTGCCGTTAATAGAAGAGTAACAATGGGGTAAGGCAGTATGCGTAGAAAACGACCGAGTCTGGATCTTCGTACTGGTGAACCTCCTCTAGAGCTTCGGGGTGAGCTCAACAGCGATACTGAGGGCGAGCTGAGCTTTCGCTTGAGTTCCTTGTCGTGATAAGGGGTGCTCTCGATGTCGAGCCATGAGAGGTCTTCTCGTTGCCATACCGCATCGTAGCTAAATCGATGACCCAATTGGCGACAGATGAAAGTGATGGGCCAATTGACGAGATCTCCACCCCAGCCGAATAGAGTGTAGCAAGCGACCTGGAGTAATGCGGCTAAGCAAGCGAAGACACCAAAGACACCGATGAAAGCTGTCAGACCCGATAGGATAATTGCCTGAGCCGTTGGGTCGGCCATGAAACCGATATTGCGCCAATGAATCTCAGATCCCGAGACTAGATAAAACGAAACCGAGACAGTGCAAATGAGAGTGTTGTAGGTCATCAACGAGATCGCGAGTGTATTGACGATTCTCCGTGGCTTGGCAGCACTAGGCACCCAATGACTCAGGAGAAGTCTGATTAGAAGGAGTAAGAGGACATCTTGAGTAAAGAAGGAGAAAAAGAAGAGAAGCATGCGTTTGGGCGTCACCGAAGCTCTGTGATTATGAAGATGCACTCCTTTGGCAGCACATACTGCTAACAGAGTCAGAGTGAACGCAAGGCGTTGGTTAGCTAATTTTGAGGCATACAGCAAGCATATCCTCCTGAAGGGAGCCATCTTGAACGACGTGCTGACTAAAAAGCGAGAAAAGGAAGAGAAACTAGAAACAGGGAGCCAAGACCCTTTTTCTAAATAAGGGCCTCCTCCTCCCCCCTATCACCCCATAGTGCCTAGCCTCATTACCTGACCGAACATGGTTTGGGCAGTGCATTATTACTGTTTGAGCACGCGAGCAGGAATAAGTACGGAGTAATCTGGTCTGGACCGTTAATAGCGCTTACTTAGACCGCGCCGCATTATGGGCTCGACGAAGCATTTTGGTTTGTCGCGTCGTATTTCGCTCGTATTGGATTTTCAGGGCTAGACTCTACTGGGCTAGAGTCAATGCCAGCGGGTGGGTTTTAGGGGTCTGGGTCCGGCTAAGTGGCAGGTTTCCCTGACTTGATGAGCAGACGGCAAGTTGTGCCGTGCTTTGGTCATGAGAGATTGAGTTTGTAGTCCTTGCCGACAGCCGGGTTAGTTTGGTTGGGCTGACGTCGAGGGCGAGAAGGATGTCTCATTTCTCTTATGTAATGAGGATGTTTCATTAACGGGTTGCACATGTTTCCCTGGAAAAGAAAGGGGCTTCAACACAGCCTGGAGGATTCTGCTTTACTGTTGGAATTGTGTAATTTGTAGGGCTGTGATGAGTCAAGCGAAAATGTCGCATCTTCTAGTGGACGGCGGGGGATGTTCCAGACAGATTCTAGACCCTTGGCGGCACAGACGTTTGGTGGCTTCGACGGATTGTGGCAGTGCACAAAAGGGATTTCGGCAGCTTCCCGTTCTGGCAATTTCTTGTCGGTTTCCGCGCCCTGCGAGGGATTCAGGGCTGATTTGGCTGACCAGGATTATCGTTCAGCTCCTGCCTGAAATTTGCTTCACCATCCGCGAATACCCTTTTTATTCTCGGCCAGACGCTGTCCGCGGGCTAATAATATGTATCTGACACGGGAATCCGCGCTATCCATCTTGAGTCAGATCTTCACATGGGACGTTTTCTAAGACCAAGGTTTATCAACGATTGATTGAACAATGAGATGATGCCATGCGGATTCGTTCCCCTCATGGGGGATCACAAGGTATTAATTCTGCCTAGAATCCTTGTCATACCAATTTATGGCGTCTTCTTCGTTACGGATAAGAGGTTATTAGATACCTAGGTATCCATCGCTTGTTCTCTCACAGTTTTACTTCGAGCGGTGGGCGATTGATCCCTCCCCGGTTTTACGCAGGAACGGTTGTGATTGGTCAGAATCCCAAGGATCCAGATGTGCAGGGTAAGTCGCCCAACGATGCAGGTACTCGAAAAGATCACTTATTTATTTGCTCGCCAGTAAAAGGTTCGTTCTGCTGTAATACTTACATTAGCTATATCTGTTTCCACGTCTTGAGCTTTGTTGCAGTACATAGAAGTATGGTGTCGTGAAGCGTCCCGATCAACATTAACAGAGCTGTGGTTTTCAGTTACCATGCGAGCCATTTGCGTCACCAACGTCAAAGAGCAATTGCGTAAAGGGTCTAGCTGGACGAAGAAGTGACGGAGGATTTTTTTTTTAACACAATGCCACTCTATATAATGTATATCCTTTACTATGTAGCAAGAAATGATTTCTGGATGAATTAACATCTAGTTGTCCAGCATTGAGGCACCAGAACGATCCCCCGCAACATCGTCACTCCCCACATTCAATGAATGCCGCTTACTCCGGATCACCAATCAACCACTGAATAATGACATAATTTAGCTTAACCAGGAAATGATGGGCGCCAAGCTCGGGCCGACTTGGCAGTCTTGAACAAATACCGTTAGCAATTTTATGATTCCAGAGCTAATTTGCGGGGTTACCCAGATTTTGGCATCGTCTGATTCCCGGTCTTCAAATTCTTGCTTATTTTCATTGACATGTCAAATACAAGATCAAATTCTTATTCAAGGTCTTGAAGACTTCTTTTCCAGATTGTTTATATATAGCAGCTTGCCTGTACAAAAACAATCCGGTAAAATCTACTGGCTGCCTAGGGTACATCACTAAATGGTGTTTGGCACCATGCTTTCCTCAGTACGTGAATGAAAACCGTGAAATTCATCAAACTCGACATTCTTCCAATAACTCCTCCTTATCTTTTTAAACCACTTGAATACTGATTCTTCTGATATAGTATCTTAATTATGCCATTTTGGCGCTTCTCTCTTCAGCATCGCTGGCAAACAGTGCTCACGACCGTGACCGCACTAAAAAATGCTATCAACGTCATAGCACATCAAATCACTCTGCCAAAGCCAGTAACAACATCTACAAGACCTCATTTCCCGGCGTAACATGGGACAACGACAATTGGCTCCTCAGCACAACCAATCTTGACCAAGGCCACTATCAATCTCGCGGGTCGGTAGCAAACGGCTATCTTGGCATCAACGTCGCCGCAGCCGGCCCGTTCTTTGAGATCGACCTTGATGAACAAGGTGGCGTCATCAACGGCTGGCCGCTCTTCTCGCGGCGTCAAACCTTTGCTACCATAGCAGGCTTTTACGACGCACAGCCAAAGACGAACGGAACAAACTTTCCATGGCTTTTGCAGTATGGCTATGAGAGTGTCATCAGTGGCGTTCCTCATTGGAGCGGACTTATTCTTGATCTAGGAGATGATGTCTATCTTGATGCGATGGTGGATAACCGAACTGTTCATAACTTTACGTCCACTTATGACTTCAAGGCTGGCGTTTTGGAGTGGTCGTATACGTGGAAGCCCAAGGGTCAAAAGGGCTCTTATGAGATCAAGTACCGCCTTTTTGCACACAAACTACATGTCAACCAAGCGATCGTGGATTTAACAATCGTCCCATCCCTTGATTCCAAAGCGACGGTTGTCAATGTGATTGATGGATACTCGGCAGTGCGTTCAGACTTTGTCAAATCAGGCGAAGATGACGACGGCGCCATATTCTCAGCTGTGCGACCAGTAGGAATTGCCAATGTGACCGCCTACATCTACGCACAAGTCAACGGATCAAAGGGCCTCGACCTGTCTCAAAGAAAATTGGTCCATGGAAAGCCGTATGTGCACACTAATGAATCATCTATTGCACAAACCATTCCTGTCAAGTTCTCAGCTGGTGTCCCTGTTCATATCACCAAATACGTAGGAGCTGCTTCCTCCGACGCCTTCGATGATCCTGAAAAGATTGCGAAGGAGGCTTCGCGTAAATCAGTGGAGGAGGGATACGAGAAATCTCTTCTTTCACATGTCAAGGAATGGCAGAGCGTCATGCCCGATGATTCCGTGGATAGCTATGCTTTTCCTGAGAACAACACTCTCCCTGATGATGAGTACATCATCGACTCTTCCATCATCGCCGTCGCAAATACATACTACCTCCTCCAAAATACAGTCGGCAAAAATGCACAAAAGGCAGTATCAGGGGCCCCCGTCAACGTCGACAGTATCTCAGTCGGCGGGCTTACATCCGACTCATATGCCGGCCTGATCTTCTGGGACGCAGATCTCTTCATGCAGCCCGGTCTCACAACATCGCACCCAGAAGCTGCTCAGCGTATAACTAACTACCGCGTGGCCAAGTACGAACAGGCCAAGAAGAACATCGCGACTTCTTATGCTGGTTCTCAAAACAAGACCAAGTTCTCGGAGTCAGCGGCCGTGTATCCGTGGACTAGTGGTCGGTTTGGTAATTGTACTGCGACTGGTCCTTGCTGGGACTATGAGTATCATTTAAATGGCGATATTGGGATATCTTTGGTGAATCAATGGGTTACGAGCGGTGATACCGACTTCTTCAAGGAGACGCTGCTGCCAATTTACGACTCCATCGCGAACCTCTTTGCGGATTTACTCAAACCCAATGGATCGTCTTGGACTATCACGAACATGACTGACCCCGTACGTCCAATCGACCATTTACTTTTGCTTCGAATGCTGACTTGCCATAGGACGAGTATGCGAACCATGTCGATGCCGGCGGCTTCACCATGGCACTTGCTTCCGAGACCTTGATCCAGGCCAACAAGATCCGCCGACAGTTCGGAATGACGGAGAACAAGACGCAGGACGAAATAGCCTCTGATGTGCTCTTCATCAGAGAAAACGGCATAACTTTGGAGTTTACGACCATGAATGGCAGTGCCATTGTCAAGCAAGCTGACGTGGTACTCATGAGCTTTCCTCTGGGTTACAACGATAATTACACTGACCAGAATGGACTTGACGATCTGGACTACGTAAGTTCTCTGACAGCACTACCATAACGTAACGCTAACTCAAATTCCAGTACGCGAACAAGCAGTCCCCCGACGGGCCGGCCATGACCTGGGCAATCTACTCCATCGTAGCCGACGAGCTCTCACCATCTGGCTGCTCCGCATACACCTATGCACAGTATTCGTACAAGCCCTATACACGACCTCCATTCTATCAGCTTTCCGAACAGTTGGTGGACAATGCTACCACGAATGGTGGCACGCATCCCGCATATCCCTTCCTCACTGGGCATGGAGGCGCTAACCAAGTGAATATTTTCGGGTACCTCGGCCTGCGACTCATTCCTGATCAGGGTCTTCACG
Organism: Fusarium pilosicola; assembly: GCA_020615335.1. Lineage (NCBI taxonomy): Eukaryota > Fungi > Ascomycota > Sordariomycetes > Hypocreales > Nectriaceae > Fusarium > Fusarium pilosicola. The sequence continues at coordinate 177,146 of JAGQDI010000021.1, read as the reverse complement.
TGAACCCGAACCTGCCACCACAGATTCCGTATCTTAAGTATCGAACGTTCTACTGGCGTGGTTGGCCTATTTCTGCTTGGTCGAACTACACGCATACTACTATCTCTCGACATGTGACGACTAAACCTCTGGATGTTGCGGATTCTCGGTACGCAAATAAGAGCATTACGGTCTATGCTGGAAAGCAAGGAGACTCTGCACTTTATCATTTGTCATTCGAGGAGCCTGTCATTATCAAGAACAGACAGATAGGCAGTGTCAACACTGTCGATGGCAATCTAGCTCAGTGCCGACCAGTACAATCTTCCAACTCCTACGAGCCAGGGCAATTTCCTCTCGCGGCTGTTGACGGAGCGACTTCGACTAAGTGGCAGCCCTCAAAGGCCGCTGATGTCAGCTCACTGACTGTTTCTCTCGCGAAAAAGGATGTTGGATCTAAAGTTAAGGGCTTCTACTTCGATTGGGCGGACTCACCGCCTGTCAATGTCACAGTTCTATTTCACAACAAAACCATCGATGATCCAGCAAAGGCCTATGGGACATCAAGCCACGACTCAGGATATGATGTTGTTGTGTCCATAAAGAAAGTCAAGCTCTCGGATGCATACAACGCGAAGACGGATAATCTAGACGCAGTCGTCATGCCTAAGGGGAACACTACTAATGTCACTCTCCCGGAGCCTGTTCTTTTGACTCGATACGCCACATTGCTGATCGCAGGGAACCAGGCTTTGGATGCGGTGGACGCCAAAGCTGGTAATGGTACAGGCGCTACAGTCGCTGAGTGGACAATCCTGCACTGAAGGTGACTGTGTACAGTATACCTGTCAATGGCGGCTATAGGGCAACTGTAGCGAAGTTTTCGTCAGGGAAGAATATCTAAGCATTTGGTGCAGGGGTTACGTTTTCAATGCTTCTAGGCTTCCTTTGGCTTCGGTGCCAACAATGATCTGCTGTAACTAATGAACAGAGCTCGTATACTTGATACAAGTCGAAAGCCATCTTGAAGGCATTATGACTAGTGAAAACTCGCGAGATGACATATTTATAGGACAGGACATCGGGTTCCCAAACACTTTGATCAGGCTTTGCAGTCAAAATTACATCGCCCGACTGAACCAATGAAAGCAGAAAAATAATATTTATAAATTGAGTAGAGAATCGAAATTATAAACACAAGCCTTTTCTTCAGCCTAATAGAAGACAAGATCTAGCTCGATCATGCTATTTACAGGCTGTCCCTCAAGACTGCTTGCATGTATCATAAGGCGGGTTAGGCTTGTCGCAAGCGCACGCTCCATTCGGATGAGCTTTGTCGATTCTACCATTGCCACGACCTTGGTTATGACAATCCGTGTTACAAACCTGGTCATTGGCAGCGCCGTGACACTCAACGGCGTAGTAGTACTTCCAGGGTTGGTACCACTCTTGAATCCTAGTGACTGGCAATACTCATTCATTGCCTGCTGGTTGGCCAACTATGAAGTGGTCGGATAAATTCTTGTATAGGCGAGGGTAGAACTTACGATGCAGTAGCAATGGTGAGTGTCGGTAACCTTGGGACTGAAGTACTGGTCGCAAGGGAATTGGTCGAACTTGCACGCTGCGTATGAGTCGCCGCAGGCGGAGGGCCATTTGGATCTTGATTAGCGGGTGTTTGGCACTGGAGAGTATTAGACACAGTATCTATGAAAGCCGTACAGCCAATTGGGCTTTTTCTTACCATGGGCCTGGGGCATGTGCTACCCCGGGCACTCAAGCGACTCGGGGGCCAATTGGGATGTTCAAGTTGGGACCTCTGGTCCGCAAAAACGAGGCCCGCAGTGGTAAATGTAGAGATGAGAGTGAGGAGCTTCATATTGATGATGTTGGACCTTGCGAAGTAAGCTTGAAAAACTTGTTGATAGTAAATATTGAGCGGAGGGTGCGTGTTATATATATACTCTCATCTTCCGAAAGGGGAGAAGGCTAATGCAATCTCTCACATAGCGGTAAAGAAAGGTTGAGTCTATAAGAAATTAAAACTATATTATACGGAGGAATTATTATGCACTTATTGGATAAAGTTCTGAACTACTAGGATTGTGGAAACTTTATAACTGCCGATGGACGTGGACCGCTCCCTCGGTGCCGAAAAGCTTAAATCTCCTGATACAACATAAGGAACACAGATTCCCCATATCAGTGATACTCTAACTGATTGCCGGAATTGCGGCGAGGACGATAGATCATTAGACATCTCCCCTGCTAATATCCGTGCACTCCGAGCTTTTGACGGGCGTGAAGGGACTGCTTCAAGACTCAAGCCTCGAGGTCCTATATAGTACACTATCGGCTTATGGGAAATAGATGGCCAATGCACGGGTACCGAGTTCCGAAATTGCAATTCTGGTTTCCGTTGAGACTGCCCCAAACCCAATGCAAATGGCAGTACTCAACAGGTTCGGCTGAGTTCCATCAATCAGCTGAAATACTGTTATGGCTTCCTTACATATGGCACTTACATGATCCGGCAGATACTGAAGATATCTCCTCTAAAAGTTCTTATTAAGAGAGCCCAAAACTTATTACAAAAGAACACGGTGTCTTTGTGGTTATCTGGGTGGAGTGGATACCTGAGGGCGATCTGCGCTCTGTTTGTTTCCTGATACAGATTCTTCATTACACGCTGCAGGGGACGTATAAATCTCTCACTAAAGACAACTTGGATACTATCTGGCATCGTGAGACACCATAGCTTCTTCGCCTTACCAAATGTATAGTCTTCTAGTCTCCCAAGTCCGATGTCTATCGGCGAAAATGCACCAGAGTTTAAGGATAGAAGGCCGATTTGGAATAAATTGTTGCTTTTATACCGCTGTCGTATAGCATGCCAAAGGCAAAGAAGTAAATACATCCTCGTTCTATACCTACACTTCACCAGGAAAAAGTCCACGCGCTTGACCCGACGACGAAGAATATCACCCCCACCTGACCAATCCTCTATTGATGTGCTTCTTTGCAAAACTGTCAATGGCTTGGCTATCATTGATCCTAGGGAAGGGGACATCCTTCGGGACCGGTAGATCCAACGCCTTACACAACGGCTCCCAGCCATCGCGAACATCTATGAATACCAGGCGGTCCTCTGGCACATTTTCCTTCAGCCAGGTGATGTGCTGGTTGTACGAGCTACTTGTCACTGGCTCTGTTTCTCCAAACTTCAGAAACCACTGCTGGCGTAGTGCATTGATGTAATCGACAAAGTATCGTTGTGAGGGTAAAGGAAACAAGACGAAGCGCAGGAACCATTGGGTTGATTTGCTGCTGACTGTAGCCATGCTTCGCTCCCAAGCTTCGACATCGCGGACGGTGCAGATCACTTTGGCATCTGGGTAGACTGCCATTAATTCTCGCACAAGCGTTGAGCCGGGCGAGTCAGTGATTGCGACAAATCCATCAACGCGTTCTTTGATGAGATCAAGATTGGAGCGCCTTATGGAAATGCCTTCTGGCCGCCACTGGTTCAGCACCTGAATCCATGTTTTGATTTCAACTTCAGGGCCGAGAAAGGCTTGTGTCCCACCGTGATACACGGGACCGTCGAGAAGAATTTCCAGCGCCCGGCTGACGGACGCAGTTCCGGTGCGGGGAAGGCCAGCGCCGATGACTTGAAGTTTAGTGCCTGGTCGAGGCTGAGAGTAGTGTTGACCCATTATAGTGACGAAAGGGACAAAAGGACAGTGTGTTACAACCAACAGAAGAATTGACTCTGAAGATTTTCGTGCTACGTGAGACGCAGGCTTTATACAGCCACTTTGCGATCGCCAACAAGTTCTTACCGCCTACCGTCTTTGGGTATTTTGCAGCGCTGAGGTACAGTGCCATGTGTTTCCCCAAGAGCAAATGATGTAAGAGTATTACGTCTCGGAGAGTGAGAGCGGTGGGAAATACCTTTTACGGCCTAGTTCAATTGGCTCCAGGCATATTTTCGCGTCAGATTTTCGTGGCGATGATCTCCGATTCATGTTATGATGCCTGATTGGCCAAAATCTCGAAAGGACCAGGCGAGTCAGACGCTACGGATAATATTAGTACAGTAAGCATAATTAACCTTGTTTTTGAGGTAAAATCGCCCGCTCAGCTCCGCCTCGTCTGCACAGCTCTGTTGCGAGTCTACTGCTTACCAGAACGTCATAATGGCTATGCTATTCTTGCAATGGATTGAATGGGTATAAGTATAAGCTAGATAGCCCAATTGTGTTATCATCTCTATAGTCTACACCCATTCCGAAATAAGAGTCACGGGAGTTGCAGAGCCCTACTTATCCTCCTTATCCTCTTGACGTATTATCTATCTATTTTCCAAAGCCTTCCATAACCAAGTCTACGCAGTTTTCTGGCTGCATAGCATCATGGCCCCCAACGCCATCGGGTCGAATCTTTGCACATCAGCATCTTGTGTGCACATCGCTTCCGAGATTCTTGGAAGTTTGGCTTTGAACTACACCGAGATTGACCCTTGCGAAGACTTTGAACAATGTGAGACCTATTGAATGTATATCTCTTGTCAATTCTAACCACTGGTACAGATGTTTGCGGCAACTGGGCTGCTCGACACGAGATCCCCGCTGGCGGAGTCTCCACAGATGGACTCACGCTTGCTCAGGAAAATGTCGATAGTGCCTTGAGACAGATCCTTGAGAGCCCTTATCCCACTGGCGACGACGCTGGATGGATCACTGTCAACCTGACCAAGGAGCAGTCCAAGGCAGACAAGGAGATCTTTTCTAAGATACAAGACAGTTATAAGGTCTGCACTAATTATACAGCGCTCGAAGAAGAGGGTCTCCAAACTTTACAGGAAATTGTCAAGACAGTCGTCGACCTGTACCCTGCAACTGGCAACAAGACAGCTTCAAACACCACTCAGGATTCTGTTGCCATGGGCAGGACTTTGGCCTATTTCGAGAGCGTCGGCATTCAGACCTTCCAGCGGTTCATACAGAAGCAGAAAGACACCGACCCTGACGCGGTCCAACTGACCCTTTTCCCTCTGCAGCCCGATGAATTGGTTCTTCCCGCTACAGAGAAGGATCTCGAAGAGTACATCAAAGTCGCTTCTCAGCTTATGGCCACTCTTCATCCTTCCAATATCAGCACGGCAGTAGCTTCTAAACTCGTCGCTTCGGTCATTGAGTTAGAAGGCAAACTAGTAGCTGCTTCTGCCTCGACCGTACAGAACGGATCGACGTCTGATATTGTTTCGATTGAAGAGGCCCAGAAGCAATTTCCTAAGCTGAACTACGAGTATGTGATCGAACAGCTTGCTCCAAAGAACTGGAAAGGCGATATCCAATTTATCTCACCCGCCTATTTCAACAATGCATCCCAGATCATCTCTGAGACTCCGACTACAATCCTCCAAGCATATTTTGTATGGAAGGCCATTACTTCCATTTCTATCTACATCGAAGACGACTTAACCAACGCGTATAACGATTTGGTGAACAAGATAAGGGATAGAGACCCCGAGAGTCCAGCACCCCGATGGAAGCGCTGTATCAACTTGATGAACTACGGAGTTGCGTGGACCCAAGGCTCCCAAATCACGTCGCAGTTCATCGGCCCGACAGGCTTGACGTGGATACTCTCACGCTTCTTTGTGGACCAGCACTTTAGTCCGGAAGCTAATGAGCTTACATCTAATCTTGTGCAACACATCAAGGACTCCTTTTCAGAGCGCATTGAATCGCGGGACTGGGCAACGGATGAGGTCAAGAAGGCATCTATCGAAAAGGTGGAAGCTATGAAGAAGATCATTGGTCTTCCGACGTTTCCTGATGCCGTAGACCCTGTCGCCCTCAAGGAATACTACTCGGATGTCAAGATCCAGCCTTCTCTAGCCTTGAATGCGCTGAAATTTGCCAAGTCCAAGGTTAGGAACAACTGGATGACTCTTGGAAAGCCATACAACAGGGGTCAATTTGTCTTGAGCACTCTGACCGCCAATGCCTACCACGCCCGTACTCTGAACCAGATCGTTCTCTTCGCAGGATTTCAACAGTTCCCTATCTACGATGTGAACTTTCCGTCCTATCTCCTCTATGGTGGAATGGGTAGCGTCGTCGGACACGAGATCACACACGGCTTCGATAATACCGGCCGTAACTTTGATGAGATTGGTAATGCAACGCAGTGGTGGGATAAGGAGTCTATCAAGGCCTTTGAAGAGAGGACAAAGTGCTTTGTGGAACAGTACAACAACTTCACCATCCTAGCGCGCAATGGTACAGATGTCCATGTCAACGGAACGCTCACTCTTGACGAGAACATCGCAGATGCCGGTGGTGTGTCCTCTAGCTATGAGGCCTGGAAGAAGTGGGAAAGCGAAAAGGGCAAGGCGAAGAATCTTCCAGGTTTGCAGGACTTCACCCACGAGCAGCTCTTCTTCATCAAATGGGGTCAGACCTGGTGTTCTAATGTGCCGCCCAAGTTAGGTCTCCAGCTGCTCGAGGATGACGTACATAGCCCGGCGCCTGCGAGAGTCCTGCTGCCTTTGAAGAATACTGTTGGATTTAATAAGGCATTTAATTGTCCCAAGAAAGACCCTGTTTGCGAACTCTGGTGAGGAGCTGTTAGCAATGAGTACACAAGCGACATTACCTTTGGGAGGGCAACTTGGGTAACAAAAATAGCTCTATGATACTTGTCTTAATTTATTTCTCAATGTTTTCTCCATGCCTGACACTTCTTCCTCCACTTTGCGTGATATAGTGATTGCACCTTTCGAGGTTTCTACTTTTGGTTTTCTTTGTAAGCTTGGTATTTGGATTTTCGTAGATCCATTCGGACTTGGTAGAGCTGGTGAGGCTGCACTTGCATTCTTCGATGCTTGTGAGTTTGGCGGTCAAGCCATGAATATGTCGGGACCCATGACATATGCGATTCGGCTAAGGGAAATCGAACTTACTATCTCGATTGCTGATATGACTAAAGACTGCTTTAATTCTCTCGCTCAGCGTCCTGCCAAACTATTGAGTGCCGGGTCTGCACCAATACAGATAGACAATTGGCAGCACAACGACGGTCATAGGACTTCAGGTCGCCAATGTCACGTGACATAAGCGCGGGATTCGTAGGACTTTCACATTTCTGGCAAATACAAAACCGATCGCCTGCTCCTCTATTTCCTCCAAGCATCTTTGTAAATGCCATGGCGGAAGCTATTGGCTTAGTGGCCTCTGTTGCCAGCTTGCTAGACCTGGCTTTGAAGCTATCTAATGCATTACATAACCTCCAATTCCAATTCCGAAACGCGCCAAATCTCATCCAAGCCTTAGAGAATGAGACAGAAGCTATTAGGACAGTTCTCGCTCGTGTTAAAACCTCAATACACTCTGCAGCAACTGCGAGGCTTGGTGGCCCAGGTAACTCTGGAATACTCGGTGACCTCACTGCTGAAATCGGCAAAGGTGCAGCTGTCCTAAAGGACTTAGACACATTTGTCGATAGTCTCAATAACGAGACATCCACCTTACGAAGAGTCAAGTGGGTCCATAAGAGGGAAAGGGCATCGGGGCTTATAAAAGGGGAGCTAATACCTATACTGGCCCTGGTATACCTAGTGCTATGTAATCTCTATACCAGGTCCTCGTTATAATACTAATAAGCTATATTCTTATAAGGTAATAATAAAATATAATAACCTCTTAATTAACTATTTTAATACCTTTTTAATTATAATCTTTATAATATATATTAATTTAACTTTAATAAATATATTTATATTTTTTATTTTCTTTTTAGATAATATAATCCTGCTTAAGTATATATATAACTTACTAAAGGTATTATATATAGATATTAATATATAGGCTATATTAAGAAAGTATACCTTTATAACCTTATAGTCCTAAACCTTTAAGGAAAAAAAAGATATTATATTTATATATAATTAAGTAAGACCTATTTATAAGCTATTAAAAAGGTAAAAAAAGTAAGCTATTATATAAAATACCTTTTTTATAAATATAAAAAAAAAGAAAAATAGCTTTTTCTTTATAAGGTATTAACTTAATAAAAAGTATTATAAATATAGTTATTTCTTTAGCTTTAATACTATTATATATTTTTTTACTACTAGATTAACCTTTAAAATAAAATATAAATATAAAATATAAGTAACGCTAGTATATAGCCTAAGAATATATAGGCTTACCTTTATATAATAACTTAGTTACTTATTATATAGTATAATATATAGAATATAATTATAAAAAGTAAAAAGACCTTACTAAAGGCTAAAGTAATATAGCTACTTTTATAAGTAAGCTTAATATAAAGGGGTTTTAAAGTAAGATTTATATTAATATTAATAATAAAGTTATAGTAATTATCTTTATATATTTAGATTTCCTTAAGTATATTAAGAGCTATTTTAAAGTAATACTTTTTAACTATATATATAAAATTAATAAGTATAAAATACTATTTCTTAATATTATTAATATTAACACCTTTAATTATACCTTTTATATTATATTTACTTTTTTAATAATAAAAATAAAAATGACTTTTGCTAAGTACTTTTATAGCTACAAGAAATATATAATCTTTATAAAGTAAATTTTCTTAATATAATCTTAACTAATTATTACTTTATTTATATTAATATATTAAGCTTTAAAGACTATTTCCTTAAATTATATATAATACTATATAATTAGTATATTACTAATATAGTAATAGTTTACTATAAGCCTTTATTTTTTTATAATAGTAATAATCTTAAGAATAAAAAAAATAAAAGAAATTCCTTAACTTTTAAAGTAATATTATATAATTACTTATTAAAAATATTTATAAAAAAAGGCTTATAAAGTTTAAAATAAAATATATACTTATATACCTTAATAAGGTTAGCTATTATATTAAGAATTAGCTTATTTTTTATAAAAAATAATTTATAAAGGCTTAGATAGATTAATATCCTTACTTTAATATTATAGTTACTTTAAGGACTAAAGGTATTTATAGACTTATTAAATTATATATAAATTACTTAATTATTAATCTTTTTAAGAGCTTTAACATTATTATATTAGTACTAAATAACTAATAATTAAAGCTTTAAGTATAATAGTCTTATTAATGAAAAAGTCTTTTAAGTATTAGGACTTTAAGGGTTATTTTTAGTATAATTTAAGGCTAGATATTATATAAAGCTTTCCTTTTAATTAAAAAGTAGTTTAAATACTTATAGGGTTAAGAAAAGCTTTTACCTTATATAGGAGTATTTACTTATATAATATACTTTCTTTATATATATATAATTTAGCTATATTTACAGAAAAAGCTTTATATTTAGCTATTTTAAATATATTTATATTAGTATTTTAAGTACCTTAAGTAGCTTATAGTTATTATTAAGCCTTAATATTACTTTAACTTAATATATAAAAATCTTTATTACTTTCCTTAAGTATATAGTAAAAGCCTCTTTTTATAAAGGCTATTAATAAGTTACTATAGCTAAAGGTAAAGAGACTATTAAAGTACTTAGTTTATAAAGTAATTAGTTATAATATAAGGTTAAAAAGTTACTTTTTATAGTTTAATAAATATAAAAGGAAATTAAAGAAATAGATATAGTAAATATTACTAATAAAGCTACTTTTAAATTATTAAAATACTATCTTTATAGCTAGCTCTTAAGCCTTAACCTTTTTTTTATAGAGATCCCTAAGCTATCTATTTATAATATTAATAAAATTAAAGTAAGTAATATAGTATATTACCTTAAGGTATTAAAGAAATTAATAAGTAATACTATTAAGTAATAAAGTTATTCTTAGTATATAAAAAGCCTAATATTAGTAAGCTTTTAAGTAATATAAAATAAAAAGGTATTATATTAAAAGAAATATAAAATAGCTATAAACTATAAAAAAGATAAATACTTAAATTAATAAAAAAAAAAGAAAAATAATAAAATAATAAGTAAAATATTAAGGATTTTTATTATAATTAATATAATTTAACTTAGTAAGTTTATTTATAGTAAAAGTAAAGTTAGATTTATTAAGATTAGTAAAATTATTAAAAGTTATATAAGTAATAGTAAAACCCTTAAAGATAAAGAATTTTTAATTTAATTTAAGTAAATAATATATTATTATTATAAGTAAGAAAAATATATTTTTTAAATATATTATATATATTATATTAATTAAATTTAATAATATTTTAAAGAAGTAATTAATTATATTTAACTTTAAGTAATTAACTTACCTTAGCCTTAGTAAGCCTATATATAATACTAAGGATTTTATAGTAAGTATTACAACCTTATCGGTTACGTTATATGTAAAATTATACCCTATAAATTTCACCCAATAGAAACACTATAGCCTATATCTACTAATACTTATAAGATCTAACATTAGACTAACCAGGATTAGACTAACTAATATTAGACCGATAGCGCTCTAGGACCGTATTACTCCAGGACTAACAGTAACCTTATATTACATCGCTTTTACTAAGGAACTATAAGTATATATATATTTATTTAGTATTAAATAGAACCTAGCTTACTAGCTATTAATAATACTTCTTTATATTAACTAAGCCTAATACGTATTATTCTATTATTAAAAGATATAACACTTTAATAACGCTTAGTTTACGCCCTATACAATTTACTAATAATAAACCCAAGCATGGCTTAGTTTAATACAGTTAGACCTAACTGTTATATATTAATAGCTCTTATTTAGACCGTACTACATAACGCTAAGCAATACAAATGCAATATCTATAAACATTAACCCTATTCACTAGCAGGGCACTGCCAACCCTTAAGAACATTAGCCTGCTATACCTATTAATACTAGCCCAGTAAACTACCTACTAACTAACTAGAATATAAAAAATACAGATAACTTATCCTAAAATAATAATAAAAAAGTTAAATAACTTTAAAAGTAACTTAAAAACATTACTAATAAGTTAAATAAGATACGCTAGATATTAGAAAAAGCTATAGCACTTTAGTAATAATAGCAGCAGAACAATACTACTACCTAATAGAAAATATATAACCTAATAATATTAGCTAGTAATAAGAAAGACCTTAGTAAAATCCTTAAGCCTAACTTGCCTAAGCTTTTTAATAGTACCCCTAGCAAGCTACTTACATTTCTTACTTAAAGTAAAGCCTTTATTACCTACTACCTAAACTAGTTTTATAATAATGCTACTAAGGTAATATATATAGCCAGAAGACTTACTAAAACTGCTACTAAATAGTTTTAACCTATTATAGAAAACTATATAAATAATCTACTAATCTGCCTATAGCTAAGGACTACTTTACTCTTTAGACTAAATAGATAATATAAAATAAAAGAAGTACTTAAGATAGCTTTTAAAACTATTAATAAAAAGGATATATAAAAAGATAAATTAAAGCCCTTAAATAAATAGTATTAGCTTTAACCTTAGAAGTAAAGTTCCTAAAACTTATGAGTAAACTACCCTAGGACCAGGATATACTAATATTATTCTTCTTTAATACGCTTAAAGAACTAATATAAGCTAAACTATAGAAAAAGAACTAACTAAAAACCCTAGTAGAATATATTAATATAGCCATTAAGATTAATAATTAATAATTTATATAGAGAACTTGTAATTCCTAAAACAAACTATAAAATAATAATAAACTACAGTATTACGCTAACTAAGGAAGAACTAGATAAGTTAATACCTAATACAGAACTAAACCAGGACTAATAACTATTAAAATAACTAAGAAGGATAAGTCCAAAATCACTTGCTAGAACTGTAGTAAGAAAGGATACTTTAACTAAGAATGTAAGAACCCTGTTAAAACTAACTAAAAGTATAAACCAGTGCTAGAAAGCAAGACCATCAGTATTACCTAAAAAGACAATAACGAACCATAAATAGCAATTAAAACAGTTAATATAACCAGAAAAGATAGGTATAATAACTATATAATACCCTATGTAAATAAAGTAGGAATTCTAACCTATATCTATAACCCGTTCCTTAGCAAGGAATAAACACTTAAGAAGTACTATCTATATATCTTATAAGAATAATAACCTATTCTAGGATACTTAGTACTAATATTAAAAATACTATATCTTAAGACTAAAGAAAAAAAAAAAAAATAATAGAACTAATAAAAAAAGGAACTATATAAGAAAAACAGGCTAAATAATAACCTTAAACTTAAATAGATACTAGTTCTAGAACTAAAGAAGTTTAAAATAATTAGAAAAACTATTACTATAGTTAGAAAAGAAAAGGAAGTTAACCCTAACCTAGATAATAAACTAAGCATACTAGATTTTAACTATAAACTTAATAATACTATAAACTAAATATTTATAAAAATAAAAATGCCTATTAAAGTCTAAAATAGAATTATCTAACTAAGCAGGAGTATAGATAAGATTCTTATTAGAATTATATCTAGAAAACTAAATTAATATTATAGTGACCTAAACTACGTATTAGTAGTAAGAACTAGTTAAGACTTTAAAGCTAAGAAGATTAAATGAAAAGTAAACTATATAATCTAGGATATAGAAATTACACTATACTATAATAAACTTAGAAACAGAGTATAGTACAGTAAAGTACTTAAATACACTAAATTAGCTAAAAAAAGGTAATTACAGAATAAGATAATAATATTTACATTTAAGTATATACTAAAAATAAAGTAAAAGATCTAATAATACCTAAAAAGAAATCTAAGTAAAAAGGGACTTAAGGAAGTACCTAAAATACCTAAAATATTAGTAAATATTATAGATATCCTATATATAACATTACTGCCTATAATACTAGTAAATAAAGGAAGTAAATAATTACTTTCTAGTTTAAACTAAGGAATATAGAGAGTAAAAACCCTACCTAATTATTAACATTCTTAGCTACTAAATTAATAAAAGATATAGAGGAACTTAAGTAGTTAAACTTAAAGCAGATATGGAAATACAAAAATAAGCCTTAAACTATATTAGAAATTCTTACTATATTGCTAAATAGAGATAAGAGGTATAGGATAAGATAGAAGAAGAAAAACTAGATAAAGAAATCCACAAAGCTATTATAAAAGCTAACAGACTAGAAAAGGAACAGGAAGATATCCTTACCCCTAAAACCAGCTAAGCAGCAGAAGAAAATAAATATCTTAATAAAATAAGATTAGTAAAAGCAATAAATAAAGATATAATATTAAATAAATAAATTATATAAATAGAAGCAAAGTACTAAAACAAACTAGCTTACTAGTATAAATACCCTAACAATATTAACTACATAGATAGTAAATGCAGTTATAACTACCTATAGATAGGAAAAGAACACTACTATCTGTAAAAGAGCGCTAGATAAGCAAAGAAGTAAAAAGGAACAGACTTCCTAAAAAAGCTCTAAAAATAACTATAAATCCTAGTTAATAAACCTGCCTTAAACTAAGAGTTAGAATTAAGGGCAAGTGGCTAAGTGTACTTATAGATAGCAAAGCTAATATAAACTACATTTCCCCTAATATAGTAAATAATCTCTAGCTACCCTAGAAAACTAAGAAAAACCCCTATACTATTAGAAATAAAGAAAGAAAATCCTATAATTATAATAATAAAGAAATAACTAAAGAGATTAATTACCTTAAGGTATTTATTAATAGAAAAACTAAGGAATTAACTTTAATATAATCCCTATTAATAGGTATAACCTAGTACTAGGATATCTATAGTTAGATTGCTATAACCTACAATTTAACTGGAGAACTGGCTAGGTAGTCTATAAAGATTACCCTTTAAATAATAAAACTAATTTAAATAATAATAATATAAGATCTTAAACTTTAACTAATAAGAGTAGTAAAGACAGGAGCAATATAATATTACCTATTCTAAAAGGAATATAATATAGGTACTATAAAGGCAAAATAAAATATATTAGATAAATAATAGTAACTCTTAAAGGCTAATTTAAATAATTAGACTAAGATCTTTAAAAAATAAAATAGATTACTAAAAGGAATTTAATAAATAACTTAAGAATATACTAATTTAGTACTATACCTATAAAAAACTTTTTATAGAAAAGTTAGATATAAAACTCCTAAAATATTTATATTAAAATATTAAAATAGTTCTAAAAGATAGTAAGAACCTGAAATTCTTCCTAATCTATAACCTTACAAAAACAGAACTTATAATATTAAAAGAATAGTTAAAAAACATACTTAGGAAAGGATATATTAGAACCTTAAAATCCTTAGCAGGATACCCTATTATATTCATTCCAAAACTAAATACAGATAAACTACAATTAGTTATAGACTATCATTAGCTTAATAAAATTATAAAGAAGGATAGAATGCCTCTACCTCTTATTACAGAACTTAAGGATAGACTATTTAGAAAACAATTCTTTATAGCTCTAGACCTTAAAGCAGCCTACAACTTGATTAGGATTAAGGAAGGCAATAAATAGAAAATAGCATTCTAAACAAAATACAGACTATTTAAGTACCTAGTTATGCCCTTTAGACTTACAAATACCCCTGCAGTATTTTAAAGGATAATTACAAATATACTATAAGAGTACCTTAATATCTTTATAGTTTACTACCTGGACAATATCCTTATCTTCTCTAATACAGAAAAAAGGGTATAAAACATATCTATAAGGTTTTAAAGGCACTATAAGATACTAATATACTCGTTAAACCTGCTAAAAGCCATTTTTACTAAAGCCAAGTAACGTACTTAGGCCATAAAATCTTATATAATAAGATATAAATAGACAAACAAAAAATCACTATAGTTACTAAATAGAAATAACCTAACTTAGTTAAAAAAGTACAATCCTTCTTAGGATTTACTAACTATTACTAATAATTTATTAAAAATTTTAGTAAAATAGCAATCCCTCTTACAGAACTTATAAAAAAAGAAATACAATTTAAATAAAATAATAAGGCCTAGAAAGCTTTCAAATAGCTTAAAGAAACCATTACTAGCAAACCAGTTTTAATTATATTTAACCCTAACTAGCAAGTTAAGCTTAAGACCGATGCTTCTAACTTTGCCCTAGGAGGATAAATCGGATAATAAGATAATAACAGTATATTACACCCTATTACTTTCTACTTATATAAAATATATAGAGCAGAACTTAACTATTCTATCTATAATAAAGAATTCCTAGCTATTATTAACTATTTTAAGGAATTTAAATACTATCTTAAAGGAAGTAATTATCTAATTAAGGTATTTACTAATTATAAGAATATTGCCTATTTTACTATAATATAAGAACTAAACTAATAATAACTACGCTATGCTAAATACCTATATAAATTTAACTTTATAATTATATACTGCAAGGGAACTGATAATAGACACGCAGACACTATTAGTTAGTAACACGACTTTAATACAGGAACTATTAAGATTAAGGAACAGTTCCTAGAAAAGGATAAATAAAAAGAATATAGATTTACCTAACTAGTTAAAATAATTATATAAATAATACGTAATACTAATACTGATACTACTATAGAATAAGGACGCAACTTCCTTTACAAATTTTATTTATACCTATTATATAGATACTAAGAAATAATAAAAACACTTAAAAGACTATAAGAATAAGGTTATACTGTAAAAAGAAAAGACATTAAATAAGTTATTAAATAATGTAATTTATACTTATGTATAAAAGCATAAAGATATAAACCTTACAAACAGTTATAACCGCTTCCAGTAGTACAATAACCTTAGGACTTAATTATAATAGACTTTATTATAAAGTTACCCTCGTTAGAAGACCCCTTAACCGGAATCTTCTATAATAGTATTATAGTTATAGTTAACTAACTTATAAAATTTTCATACTATTTACTGTTTTAAGAAGTAATAGATATAGAATAACTTTTCTATATTTTCTACTAATATATTATTAGTATATATAGCCTACTTACGGAAATCCTTTTAGATAAAGGACTTATATTTACATTAGTATTTTAGCAATTACTTATAGCATGGCTTAGACTAAATTATTGACTTATAACCGCTTTTAGACCTTAAGTTAATAAACAAACCAAATAAATAAATTAAATACTTAAGTAATATTTGTAATATTATATTAACTATAAATAAAATAATTAGGTTAAAAAACTACTAATAGCCTAACTTACCTATAATACCGCTTATAATAAAAGTATAAAGCTTATACTAGCTTACGCTAACTTCAGGTTTACACTAGACATATATTATAATACATAATAAGAGAAATTAATCAATCTAGCCACTATTATTAAAAGCAATGACCTTAAAAACCTACATAAAGAAATAAAAACAAAACTCGAATTTATTAGAAAACGCATAAAAACTACTATAACCTAAAACGGTTAAAGGGACTAACCTTTTTAGAGGGAAATATAGTCTACCTAGCCACAAAAAACATCAAAATAGATCAACTAACTTACAAATTAGACTATAAGTTTATCAGACCTTATAAGGTACTATAGAAAATTTCAGAAAATAACTATAAATTGGACCTGCTAGAGAAAGTTAGGCTCTATCTAATCTTTTACGTTTTATTACTTAAATTAGCAGTAAATATAATATAAGTTAAAACAGGCAATAAACTATAAGAAATCTTAGGACTAGAAGTCTATAAAGTAAAGGCAATTAAAAATATATATAAACTTAATAATTAAAAAGAATACTTAATAAAATAGAAAAATTACCTAGAAAATAAAAATATATAGAAACTACTAAAATACCTAGTTAAGGCTTAATAACTTCTAATAAAGTTCTACTGGGATTAAGTAAGGATAAAGTATTAAGTAAATTATTACCTAGACATAAAGCAGACTAGTTAATATAATCTGGAATATAATTAACCTAAAGGTCTTTAACTACAGTAGCTTTATAAGTATTAAGTATAGATAGTAAGTTATCTTCCTGCTCTACTTCCTGTAGACCCTGACAAGTGGCCTTAAAACGCTTTTCTTTTACCTAACTCTTGATCTTATAAATCCGTAATAAATAACCTATAGCTATAGCTAGATAATCTTATAAAGCAGCCATTTCCTTATAAAGTTTAAGTAGATCCTTACTAGCTTAATCCTTATTACTATCTAGCTTTTTCTTTTATTTTATTAATAATATTACTATATAAATTAGTAAAAAACTAAAAATACTATAGTATATAAACGCTTATAGAAAAATATAATGCAAGTACTATTATATAACTTCTTTACTTAAATATACTTACTATAATGAGTAGAATTAGAAGATATTAGGCATTTCTTGCCTACCTGGAAACAATAAGTACAAGGCATATTAGCTTCTTTATTAGTAAATTTAACAGAAAGCGTAAAAGTTTAAATTTTATAATCCTTTTAAAATAACTATTTAGAAATATAGTTAGGCATTATATAATATAATAATAAAAAGTCTAAGTTAGGACTTACTAAAAGAAACTAGTATTAGTTAGATAAAATAGCCTTAGGGATAAGACCTAGTAAAGAGGGAAAATTGTATTATAACCTTATTAGTTATATTATATATAAAATTATACCCTATAAATTTTACCTAATAGAAACACTATAGCCTATATTTACTAATACTTATAAGATTTAATATTAGACTAACTAGGATTAGACTAACTAATATTAGACTAATAGCGCTTTAGGACTGTATTACTCCAGAACTAACAGTAACCTTATATTGCATTGCTTTTACTAAGGAACTATAAGTATATATATATTTATTTAGCATTAAATAAAACCTAGCTTACCAGCTATTAATAATACTTCTTTATATTAACTAAGCCTAATACGTATTAATCTACTATTAAGAGACGTAACACTTTGATAACGCTTAGTTTATGCCCTATGCAATCTGCTAATAATAAACCCAAGCACGGCTTAGTTTAATACAGTTAGACCCAACCGTTACAGTAAGCTATTAAGCTAATATATTAAGAAATAGTTAATATTAATTTAATAAATTTAATAAATATATTAATTAATAGCTATTTTTTATATTTAATAATAAGCTAAAAAGTATTTTTTAATTTTATTATATAACTAATTAATAAAGCATTATAATATTAATACCTTTACCTTTACTAATTTCCTAACTAAATTTATTAAATATAATTATATTAATTAATATTATATACTTAAAAGCCTTTTTACTATATAAATATAATTATTAGCTAAAATATATTTATTTTTACTACTAATATAAAATATTATATATTAAGAACTATATAGTTCTTATCCTAGTACTTATTATTAGCTATAATAAGTATATTTTAAGATTAAAGAGAATTAATATTAGGGTTTAATTTCCTTAATTACTAAGAGTATATATACTAAAAATACCTAGTATATTACTTTCTTTATATATAAACTTCTATAGGACTTCTATATATAGTAATAAAATCTTCCTATAGGTAATAGAATATATATAAAGTAGCTTAATAAGTAGCTAGGTTTTACTATTAAAGCTATTAAGTAGTCCTTAGGTCCTTAAGTATAATATATTATTACTAATAGTAGTTTATTACTAAGAAAGGCTAGTTAATAAGTTAAAAGTAAAGCTAATAATTAGGATTATTTATAATATTAGCTAAAATATTACTTTAAATAGTTTAGTTTAATAGATTTTAAGGAGTAGGTTATATTATAGTAATAAGGTTAATATAAATATTAAATCTTTTTACTATAGAAGCTAAAAAAGTAATAAAAACTATTATTATATAAAAAGGAATAATATAATTATTATTATTTATAATAATTATTATATAAGTTATTAATATTAAGATAATATTAAAATTAAGATAATATTAAACTTAAGCTTAAAATTAAAATTAATATAAAAAAATTAAAATTAATATAAAAAAAAAAAAAAAGCTTTAAAAAAGTAAATTAAAAATATATATACTTCTTAGTAATATTTAATTTACTTATAAAATACTAACTATATATAGAATTATATATACTTAAAGATTATAAATAACTTTATAGGTTATTATATTACTATACTAGCTTAGTTATATAGTAATTTAACTATAATACTTACTTAAATATAGTAGTATATTATTAATAAAATAATATATTACTAATAAAAAGATTAAGTATTTAAAATAATATAAAATAGCTTTAATTAATAGGAAATCCTAATATAAATAGCCTTACTTCCTTATATACTTACAGATTTAGGGGGACCTGGTATAGAGGTTACGTAGCACTAGGTGTACCGGGGCCGGTATAGGTATTGGCTCCCTTATAAAAGACCTTAAAGAAGTGAGATCTTGTATTAGCGAGTTGCAATTGGCATATAGCCAGTATGTTCCCCGGAATAACATGCAGCCAATCTCGGAATAACATGAAAATATAGCTCGAGCTTGACTCGCATTGAACTTGTATTGCAGGACATCCAGCTTATGCAACGCCGTCACTATGCCAAAACTGATGGTTTGGAGGCTTGTCTACTAGACACGAGAGACCAAATCACAGTTGATCGAGACACTACGTTTCAAAACCAGTCAGATATCACAGCAGCTCTAGAGGCCATGCAAAACACAACACCAAATTTGCCACCAGAATGGGTGGAAGCTATCAGCAACCAGTTGGCAACATCGATAAATACTATGCGACCTGTTCTAGCAAAGGACAACATTACAAATGTTCATTCTCACAGACAACAGAGCACCCAGGCTATTTTTTTCGCCACTTCAGCACTCTACACTATCATTGAATCTAAGACTAGTGCAATCTCAGTGCTCGATCACCTGTGCCTGCAGATGCCATGCATCTGTCGCTTCATACCGCCCTTGGAACACACTCCCAAAAATGCTTCAAATGATCATGGGAACAGTGCTTTTGAGTACACCAGTTGCCCTGTTTCCAGGACAGCCTGCGACTTGCATTCGTGTTCCAAGTCACGTCTGGCTCGCCTCACGGTCAGATATGGCTTTCCATTTTGGTCTTTCAAGTACGCGATTCATATCCTGGTGGAGAAAGTATCTGCCAGCTCTCTCATGTTTACTCTATCATTGAGACGCAAGATTCGTCTAAAAGCCACCAGAGACAACATAATCTATCATACCGCAAAAGGAAACCTGAGTGCTATCAAACGCATCGTACTCGAAAATCCAACTGCAATCATGGACGTCGACTATGATGGTAATTCTGCCTTGTTCATCTCCATTCATAGATTTCTACCATGGGAAGTCTCACTTCAAATTTGTGAAGTGCTTCTTCAGGCTGGTGCAGATCCGGACCAAGTCAACGAGAGAGGGATTTCATTTCGGCATA
The DNA here is from genome assembly GCA_020615335.1 of Fusarium pilosicola. Classification (NCBI taxonomy): domain Eukaryota; kingdom Fungi; phylum Ascomycota; class Sordariomycetes; order Hypocreales; family Nectriaceae; genus Fusarium; species Fusarium pilosicola. The sequence continues at coordinate 156,772 of JAGQDI010000021.1, read as the reverse complement.
AAATCGCCAATCTGGTTCTTCAGAACATCATACCATTTATACTTCATGCTCGAGTCGAAAGCTTGGTTCAAATTTCACCGTGCTTAGAGGACCTGGATTTCACTTTCATGCATGAAATTGTTCTCAAACGGTGTCCGATCGACATAAGTCCTATTCTCAAGTCCGGCAAAGCAGATATCCTGGCACAGATCCACAGCGAAGATCGGTTTGGCATGACTCCACTGATGTATGCTGTTGCTTTAGGCGATGCGAAAACAGCTGAGGCTCTGATAGAAGCTGGCGCCTCCGTCCACAAGAAGGGGCCATATGGTCGTAATCTTGTAGATTATGCTGGCCACCTACCCTCAAACACTTGTGCTGCCATACTCGACTTGCTGCTTGCCGCTGGCGCGAATGCAATCGACGCTTTCCCCACGGGGTGGAGCCTTTTACATACAGCTGCTATCCGTGATAATGTCATAATGATACACAGGTTGCTGCAAGCAGGCGCACAGCCAAATTGCATCGGTCCGCATGGCAATCGCCCGATTCACTACGCGGCGAGCGATAACTCTGCTAATGCCATCCGCTTGTTACATGAGCAAGGTGCGGATCTAAATGCGGTAGCTGACAATGGATTGTCATCGCTTGGTGTAGCGATCCAAAAGAATGCTTCCGATGCGCAAGCGGCGCTTCTTGAGCTAGGCGCCGATCACCGCATAACCGGTGATTGGGGAACTTATCTTCACGTGGCGGCATATTGGGGCAATGAAAGGACCTTCAACACACTGTCTTGTCTTAAGCTCATGAGTTTAGATGTCGACGCCAGAGATGCGGAAGGGTTGACAGCAACGGATGTTTATGAAAGCCGCTACGACAAGACGGATGAGCTGACGAGATCATTCTGTCAACTAAGGAATTCTATCATATCACGATCACCAGATGATTACTCAAGCGAGGACGAAGTTGGAGATACGGATCAATTCTTCGACGCATGCGAGGTCTTGTGTGATGATGGATTGTGCTAGATCTATAAGCGTCTAGACATAAGTTGGGCACTGCCTCGAACTTTAACCCACGCCCTCTATATTAGAGTATACTAAGTCGACACAGCGATTGTGGGAACGAAAGATAACGAGAGGAGACAAATGAAGCCTTGGGGTAAGGAAGCTAATGGCGCATTAACGGGGGTCCTAGTACAGTCGATGAAGTAGGACGAGGCAGCAATGTAAAGAATGCATGATGGAACATTGTTGAGATTGCTTGAGCAAATCAATTGATGTAAGGATGAAGAACTACAGACAATAAAACGACATATTCCATATAACGGGACTCGGACCGGATCAACTATTATCCCACATCTCAACAAACATAGCTACGACGTGAGGGCGGTAAGGATGGTCAAAAATGAACTAAGGATGGTAAAAGGGTGGAGGAGTACCGGGCTAACTGTGGGTCCCTGGTACATAGTGCTCAATTCAGTTAGGCTTCTGTTACAATTGATCTTGGTTGAACAAAATATCATGGCATTTGTCGAGGTGCAGTGGGATGCTTGGCAAAGTAAAAGCTCATTCCCTCAGTGTCATCAGTGAACAGTTGATGGTACCATTGCCCGGCGAATTTGTTCTCCTTGTAAGACATGAATCGCTGGACTTCTGGATCGAAGGCTACGTTTAGATCGACAGTAAGAGTCCGTTCAATGCCGGTGCAGTCACGGCCACAGTTCGTGAAAGAGACGTGCATGTATTTATCTACAACAATTTGCCCTTGTTTTACGGGAACATGTGGCCATCAACTTCTTGTAGCATTAAATCCAGCGAATTGTATGGTGAATCTGGTCGTCAAAACGTATCGGATATTTCGCGTGTCCCTTACCGAACATATCCAGATATTGATTCGTAAGCGGACTTGACAAGGGTTCTGACACAATCACGCTCTACACCAGAGTTTACTGTTGACATTTAGAGACCATGCAATTCCTCAAAACTAAAGACTTTCTTGTTAAAACACCCGTAACCTATATGTCATGCATCTCATAATACCCTCCAGGGGCAACTGTGAGTCGTTTCTACCCTCGTACCGCGTCATCATTCAATCGTACAGTAACATAAGAAACCTATGTATCCTTAGCTTAGCTGTTCTAACCACCAAGCCAGTAGTATGGCTATTCCTCCCAGTAAGCCTTTCTCTCTCGACCTTCTTCTTCATTAATCCGCATCCGTCTCGCCAGGACCAAACCTCTCCGCTTATCCTGCAGCCTTTGCGCTTCTTTATACGCTTCCTCCAGTTCCGCCTTCGTATGCAGCTTGTTATCCCCAGAGAATCTGACATAGGTGCTATTGAAGTGGAATTCCAGACTCTGAGCAATCTCATGCGCTTGATCAACATCGTATTCGTTCAACTTCAGTTGTTTTTGTAACTTCTCACGACGAAACGTCTCTGCACTGTACTTCATCTCGAGCTCTTCATTTCTAGACTCTTGGTGTCGCTTGTCAGCCTCTAAAGCTTCAATCTGGGTTTCTAGCAGGGCAAGTCGCTGCGATTGAGTTTCCCACGATGAGTCTTTTGTTTGCGAGGCGTTTAGCAGCTCGGTAATGAGATTCTCCTTGTCCCTCAGATGATCCTTCAGAGTTTCGATCTCAGCTTCTTGATCTTCCTTCTGGCTTTTTAATTCTTTGATGCAATCTCTCATTTTCACTTTCTGCTCCAGATGCTTGTTGTTTAGCTCTGAGATCTTGTCTTTGCAATCCGCTTCAGCACGCATAAGCTTGGACTGGAGGAAAGAAAAATTGGCTTTGACGCCTGAGACTTCGCAAGTCTTCACCTTCTTCTCTAACTGGGCAATCTTAGACGCTTGAAGCGACTTCTCCCTCTTCAGCTCTGAGACCTTAGCGGTATGCTTTAAGTGGTTGCTTTGCTCCTGAGTCTTCAGCACCTCGATCTTGTCCTGTTGCTGTTGAGATTCTTCTTTCAAATCTTCAAGATGAGCCTTCTGGAGTCTGACCTTTGCCTCAAGTGCTCGAATCGTGACTTCAGTCCGTGTGAGCTTGTGTTTCGTGGCTTCAAATTTGACATTTTGGTCATCATTTTGCTTCTCCAATTCTTTGATCTTTCCCTCTTGCTGGTGGTTGATGCGCCAAAGATCTGTGACTTTTCCCTGTATTTCCCTGATTGCAGCTTCTAGCTCAGCCCTACTGGCCACGAGTTCATTGAAATCCATAATCGCGGCTGTTCGTAGAAACTAGAGCCAGATCGCTGCTTGTTCAGGTGATTAGGGCAGGATTCACGTCACTTTTTGCGGTAGCGAGAATCTGGGACGTAGTCCTAGTGCTGGGGTAATGAACGTATTTATAACTGAGGAATTCTGATTTTTGTTTTTAAAAGGACAATGGGTTGGTCAAGATGTGACTTAGTTCGCGGCTATGTTCAAATTTCTAACCGTGGGCATCCCCTTTCGCGGATGTTCTACCAGGTATGGGTTCAAAATATCCCACCAAAACGCACTGGCAGCATGTTCTTAATTCCATAAGAGAATGGCGTGCAGCAGTGGATACACCGGAAAGTATATAAAGGGCAGATACCCGAGCCCCCTTAAGACAATGATGCCAGTTTTGCTACAGGCATGTTATCTCTAGCCAGAGAGCCAAGTATGGGTTACTTTATACTCTTAGTAGATTAATGTGTATATTGATAAGTAAAATATTTGCCCTGTTTCGAGATATAGACCATCCTCTGTAATCATTGCTTTCGTCAGGTAGGAGATATCAGGAACATGACTTCCTCTTGTTCGTTATTACATAGGCAGCAGATATGGTAGTGACGGGAAGGCTGCTGCCTGGCTCATGGGCAGCTTCTTGAAGTAAATTAGCCACTGGCAGGAACATCTAGTTTCTGAACACGTAAACTGAGGTTATAAATAGATAATTTCTGCTGACATGCTACCCATGTCCGACCTCCCAACCACAATACCTTTCTACCTTACTCTGATAACTATCAACGACCCTGATTTCTTTTCCCAAACGCGGAATACATCTGAAGGTGATCTAGATCTCACCATGGCCACGTCATCTACTGAGAAACCCACGTCAGGGGCCTACGTTGATATCATCAAGGTTGCGCAGCAGATCCAGCATCTCGCCCATTTCTTGTCTCAAGGGTATCCCATTCCGGGCATCCCCTTATCAGATAACGATCTCAAGACCGCGCGCGTGCTTAGCCCCGTCACCAACATCACGTCCCACCGCCGACACTCTGATTTGGAGTTTCCCCGAGAGTGGGTTGAAGATGATGGTGTCTTAGCCACTGCACTTCGTGAGTGGAGACGGGCGATTGACCCGACCAAACTGAGCAATACACCTGATGTGCAAGAGATTCCAGTGCAGACCAGAAATACTCCAATAGAGACTGAGGTTGAGGCTGACGCGAATGTGTCATTCATGTCATGTTCAATGAAGCGAGAGGCGCACTGGGATGCCAAGATGAAGGAGCTTGAGAAGAAGCTCCGACAATGTGAGCAAGAGAAAGAGTCTGTTTTGCGAGACAATCTCAAGCTACAGCGCGACGTGGAAGTGCTTCAGCGCAGGTCGGAGACTTTTCATCGAGCGCTTTTTGACCCCGACAATAGAATCCACGAGACTAACATGAAAGTAAAGGTGAAGCTCCACGCCGAGATTCGGGAACTTAAAAAGTCACTTCATGCATCCGCGGCCAAGAATGAGTCCCTCGTTCAGAAGAACAAGAAGCTGGAGTCATGTAACAAAGCTCTCGTTACTGAGAACGAAGAGCTTGTTAAGAAGACTGAAAAACTGGAGTTGAGTAATTTCGATCTCGTTACTGAGAATGCAGCCCTTGATGCGGAAATCAAGGATCTGGACTCAGATAACGAAATTCTTATTACTATGAGCCAGGCGCTCTTGGATAAACGTGCAGCCTCCAGAGAGGCGACGAAAAACTACGAGGAGACTCTCATCGCAGGGAACCAGGCCCTCGTGATGAAACTTGCAGACCTGGAGACCGACACCAAGCGCTGTGCTGCGCAGGCTAAGGATCTCAACGAGAGATACGACAAGTCTGTGATGGTGACAGAGTCTTGCGAGGAGAAACTTGCCAGACTCACTACGATGGTCAATGAGTTTGAAAGCAGTAAGGTTTTCCTAACTGCTCAGAACAATGACCTATTGATTAGGAATGCAGCCCTTGGTGATAAGAGCAAGCGACTTGAAGCAAGCCTTGAGAGGATCGTTTCAGATGCGAAATGTTCACTGGGAGTTTAAATTGCTCATCGCTGCATTTTGGTGGGTTTTAGGGATGACATGACGACAATGATGATGATGGATGATGGCGTATCCCATTGATGCGGCCCATGGAAAGTGTAATGTTTATGATTTGGAGCATGGTCTCTTTAATAAATATCTTATTGATAAAACCATTCTTAACTCAATGCCATGAAGCCAATTATACCTATTAAGAGAGTAAGATCGAACCTTTTTATTGTTAGATATTAATGAAATTCAAGGCAGCTAGGGTAAGTAAGTGGCGCTAAGATGATAATTATAGTGTAATGGCTCTCTTATCGTTATCCGTTGATAAGATAAAATTGAGCCTAAGATAACCCTAAGATGAGTGAGATATCTTAAGATAAGACTAAGATAAAATCTCTTAAGACAAGCCTAAGATATGGCTAAGAAACTCGACGCGCCCGCCGTCGTTTATCAATCGAGAGTGAAATAAGTAATTATTAACATGGATCGCTCTTTATACATGCACTCTAACTATATATGATACGCAACAAGTCACTAGCAAAGACTCACCAAAGCGATCTTGACCTGTCAAGTATACTAAAGATATAACTTCGCCTCAGCGCCTAATAAAGACAGATGAGCCCAAATCATCTGTCAATCCCAAAACCCCTTGCCGCCCCAGGTATTCCCAATATTAACCCTTGACGGCTCTGTGGTATTGACCTCATCCACATGGTTGACTGTACTGACCCGAATCCCCTGTGAATTTGAGAACGACCCTGTTACAAATGTGTTACCGATGTTAACCCTGCCTTGTCCAGTGATCTTCCCCGCAGTGTTTTTGCCAGCGATTTCCACGACCTTATCCTTAGATGCATTAGATAACACAGGATCTAAACCTTCGGCAATATCATGAATCAATTCCAACTCCTGCTCGTCATTTACCTCCTCAATCTCCATCTCGGCCAATTGTCTCGTGATCTGTGGGGTGCTTGGAAAGACCTTTTCCAAATCTTCAATTGACGCGATAATATCATCAATCATTCTTCCCATATAGTTCTTATCATAGAGCGCCCAGCCTGTCTTTTTCATCAATCCCAAGCTCTTACACCGCTGTTTAGTGAGCACATCAAAACGAGTATGTACGCGTTGCGAGACTGGACTGAGATCGGCTTCCGTGCATATCCTCGTTCCCTTCTCTGTCGTTCTGGTCTCGTAGCGTCTGGAGACCTTGTATGCGGCCTCGAACCTGGCCACTATCTCTTTGAGAATGTCTTGGGCCATGACAACCGTTGGATCGGCTGGTTCGATGAGACTAAATCGTCGGTCATTGTTGATGTTTATTGAGGCGCCCCATCTTGCTAGTCGGCATTTGGCGACATCTAGCCGGAGTTGATATGGGGAGAAGTCTTCGCCGAAATGCCTGGCAATTTGGACGTAGTTGAAACAATCGACGCAGTTGTTAAATAGACCGGCGATGCTTATAGCTCCAGTGACAGTGGCGAATATCTCAGCCATGATTAATTTCGCAGGCTACGGTCATCAATTGACGACTTGTTCTATTGTGGGTGTCGCAGCCCTGGCCACGCAAAATACCGCATACCATTCCGAATCTTTCTTGCGATTGGATGCATCCTTGTTCCCCCTTCTCTCCCCCTCCTTCAACTCTAGCGTAACTTTCTTCCACGTTAGCTCTTTTCCCTCCTCCATTAAGCGACCATGAGATTTAAATCACCTATGTCACAATGGACAATTCATACTCCATAAGTGTGCAGTCTCTGAATGCGTTTGGCTCTTCCAGAGTACACGTCGGCAATAGCTACAACGTAACGCATTATCATCACCAAAAGTCCCAGCAGGACGGTATCAAAACGTACTTAGACATACTGCGGTCGACTGATCCTCGCCAAGATAAAGCCAGGATCGAACAGATCAATGGTGGTTTGTTGAAGGATTCATATGTCTGGATTCTTGAGAGCGCAGAGTTCATCAATTGGCGCGACAAAAGCAAGGCTGGCCGGCTTCTATGGATCAGAGGAGACCCTGGCAAAGGAAAGACAATGCTACTATCCGGTCTGATCAACGAACTGCAACCTTGCACAAAACTAGAAAACCCGCGGAATCGCAACGCAATATCGTACTTCTTCTGCCAAGCCACAAATTCTGGTTTGAACAACTATACTGCGATATTGAAAGGACTCATCTACCTGCTAGTCATTCAACATCCGTCACTTGTTGTGCACCTAGACGATAAGCACGATGAAGATCATTGGAACTCCCAGGTATCATTGGAAGGCATCTTCCGCAGAATGCTTGATGATCCAGGTCTTGGCGAGGTATATTTGCTTGTAGATGCCCTGAATGAGTGCGTTGAGGACCTTCCTCTTCTTCTAGGATTGATAGCGAGTACGTCTTCATGCGCCAAGTGGATTGTTACTAGTCGCAACCGCTGTGAAATCGATGAACTCTTTAGACAGATATCATCGAAAGTCGTACTCTGTTTGGAACTCCACGAAGAATCTGTCTCTGAGGCTGTAAGCAGTTACATCAGTTACAAAACTCGCCAATTGGCTAGTAGGAAGAGACTGAAACAGGATGTATCGCAAGACCTTCATGATCATTTATCTCAGAACGCAGAGGGTACTTTTCTGTGGGTTGCTCCGATGTGTCAACAACTGGAGAGATGCCGAGCCTGGGAAATTCCCAACCGACTACTTCAGCTTCCCCGGGGTCTCAATAAGCTCTATGCGCAGATGATGGACCAGATACGCAATTCCGATAGCTGCGATCTTTACATGAGGGTTCTTGCCGTCGCATCAACGGTCTTCCGTCCTCTCACATTTGCAGAGCTAACAGCTATGGAGAACCTACAGATAGATGAAGACATAGTTCCTGATCTCATAGTAGAATGTGGTTCATTTTTGACGACAAAAGGGAGCTCTATCGTTTTCATCCACCAGTCTGCTAAAGACTTTCTGCTCAGGGAGTTAAGCCCTTTACTCTTTCGATCTGGACTTGCGCATCATCAATACGACGTCTTCCAAAAGTGTATCGCTATGCTGCAAAGCCTTCACCCGAATATCTATGGCTTGGTCTATCCGGGAATCTCATTGAACGAAGCTCTTGTGAAGTGTCCAGATCCGGACCAATTGGAGAAGATCAAATATTCATCAAGAGGTGTACAAGCTATTCACTCAGATATCCCCTGGATCGACACCGTTCATGATTTCATCAAAAGGCTGAGACTACCGGCGATGCTCTGTTGGAAAGCTAGGCTGTCCTGAACTTGCTTTCTGAACCATAAGTCTAAGCTTGATAAGGTACTAAGTGGTGCTGAGGGGCCAACGGCAGGTAATTTATCCTGTATTTAATTGCGGTTGCTCTATGGCGCTAATTATATCCAACCTATACACTACTCTTACTAACCTCAATACTAACTAGTTCGATGTCGCTCCTATTGTCCTTTTTATCACTCAATTGTGCTGTAATCCCACACGAATGAGACCCAGACCACGAGTCATTTCGACCATCGCCCCCAAGACCTGACCCCTCAATCATCTCTTCGAACCCGCTCTGATTCGTCCGAAGTATCGCATGGCCAGACTTCGAAGGGCGACCTGACTCCTGGATGTTGTAGTTGACTCCTTTCCGGTGAAGGTATGGCCGGAGAGCTGGGATGCAACAGATGACGAGACCGATGTACACGTCGAGGGAACACCAGAGTTCTGATCAGAGGTTAGATGGCTTTATACTTGTATCTTGAAGTAGACGTGCCTATTATCGTGAATGATCGAAAGTCTTCGCTGTCGCCCAATTGAATGGTCAAGAAGCGCGTGAGGGAAAACGCGATGTCGATGATGCCTAAGAGAAAGATGCAGTATACACTGATTTTGACCTTCCTACGCATGTTGAGATTGTGGATGATGAAGAACGGGAGGCAGAAGACTAGCACGTTGTTAGTTCTATGTAGGGTCAAAGGCAATGGGGAAACTTTCGAGCAATGCTTCCGACGAAATGCAAGACCCAGTTGATTTGGAAGAGAAGCAGTATCGTAGATACTTTGCATGCTTCTTCGGGCTTCGTGACAGACCTAGAAAGCATATTAGAAACATGAATGTGGAAGATGATTGATCTGTAATACCAGTTCCGTTCAATTGGATAGCAGAGAAAGAGCTGGAGTGAAATGGTAACGATGTAGGCACAGACACAATACACGACCACAATCCAGACCATGAGTCTTCTCATGACCATGAACGGCGGAAATAGCTGTAGATAAATGACCAAAAGCGACGCCTTGCACAGATAGAATGTCGTGTAAAATGGGAACGGATTGACCCAATTGTACTGTAACCTTCAATCAGCTCAATCTCCCTCGCGAGAAATTACAACACATACCTTGCGCATTCTGATCTGCTGTTCCAGAGGGGCATCCCAATTAGAAAGAGTGTAATTGACCCCGGGATGCAAAACGCCCTCTTTCGCATAGAGTATGTCGAAGAAGCCCGTGACAAACGCGGTGCACCATGCTGATATGCGCAGCCAGTCTGCTGTTACGAGGCGCTGCTTCTGTATTGCCAGTCGTAAATAGATTCGGGCGCCGATGATTGCAGCGGACACCGCGATGAGAACATAGATGACAGTCTGAGCGAGCTATTGTTAGAAAGATGATTTATATGGCTCGTGGTTGATCGCATACCAAGACGACAACGCCGGACGGCCCTGCAGGCATTTTGGCGAGTGTACGGGTCGACGCTTGAACTCAATCTCACGGGGATGTCGAGCCGGCGGGAGAACATGGGGAAAGGAAAGCACTTAAGCAAAAGGCGAGATGACACGCCATTCCACAAACGTTCAACACACACGCCACTCGGGCCGCCGAATTTGTCGTCATCACGCCAAAGGTCAATCAACTTGAGATGTTGGTGGGCACCCAGTTTCGTGTGCCTCTTCTCTGCGCAACATGAGTGGCTATAAGTAGAGCAGCGCTTTGACGGTGGCTGCGAGGTTCGGGAATAGACTCGGCACTAACGAATTTCTTTGGTTGGAGAGTCGCAATAGAGTTTACGCTATGATCTTCAATGACTCGAGATTAGCCCGGGCCGGGAATATTGGAGAGAACCACGGGCCGAGACTTGGAAGAGCGGAGCTGTCATGCAACTTTGGGCGGGCATGAATCTCGAGTGCAGCCACAACTGAAACTGACAACGAGTTGGGCGTGCACTGATGCTGTAGTTACTGGGTCTGGACAGGCTGAAGAGATTGCGCTCTACTGACTACAATGGCTGTTGGTAGAAGTACTTACCCATGAGAACAGGGTCGTCAAATTTTGGATAAGAGCAAAGAGGGAAGAGGCATTAGGTATCAAACCCCCTGAACTAGTCCCCGAGTTTAGTCCATGGCAGAGTCTGGAGTAGGGCAGCAGCGCTAAAACGTTCCGAATCGGGGTTAGACTCTGCACATCATCTTCTCTAGTGGTCTTTCGGGCTTGAACTTTGTCCCAATGCATGCCAGTGCTTACCTACTAAAATAGCCTGGAACGACGCTAATCGGATATATTGAACTTTGCAGGCATGTCAACTGAATGATGCGAAGCGTTGCGATAACCTCAAGGAACGGAAGTGTTGGCGACCGTGAACGTGGTGAATTGTGAAACGGAAGACTGCGAAAATGAAAACGACTGAGTCAACATTTGGGCCATTTTCTTGGTTCATATCTTCTCTATAACAACAGGCTGTTATAGACCAAGCAGACTCCTCTTTGAGTGACACTTACATCCGGATATAGCCTGCGTGGTGGAGCTGTGAAGCATTTACATTCTCATCTCGCCTGTATTGAGCTTTTCATTGCGCGGTTTGTGGTGAGCGGCAAGTTTCTCAATCGACCACAAGCGTCGATCCTCCCTGTCCCAATTCTCAACTCAATCTCAGTCAAAGAATGTTACCGCTTCTAGACGATATCGCCACGTGGCTGGACTTTTGCCTGAATCGGAGACCTTGCTTCCCAAACCCACCATATGTCAGCCTTGGAGGCATACTTAAGCTGTCTCTACCGCCCCCGCCTCTTAGAGCCTTGGAAATGTGCTTGATTTAATTGTCTCTTGTCACAGATTACCCATTTCCCAACAGGGCATTCGCATTAACAGGGCCAATCTCCACGAAGGGGATGCCCTAGCCGATGTAAAGTTTCCAACTTGTCTAGATTACAAGTGCTTCCGGGCCGCTAAAAGACATTCCCAATATGCTTCTACTGCAGATAACACATCGAACTCACAATCTGGACTCTATACAACAATATCTAATCAATTGCTGAATTAAATATTGCCCTGGTCAATGTGGAGAAGGGTATTGCCAGATAACGTAAGAAGGCACGTGAATGTTGAGAACCGAGATATTGCCGTCCATCGCCAATCGTTATACTGTCTCAATCACAAACAGGCCCTAGTCGCATTGATTAGGCTGTTAGGGATACGATGCGTTTCAGTGTAGTTATCATTCAACGAAAGGGCAAACACGCACCGGAACCTAGATCTTAAGGCCTTTGACCTTGTCCGTCGTCGTGTCTTACTGATTCTGGAAGAAAGTACGTATCCAGTTAAACACCAATCGGCCCAATCATCTTACATGGAATATATGTATCTATCGAATGGCAGGGATGTACCTCAAGATCACCTGCATCAGATGTAAAGAAATAGCCCTGACCCAAAGCTATTTGACCGATAAAATATTAATCACGATTTGACCTAGGCTCGGTGAGTTTGTTACCTTTTTTTCGAGGTTTATATGGAAAAAGGCGACCGGTATGAAAGTTGTAGCATCTCCAGGGCATGTATGCTCGTGGTGGAGCTGATGTTACTTTTCTATCCATATCGGAAATAAGCCCTTTTATGTATAGCTTAAACAAGGTGTAAAGAAATAGTCTGTAAAAAACTTCTACTTGAAATACCTAAATCCCCTCAAACTATAAGGCAATAATCTGTCCCATATACCAAGCGACCTGCGCCAAGGAATTCATGTGCAAAAACTGTCGCCCTTTAATAATGTAATTGCCTCCATTGCTCGCTTCATGTGAAGGAACCGTACTTGTACATCTCTACTAGTCGAATAATAATTGCCACTGCTATAGCAAACTGGACCGCCAAGTAAAATGGGTTTAAATATAATATCCATACGAAGGACAATAGCTTCCTGGTAAAGTATATCATAGCTTTAATGATATACTCAAACATAGTGTAGGTGACTATTATTATGAACCAGAAGAGCGTGAGCCCTATGATCATGTTGCGGAGTGGAGTGAGTTGGCCGGGTACGACGTCGAAGAAAGGTAGGATGTAGCTGAGTGGGTAGTGGTAGAAGTCGTATATTAGTGAGAAGCCACTCATGACTTTGTAAAGAGTTTTGATGAGCTGGATGATGGACCAAATGGTGAACATGATTGCGGTGTCTGTTGGATTGGTTGACTGGTGAATATCTGTTATGGTTGTTGCTGGAGAATCCGGACTGTTGATGGTATATGAACATTAAAACAAACAGTTATATCAGGACTTTATACACGTTACTAATCAGAGAAGTGAAGGTAAAAGACAAATTATAACTAGCTTTGACTACACAAAGAACCATTGTTATTTGAGTGCATATTCTTTTACGCTTGTGTTCACTGATGGAAATGATCACTGGGGTCTTTGTTCCTCAACTATTTATTTAAAGACCTCTTTGATGTCTGGTCAGCGAACAGTCAAGTCACTGTCTTTCAAGCTGTATTGGCCTTGATACTGTCCACCCATTCCGAATATCTTTGTTCAAAAGTTTAATTACATTGCAGTAAGAATGACGATGCTAAATAACATATGCCCTACGGCTTTCGAATACTCGAAGTGACTGTAGAGCAATGGATAATTGACATCGCTTTTGATGTGCATTATTTGTGAGTTTCTATGCTGTCCTGCTGATATTATCCCATGGATAAACTAGCATTTAAAAGCCACGATGTAGCATAATTCACGATGTCAAGGCAAAGGTGAAAATAGTTTAAGAGATTGACTTCTTGTACCAACGGTATTCAAAAGCTATCTAAAGTAGTATCTCAAATCCAAGTCTTTCCAATACATCTACTATACCACTTCAAGCCATCTCTAGGTGCCGCTAGAGTTACATCCTCGATAGCAGCCGCCCAAACTGATCCATTCACTTCCACTCATCCCCATCCTCCTCCTCCGTCTTACCATAATCAAGGATCAGACAATGAAGGACCGTATAGCCTTCATCCCATATAGCACTGAAATCAGGCATCAAAGCATTGAAAATACGGCAAGGCTGAAGAGTAATACGATTAGCCCGAGGCTCCTCGTCATCAAACATGTTGATCCCCTCACAGCAACTATCTCCCTCCTCAACTGATTTGGTGTCTATGCAAAGGAGTATTGCGTAGATATCCCCTTCCTTGTGGGGTTCAGTGCCATCGACAATATGCCAGTGTTGGCAGGAGCTTTGGATGGGACAAATGGTAGCCCGCCGGTGGCGATATCTAAACGCAGTAACACGTGGATCCATGTCATCCAGCGTCCACTGCAGATAGGCCTTAGAGAAGGCTCGGCGAGTGATTGGAGGCCCTCTTCCTGTAAGGTATCGCCGATCGAACTTGCGATCATCCTTTGCTTCTGGAGGACAGGTCAGGAGATCCGCCTTAGTGGTTTCCGACCGCTTAGCTGCCTTCATTCTTGATGGCACTCGCGCTGCTGTTACGGTCGTCTCAGGCAGTCTTCTCTTTTCTTTCGGTCCAACCATGTCCGACGATCTTGTCGGTTGGATTTGGGCTAGTTGTTTCTCAAGAACAGCAACTCGGGCTGCGAGGCGAGTCACCTCCACCTCGCAGGAGCAGCTGGGACGATTGCGATCCATTTGTAGTCAGGTTTGTGGTTTTTAGTAATCGGGAGCCTCTAAGTAGCCAGACTAATCCTCTGAGAAGTCGCATAGAGGAGACTTTTGTAAACTGGATATGTTGGTAAACTTGCCTGGCTTGATGAGAAATCTTTAAACCTTTAAAGGAAATGGCTTCCTTCTTTGTTCTAATAATAAAGAATTGCATGGCTTAACATAATTAAACTCTACGGGAAGAACGTGAAAGAACGGAGAACATAGATGACCGAAAATGTCGATGTTCAAAGAACAATTTGAATGAGTGCATGTCCAGATGATTTGGCTGGGCGTTTATCAAATCTACTTTCTACGACACGCGAGTATCCTTATGTTCTTCAGTAAAAGCACGCACATATGGGTCTCCTCGATAGGTCAGCCATGACTGTATCAACTCGTAGCAGTTTGAGTAGTGTATCGTATGGCAATAGACAGATAACCAACTACATAGCCCGCAGGCCTTCATACAGCACCTCCTCAACATAGGCTCGCATTAACTAAATCCACCGCTCGAACTGTCTCCATGTACATCGGCATCGCTTGCATAGAGAGTGCGCTCCATGCCCTTTTCACGTATAGCGATTTGATGTCTTGTGAAATACCATCTACTGATTCTGAGCATTCTTAGATAGATCGGAACACACTTTCTAATTTTTCGGCCAATGCTTAAAAGTGCCATCATTTCTTGACCAGATTTCAAGAAATTGACTGACTATGTGCTGGAAAGGAACTTGGTCAGGTTATGTGGTCCTAGTGGCATGAAGCCCACCAGCGGTGAAGAAGACAATCAAAGCTGAACAATGGTTCCTGTTCTTGGCGGTTACGGAGCGTAATCATCCGCGAGGCGCTCTATTTATCCAGATCATCCCTAGTCAGGTACCAATTACTATTTCTGGTAATTGCGGAGAGCAATCCTCCGTACGCTTCGGCATACCCTTTTTATACATATGACGCCAGGTATGCGGGGTAAACGAGACTACCTCGGGTGGATAAGTTGGAGAATGGAAATAGCCTCTTGAAACAATACTCGTTTCATCCATCCATGCTACGCTGTCTATCACTTGATGCTGCCCAGGACCGACATGCAGTATTTATTCTTTTTCCCGGCTGCGGGGTCTCGCTTCGGACATGCTGCCTCCGGATCTCGCGGTATTTGACACCGGCATTTGAACCTCACCTGAGCCGACAACAGCTATAATCGTCGCTTGGTTCGAGTATAAAGCTGAGATCGACCGCGGCTGAGCAATGAACGACACACACCAACAATTAAGCAGAATCGAAACATTCATTGACCATGCTCGGACTCCCCTCACCCCGCAAGCTGCTCACACAGCTGAGCCTGGGCGCTAGCCTCGTTGCGGCTCAGCTCCAGACCATCAACAACTTTGGAAACACTTACGGGACAAACCTAATCATGCAGGCCTACATCCCTGCAAACCGGCCTGCGAACCCAGCAGTCATGCTCGCCGTAAGTCAACCCCATGAAATCTCCCCGTTCTTCAGCTGACCTCCAGATATAGCTACACGCCTGTGGTGGAACTGGCCAAGGCTACTTCCAGCAGACCCAGTACAAGTCCCTCGCTGATCAAAAGGGCGTCATTCTCATCTTTCCATCATCCCAAAAGGACTTTAACTGCTGGGATGTCGCCAGCACTAAGACGCTCAAGCACGATGGTCAGGGCGACAGCCAAGTTCTTGTCAGCATGGTCGACTATGTCATCAACACATACAAAGCCGACCGCAATAAAGTCTACGTCACGGGTACCAGCTCCGGATGCATGATGACCAATGTTCTCGCGGCTACATACCCAGACCGTTTCGCCGCTGCTACATGCTACTCTGGCGTTGCGGCCGGATGCATGGCTGGATCCCCTGGATCAAGCCCCATCAGTTCTGACCGTGTCTGTTCCGACGGGAAGATCATCAAGACGGGACAGCAGTGGGCTGATCAGGTCAAGGCGATGTATCCTGGCTACCATGGGGCGTACCCGCGATTCAAGACCTGGCACGGCACTGCGGATAATCTTGTGTTTTATCGGAACCTTCTTGAGCAGATCAAGGAGTGGTCGACTCTTCAGGGTGTTTCGTTTAGCCGCAACGAGACCAACACTCCTCAGTCTGGCTATACCACTATGATTTATGGGGACGGAACTAAGTTTGTTGCTGTTTCTGCTGCTGGAGTCGGACATGTCGTACCTACTCATGAGGATCTTGACTTTAAGTGGTTCGGTCTGTCTTAAGTGTCGCTGTTGTCAGGAACCGGGTCAAGAGCGACAATGTCAGATGCGGAGCCGATGTTAGGACGAGAATCTTTCAGGATTTAAGGGGAGGAGGCAAAGGAGGGAGGAGAGAGGGCAAATTGTGTACATAGCTATTTCTACTACATTTTTCTCAGTACATAACAACTTCATTCGTTCAGCTAGATAACTGCTTGGCCTCTTGCTCACACGGCCGAGATGGCCTTTCCTCTCGCCAAACCCGGTCGAATCTTATCCATCACTATCACAGCTGAAGCCATCTTGTTCTCCAAGGGCGGCGCATAAAGTACTGAAGTCATGTCAGCTTTTTGCGGAAGCCACCATGAGGAGTTGGGACGAGGATGTCTATTAAAAATGTAGATAAGCTTTTTATTAATAGATCATGCCATTAAAATAGTCCGCCCTATTTTTCACTTCCTTGTTTCATCTTGGTACCTCGGGCGCACTAACAGGTCAAAGCCCCAATCACCAAAACTCAGAATGGTCTGAAAGGCAAGACTCAGCGCTCCCGGACCATCAGCTGTCTTCTAGCACGGCGCATAGCAGGTCAAAGATATCAAAAAAGGTTCGTAAGTGCATAAACTAGACCAAATTTCACGATGTTCTCAATTTCATTCTTTGGTTCGGCATAAGTAAACAAAATGCTTTCGTTGCCGCGCGACGTACGTGAACCGCCAAGCAGATATAACATATAATCAGACACTTCGTCATGACTATGTTGGTGTGCAAACTCCAAAACCTCTTCCAACATTAATCCACTAACCCGTAGTCTTCACAATGGTGCCGCAACCTCTCAATCTCACCAAGAGCTGCTATCTTTCAGCTCCAACTGCACGAGCCTTTGGACCCAAAACACCAACAGATATACCCAGCTTCACGCAGACCTCAAGTCCACCACGCCTAATAGCCCCAAGACAACGTCGCCGTGCTACAGTAATCGCCTTCAATGGCAGAACACCTCCTCACTTCGCCTTGCAGTCGCCCCCACGCAGGCGGAAAAGCGCAACTGATCGTCGCAAGAGTTTGCAGCCGCATCTCTGCTCCGCGCAGAGTCTCACCTTACGC
This sequence comes from Fusarium pilosicola, assembly GCA_020615335.1. Classification (NCBI taxonomy): domain Eukaryota; kingdom Fungi; phylum Ascomycota; class Sordariomycetes; order Hypocreales; family Nectriaceae; genus Fusarium; species Fusarium pilosicola. The sequence continues at coordinate 139,321 of JAGQDI010000021.1, read as the reverse complement.
AATCCAAGCAATGGGCTTATGCAGCAGGGCTCTACGAAACGCAATAGTCTGTGCGACTGCACTTCGGGCTTGGATATAAAATTGACCGAGCTTTGCATGGAGCAACCAGATCGCCAGCCTTTGCGGTCGCCAGCGTTGTTTGCGCCTTGTCGGTGGAGTATTCCTTCACCGACTCCAGGGAGCTCTTTTGAGAAGAGTGATCAGGTTTATCAGTTTGAGGGTCACTGTGGTGGAAGTCGTAAAAGCAGGAGGGCTACGTGAGCATTTGATGTGGATGGGAGTCTTGATAAGTCACGGTCTTGTGCGTTCTGGTCATGTCCAGAGATGCAGGCGTCGTGATTGAATTGAAGAGTTGGACCGAGGAGAATATTTAGTTCTTTGCTGACCTTGAGCTATCCGATCTGCGATTGATGGCCCGGTATTTGTTACTGAACAATCTGTATATGCATGACAATGGGGGCTGCGTTTATAGTTGATTTTGCTTTACAAATTGACCTTTAAAGAAAACTGAAAGCTCCGTGCTCTATACCTATTAACCTCAGGTCGCGCCATAGTCCCGAGGTATCTTAGTTAGCTTAGGGTAAGGACAAACAGACTCGGTTTCGTCAGTTACTGGATTGGTTACAAGTTTATATAAATAGAGTTTATACTAAAATAAATAATAGGCAGAAGCGCGAAGAGGCATGTTATCTAACGCTACGTTCGTTGACTATAGTAGCTGACCGGGGTGTCGAGCGGTCTGAGTCATACGGTATACGAGCTAATTCTTGAGTCAGCCTTACCAAAAGGTGACAAACACCATCTCATATATACCATTAGACTTTCTAATTATATTTCCCCCTTCTCGAAGTTCCTTGCCCCCGCTACTCAATTTTTGCACAAGGTCAATCACAATGCGGCCAACACCACTCGAGAGATCGCGACTCTGCGACGAATGCACCCACGCATGCTCCATGTCCATCGTCGGCTGCGCACCATATACCTGCTCAAAGCACAGATCCCAATTCCCCAAGGACTATAACAATTCTTATCAAAGCAGCTGGGATCATCTGAATGACATATCGCGCTGGGCAAAGTGGTCAAAGACAAAGCGAGACTTTAGTGCAGAGACGAGCTCATCAGGATGTCATCTCTGCATAATGATCGCACATGCTTTTGATGAAGAGTCAAAAGAGTTATTTCAGAATCTTGGAAGCGATGAGGTTGTACGGCTTTGCTTCAAATATCGCACTGTTGAGCGAGATCCAAGCGGGAAGTTGGGCTGGGATGAGAGGACGAGCATGGCGATTACTGATATTGCGTTGGGGATTGATCTTCCGGATGAGTTCTGGCTGGCGGTCCGATCAGATAAGGGTTCGGCCTTGAGCGACGTGTCATTTGATCTGCGAATGCGGCCACTTCAAGGTAAGATTGCGAATCCATGGGGAGACTTTGACTGACTTGATTGCAGAAACGGATACGAGCCATGTTATCAAGACCATCCCCGGCAAACATGCATCAACAATGAACGACCAGAATTTGCAGCTTGCTCTGAAATGGATCAAAGGCTGCAATCGCTCACATCCCATTTGCAAAGAATTCCAGCCACAACAGCCAAATTGGCGTCCAACGAGACTTATCCACATTGGGTCAAAAGCCCAACAACCTCGACTAGTCATTCCATCAAAAGCAGTGCCTTACATTGCGCTAAGCTACTGCTGGGGAACCGAAAACACCGTCACCCTCACAGAAGCAACACTGATTCCATTCCAAAACGAAATTCCTCTAGCGACCTTACCAACCACCATCCGCGATGCAATCGCTAAAACACGAGATCTCGGCTATAAATATCTGTGGGTAGATGCCCTCTGCATCATTCAAGACTCCAAACCCGATTGGATCAAAGAGTCCTCCCAGATGGGCAGCATCTACGGTTCAGCGGCTCTCACTCTCGCAGCAGCTGGCGCATCAAGTGTAAAAGCCTCAATATTCAGCCGTCGCGATCCCCGTGCCGTAAGACCATGCGTCGCAAACATCATCCAAAGCTCGGTATATCACCGAGTAAGTTACCCATGGGCTATTTACCCGCACCAACCTGAACGCCTCCTATTCGACACTATCAACGAGAGTCCTTTAAGCCGTCGAGCTTGGGCGTTGCAGGAACTATTAGTATCACCGCGGACTCTGGTCTTTGGATCCAAGCAATTGGTCTGGTCATGTGCGACGACAGAAGCAAGCGAGACGTTCCCGATTGGCTTGGATCCAAAGTTTAGCTCTGCGGTGAACGAGGGTGCAAGTTTGTCGTATCTTCGACAACAACTGATGAGAGCTTCAAAGTTGGAGGAAGAGCCCTCGGAGTTTTGGAATGGCTTTATTAGCAGATATACCAAAGCTCGACTGACTTTCAGTTCCGACACACTTGTTGCGCTTCAAGGTATCGTTGAAAGAATCACCGAAGCAAGACGAGGATTGAACAAAGGTACACCGGAGCTGGAATACGTCGCCGGTCTCTGGCGCGATGCGAATTTCCTGCAGAGCCTCTTGTGGCGTCCCAAGGCTGGAACATCACCTAGCCGCCCAGATTACTATCGCGCTCCGTCATGGAGCTGGGCGTCGTTGGACGGCGAGGTAGACTTCTTTGAGCAATACATCCCGTGGATCTGGAACGGCAAGAAAACAGAACTTGCGACGATCTTGGATGTTTGCATTGAGCCTCAAACTAGCTACTCCCATTCGACAACTGGTCAGATTAAATCGGGCCTTATCGAGATGGAATGTCATTTACGGGAGTGCTACTTGATGAAGCAATCGCAAGCTGAAGACACATCGAAACTTCAGGATGATGATGCATATCTTATCATCTCCTCTGATGAGTATAACAAGATGCCCGAAAACAACAAAGTCCCTACAGGAGGAACCCAGCAGGTACACAAGTTCGCCAACTCCTGTACTATCGATCTACCAGAAGAAATACCGTCATCGCAGTGGGTTCAGGTTTATTGCGTTCCTCTGCAATTAGGTTGGTGTCAGACAGATCGCTACGAACAGGCCGTCTGGGAGAGTTATGAAGGCTTAATCCTTATGCCCCATGACGCTGGAGAGGAAGATCTATTGACTTCTGAGGGCTTCTGTGTTCTGTCGCAGACTTTCCGTCGAATCGGGACATTTACTTTCGATCTTCATGAGGATAATAGAGAAGCGCGAGAAAATGAACTGTGGGGTCCGGTGGTGTTTGATAGAGAGGGCAATTGGGAGAGGAGGAGGGAGACAGTGTGTATCGTTTGAAGGATAGTCTATTAATAGCCCCTCTCTGGTGGATCTTTCAGGATCGATCTCAGAATAATAAGGTTTGCAAGATAGCCACTTTGAGCTTTCCTCCTTTGCAGAGCCTCTTTGATTGAAGTATTCAGCCTCAAGTCTCTAGATTCTCACAATGACCCTTACGCTAATTCTTCCACGATTAATTGCTTTAGGATCGCGAGCGCTATTAATCTCGACCAGTAGTAGACTATAACTATTATGAGCCTCACAATGAGGATGTTTACAAATCTCCTCTGCGCCAGCTGTAACCAAAACTGCGATAGGATAGTGGCCGCACAATCAATGACATCTATGAAATGTGCAGGGTTATAGACTGTCCTGGGAGACTGTTCAAGCACATACGACCATACCTGCAGGAAAATACGGGATCCCGTCCGCTCTCCCATAGTCAAGCCTGTAAGGGGCGGATCAGTAGTTGGGTCGGTGACGACCAGCGAATCCCCGCTGTTGTATGTTTTTGTCAACTTTAAGAAATCCCTTTTTTTTTACCAGTGACATGTACTGGAAGCTTTGATTGCTCGATGACGATGAGCTGGACTATCTGGGCAAATTCGTTAAACGCGTGCTGTCAACGCGAAGGACGGGCATATGCTACAAAGGTGTCTCCCACTTCCGTGGACGGCCTCGCCATGTCGGCTTTGATCTTAATTGCCCTGGGGATTGAGAATAGGGAAACTACGCGCAGCCACATGGGAGGACTGTGGTCCCTGTCTTTGAGTCTGTGTTTGCTCAGGCTATAGTAAGTATTCTTTGTTCCCTAATATTTAAGTAGAATTGAAGTTCTCTGTTTGCTTATCCACTTGAACCTTGATTCTGGGTGCCTTTCGCCGCCGTGAGCAAATCTGCATTATTTATTTTGTCTTTGGATACACTAAATACTGTGTTCTGTTTTGACAATAAACAATATTAAATTGCTCTTGTCCTCCTTTTGGATGCCTAGGAGTGAATATGCTTGAATTTTATAACGATTTGTTTGTGTTTAACAGGAAGGGAGACAGACAAAGGTATAGCCAACTTGCATTGGAAAAAGTGAATGGGCAGGTCAACCGGTATCGGGCTTTGACTTGCATGGTACCGAGAGTGCAACAGGCCTTTGATGTGTAATTGAATGGTATCTCAGGCGTCATTCAATGCCGAATTTGTTAATATCGGTCGTAGGCTCCAATGTTTGGCAATCTGCATGTTGTACTTTGGCTTTGTTTAGCGGTCTCATTGACGGACGCCATCTCACATTCAATACACTGGGTGAAATCACCAATGCTATAAATTGCTTCTATTTTTCTCATATCTTACGTTTTCTCTCCTTTCTTCAGTCTCACTATCAACATCTTCATCTGACCTTACTTGACGGTCTGCTGATTCCACTATGAACTTGAAACGTCGAGGATCCGAGCTGGATCATGAAGCGAAGAAGATGAAGTCTGACTACAGCAATGACAACGATGGAGTCTCATCTACAAGTTCTGTGCCGACTTCCCCTGCTTTGCCTCGTCAGCCTGTTACTGATTTGGATGACTTACCCCAAACGGCTCGCGAGAAAATCAACTATCTACTACAAGCTCTCGGGGATGTCTCCCCAGAGACTCTGTATCAAGTCGATATCATGGATCAAATCAACGCCATCAACTGTGATGGTCCTTCCCCGCCGCGGTTCAAGTATAAACCGCCTCCCATAGACATCATGGTTGGCTATGAGCTCAGTATATTCCCCACTTTCCTCATCTACAAGCTTAACAAGCTGATTAGTCTATCAGCAAGCAATGATGCTCACGACTGGGTCTTTATCAGCTGCGATAGAATTGTCGCCAAAGTTATTCTGATGCCTTACGCCGATGGTTATTTTACAGTCGAGATCGAAAGCCGGGGAAGACACACTCCAAGATTGATTTTACCATATGGTACGAAGGATAACGGACCAACATTCGAAGAACAGTCGTGGGAGGAAAGCTATCGACTTCAGGTACAGAGCCTCACCAGAAAAGCCGCGGTGTCTCATAACCGAGAAGTACTGGGATGGTGGGTGCGCAGAATTGTTCATTCTGAAATCCGGCTTACCGGAAGGGAGGAGGCTAGGGGAGAGTTTCTTTCGGGTGATGTAATACTGACTAAAACATCCCGGGATCCTATTTTGTATTTTCGCCGATAACTACTGGGAAGTTATCTTGGTCATTTGGCTTGTCCCCTATTAGTATGTCGGACTTAACAGTGTTCATTGCCTGGGTGACGAGAACTTAACAAGAGAGAAAGGTCAGAGGAGATAGACGTTTGCGCATAGTGTTCAGATAAGAATCTGTTCTTTGAATATCATTGAGAATATCAGGGGAAACTAGACAGTATGCTGGCATTATCTTACGATATTAGATGGTCATCCTTTGCGGAACCGCTGCGTCGCCCCCTACTGGCGGAAGAATGAGAGTCTCTGGTAGTCATCCATAGATCGAGTGAACAAATTGACCCTCGCTTTCAAAAGAATGCTCTCGCAGTGGCAACGAAACTCGCATTACGTTCCTAGTGTGAACATACCAGAAGACCAATCATAGCAGTGTACCCTCACAATCGTTTGTTGGTCGGAGTTCAGACCGCCAGCGAGTGCCACTGTCAATTCACCATATCATTCTAAAAGTTAGCTAGGTGGAACACTGACTTTGCTTGCGAACCTCCAAGATCCATTCAACATCTCTCAACATCTTTCGACTCCGTGCTATCTCTTCCTCTTCCAAACACACATCTCTCCATGACAGTATCTTCAACGCTATCACCACATCACTTTCACGCAATCCTTGTCAATAAGCAGCACACTGGCGCCGAAACAAACTACTCCGCTCATTCATCCCCCTTCCGCGCCTTGACCCGACGTCAACATGGCGGCCCTCATCGACCCCGGCACGGCCAAGTTGGTCCTCATCGTCTCTCTCCTCTGGATTATCTCATTCACTCTCCACAGCCTCTACGAGCTCAACGACATCCTATTCTATTCCATTGCCGGCGGAACTGCATTCGTTGTCGCCGCCGCAAGCTGTGTCTGCCTTTCGGGCCTTACCATCATGGCCGTCTACTTTTCGGTCCTGGCCAATACGGCGATTATTGGCAGCATTATCATGCTCATTCCGGTTGTTCAGTATCTTATCCAGTGCATTTCCTCTTTCTTCACTCGTGTCAAAGGTTTCTGTGATCGAGTGACCGGGTATCTCGACGCGGTGGCCTTTTTCTTAGACAACATCACTACTGCAGTGCAGTTGTTCCCTCCGTCATTTTACAGATTCATTTATGGACCCGAAGGTCTTGAGCCCCTGACTGACGATTGAGTAGTCTTTCATTGGATCGGAGGTATGGACAGACGGTTGCAGCGAAGTGGGAAGAGATCAGCTTGGTTTTGGTGGTTGCATATTGACAAAGGCTCTACATGAGCATCGGGTGTAGGCACCTCCATATTGTTATGAGAAGCTAGTCTGTATGTAGCGCACTGCAGAAAAGAAATGGTTTGATTTGCTCTCTTGGGCCAGGCGTTCTGATCCTGTCGACTACACTCTCGGCTAAATGTTCATTGCAGTTGTCACAATTCCTTGAGGATTCCTAATCTCACAAGAGTCAGCCGGATCAATACTTATTCTGATGTCAGCTGCCTTTGGGATGATCAAAGCAAGGGAGATCCTGATGGATTGATGACCACTTTCAGATGTCACGTGACTCTCACGATCTCAATCGGCACGCAGCAACGAGGAGGGTCAAGCCTTTTCTTGCTCCCAGGAGCCGAATCCAGGTACCTTTGAAGCCATTACGTGTGGGGTAAGTGCGGAGAAGTGGGCGTGATAAGAAAAGTAGTGGCGTTTTAATTGCCGGCCCTATTTTTGGTGTCTTATCTGACACGAAGCGTCAGATGATAAGCCCAGCGATGGAGTCAGGATACCATTACCAGAATAGGAAATGATATAAGAAGAGACTAACACAACGCCCCCCCCCTTCAGCAAGCGACGCCGATAAAGGGTCATTCACGAGGTTGGTAATAATGATAAAAGGCTCAAATGGCCCGGCGTTGGTCTAAAAACAATCTTGTTGGTATACAGGACTTGCCATTTCGCAGTGTCAATTTCTTGCTTCAGAATCAACAAAACCTATCACTCTCCAGCTCTAGACATTCAACAACATGTCTGCAAAAGTAGCTTCGGCCCCGGCGACCATTTCCCCTCCATCACTCACCGCTCTTAACGACCTTGACCTCCCGGACTTTGATCCCGCCATCCATCTCGCCTTCCAGCCCCCTACTCGACGCCACACCTTTCAGGACCTTGGTCTGCCGCAACCAGAAAATGCACCTGATCTCTGCGTCACAGAACCTTTTCAACTCTTCTCGGAAGAAGGCGTGCGCATGTTGCGTCGTGAGATGCTGAGCAAACCGATTCTCGACAAGTATCTCCGTTCGTGGGATCGTGCGCCGGCCTACATCGCGGGTCATGAAAAGGTGAGTTCAACTTCACAATGACGATACTGAAACTAAAGCCATTGCCAAAGACCGCAAAGTTTACACTTCAAGCGTGGCAACACCCTGCGACGCAAGCTGCCATCGATCACGCCGCTGGTTTTGGCCTCCGTCTCCTGCGACGAGAAGCCGACCTCGGACTCGTAAACATCCAGCTCGGCCCCGAGGGTCTCCCCGGCGTCTACAAACTCACCGAGACACCCTCAGCTCCGCTCTCCCCCAAGAGATGCAAAAGTCCAGCTACGACGATATACCCATCGACGCCTGGCACAAAGACCAAGTCCCAGTTGTATGCGTCGTCATGCTCAGTGACACAAGCAGCATGCTAGGCGGCGAGACCGCCATACGCACTGGAGACGGCTCCATCGTGAAAGTGAAGAGTCCAAGAGTGGGAGGCGCCGTCATCATGCAGGGCGGATGTACTGAGCATGCTGCTTTGCGCGCGACGAATGTACCGGAGAGATTGAGTATGGTGAGCAGCTATGCGTTTGCGGATCCCAACTTGGATGATCAGTACACGTCGCTTCGTAGCGTAGACTTGGGAAATGACGATATCCCGACGTTTTGCAATATTTTCCTGCAGGAGAAGTTGCTGAGGTTGAGGGGGCGGATTGATGCGGTCTTGGAGACGCTGGTTGAAAAGGAGAAGAGGGGTGAGATGGTTGAGAGGAGTGAGTTTGAAGGCTGGGTTAGGGAGCAGACGAACTTTATGAAGAGGAGTGCTTGGGAGATGTATGAGAGGGTGCCGAACTACTTGGGCAAGGATGTACCTGAGGATGTTATCCGAGATTACCTGAGATAGATAGTATAGAAAATACAAGGTGTCTTGGGAGTCTCACGTTCGTGACAATGTTTTTCATTGAACTTTGGTTATCATCATGAGTTGCAAAAATCTAAAAAGAACCATTACACGGATGTAGGAGTAGTTTGCCTCGACACGGGATCGAACCGTGGACCTTGTCATTACTAGTGACACGCTCTACCACTGAGCCATCGAGGCGCGATCTGATTGGATGAGACCGAGTGTCGCAATCCGACACCAGGATTTTCTCTCAGTTCGATGGATGATGCTCTCGTGTCCACTCGACGCTTAGCAAAAATTACGAGCTTTGGAAGAGATCACGTTTCAAGTCGACTACAGGACTCCGCTATGTCATTCTCACCAATATAGGTTACTACATCCAGGGTATTACAGTAGGTATTGCTCTCGATCGATGTAAAGCAACTTAATCTATACATATTTCATTGACTACTCGACAGTGACCACCATTTTCCCATTCGCATCTCCATTCTCCATAGCCCGATGAGCAGCATGTATATCCTCAAACCCAAAGACCTTCCATGGCTTTGCATCAATCTTGCCCTCCGCCACCTTGAGCATAATACTCCTTAACGGGACATCCGACACTGGGAACTCCTCCGTCCCAAATACAAAACTTCCAAAGAAGCTCAAGTGAACTCCACTTGCCATTTGTAGCAGCGGATTGAATCCCCGTGATTCATCAGGCCCCGTAGGTCCTTTGATGGGATCCAACCCTCCTAGCCAACCTGCCAAGAAGACGCGACCATCGCGACGGACTAGGTGTAGTGAGTCGACGATTGTACTGTTGCCGACTAGATCTAGAACCGCATCGAACTTTTTGAAGTCCTGGTTCTCGAGGAGGTATTTGCTCAAGTTGGTCGTTTCGAGAACTGTGTCGGCGACTCCAAGGTCTTTTAAAGCAGCAAACTTGGCTTCGCTACGACTTGTCGCAGTGACAACAGCCCCTGCATCAACAGCGAGGTTGACAGCCGCTCTTCCAAAAGACGACGTGGCACCTCTGATAAGAATCCTCTGTCCACGCTGCAGACCCAGATTCCGAAACAGGCACGTCCAAGCTGTAGCGTAGCTTTCAGGCAACGCAGCTACATCTGCCCAAGATAACGGTAGTTCTTCTCCAGGATCTCCCAAAGCTACCATGTTGCTAGTATTTGCGACGGTGTACTCTGCGTAACTACCGGGTATGGTCCGACCAAGGCCGCCCATGAGCGCTGCGACTGGCGTGCCGAGAGTAAATTCTCCACCTGGGCATTCTTCGATGATTCCGACGCATTCAATACCGCTTATGGGGACTGACTCTGCCCATTCGCCTCGACGCATGTGCATTTCTGCGTGGTTCATGCCGAAGGCTTTGATGCGGATGAGGGCTGTGCCGGGGACTGTTGCTGATGGTCTGGGGACGTCTTTGATGACCAAGTTCTCAACTGGACCGAACTCGGAGATCAGGATAGCTCTCATAGTAGCAGACATCACTTGTATAGATACTGCTTAGTATTGAAAAGGAAGTGTTTTAATTGATTGCCGTGCTTAGCAACAATTTTACTTTGGACGCAGCGATCGAGACTTGTATTTAACGACTTGTGCAATATGAAGAATAGCCACCATTCAACGCCTGTAAATTTCTGGACGCGCCCTTTGAACGATTTCTCATATTAGGACACCAATTAAATGTCGGTTGTTTGTAGATGTTGACTCGGAATACTTATGTAGTTGTCCGGTATGACGCTGACCGCCGTCATTTATAAGCGAGCTGACTGGTGAAGCTGCCGCAGGGTAAGCCCAGCCAATCCAGCGCTTCGGTGGCGCATTAGCCAATTCACACTGTTCGGTTCCATGACAAATCATCTCGCTGTGGACAACGCTTCACAGCGGCGTTTGACAAATATTCCCGTTGTGTATGTTTACCTCCTTTTAAAGTTATTTTTGTGAAAGCGGATCTATGGGATCGTAATAATTGTGGGGTTAGTAATTTCTTGACGAATGCGCTGTTTTTTTCAAATTGAGACCAAAGATGCTAGATTTGCTTTTTTGTTTGTTATCGTCAGTATGTCCTGTAGAGTATTAGGCAGAGGTGCTGAACACTAGAGGGAAATGTTGGAATTACCAATTGAGCTATGGAGAGTGAGTGACGGTTCAGAAAATTGAGTTGGAACGATGCGTGGAACACTGTTCCAAGCCTGTATAGACCTTTGTTCTCATGCGTAAACAGCTGTGACCTCTTTGTTCCAAATAACTACCCGGTACAGTTGGTCGGTAAACATCATGAACTTCAAAACAGTGCCACTGCAATTCAATCACCAACGCTATAAGTACTAAGATCTCTGCCAACATCTTCAACCCCAACAGCAAGTCCACTCCAAGCCTTTGCTACCCGCTACCCGCTACACCACTTCCTCGACCCTACCTCATAACTCCAATATTCTACACCCACGTCTCCTCATCGCCATCATGGAGGAGCAGTTACAGAAAATCAAGATGGAGGTCATGCAGGATCGATTGGACAGCCTCGAACTCCGTTTTGAGGATCTTGCAAATAACTTTGCGCATCTCTCTACAAAGCAGTTCAGTAAGCAATGCATCAGCTGTATGGAAGCTATTCGGAGCCTTGCGTCTGATTGTCTGATCGCAAACGCTGATGATTTTCTTCTTTCCATGAACAGAGCCGAGTTTATAGGATACGTACGAGACTATCAGCGGTCCATGCGTTTCGATGTTGACGCAAGCAACATAATCAAACGGAGTGAACTTGAGACAGGACACCACCGTCAGTTGACAGAAGAAGAGCGCCACGACCGTTTCATGAGTCTCAAAGCTGGCGTACCGCCTGCCAAGTTTTGCTTCTCGCCCTACAACCCCCAAGAGTTGTTCGTCGAGCTGGCTATATATCTCGAAAATCTTGCTATCAAGGAGCTGGAGTATCATGGCCAGCCTTATGTGCCAAATGCTGCTGTTCCCAACCAGCCTCCACCTCCTTACGAAAGTCAGCGCCGAAGGTTTCAATTCCGAGGCAGTCTCCATCGGGTGGCCGCTGCAATGGCTTCCGTCAAAGATTCATTCGGCAGTGGTTCATCCTTTCAGTCTGTCGCGACGGAATTGTCGGAAGATGAGAATGATAAGCAAGAACACTTCAGGGAGTGGGCTCAAGGGCAGCTTGCTGCACATAAAAAGTATTTACTACTTCCACCCACCCCTGATGTAATCTCAGACGTTTTAGCTCATTATAAAAAGGCTCGGGTCCGTAGGTGGGCTCTCCCATTGGGACTTCAGCTGCATAGACTGATTCCTGTTCATGTAGAAGGCCGACCTGGGTGCTATGCCTACCAGCCCGTGATTCCCGACGCCGAGGGAGATTCGTCTTCTTTGTTCAAGCAGGGTGACGTTGAGATCCTCACCACGACTCGTGAGCGACTCAGATATGAATACTGGGACTCGGGACCTGTTCTGGAGATGGAGGCACCAGCACCCCACCCTTTGCTCCCAGACTGGATGGATGAGATTCATATTCCCGACTCCAATGATATGAGTGAGTTTGGGCTAGTGGTCGCTTGGCGCTACCACGGAACTGAGGCGTGGATGAACCGCTATGGTCACCTCGTTCCAGAAGTTTGAAAGTTGTTGAGATAAAGATCCTTCTGATGAACATGGCTGGTGATGTCCACTCAATATTGGCTTCGATAAATGTGGCATTGTTCCGGTAGACGTTGACCTGCTCAAGGGGATACGTCGAGCAAGAAGGTAGAAGTCCGAAAGCACTAGGAGTATTCTTAAAAAGCGCAAATATACTCAATTGATACTTATATTTAAAGCACAGCTCGCATCCCGAATTTATTCTTATCTTCCCTCGTGATTCCACTTTTATATCCCTTTTTTCTTTTCTTAATGAGAAACCAGGCTGCAGGTTGCTTTCTGTCAATATTGGATAACTTTGTAGGCCAAGTAGTGTATCAAACGAACCCTTATTAAAGCTGGTTATGTCTCGAGACAGTGAGACAATGTGCGATATAGTAGTAAGTATGTATTGTCCTGCATGTTTTAACAACCGCCGCGAGTATATTATCTAAGAGAACCAGTCAGACTTGCGCAGTTTCAACACGCTGCGGAATCAAGCTGCCTCTCGATCATGCTAGAGCCCTGCAATGACGCACGTTTTAATTGCTGAGGTCTTTGCAGACTGGTGCATTCTGTGGTGTCTCACAAGAAGTAAAGATCTGGAAGTTGTTTCTAGTGTCATCATTACAAAGTTTCTAGCTCGGTATACTAACGTCATCTTCAGTTTGCAGAATAGTATGTATATCATTCAATAGTATATAACTTGGTGATATAAAAATGCAAAGACCTACCTTTCTTCCTTGCTATGCAGCAAAGGAGTCCCAGCCGAATGAATTCGATCCAGAAAGGCATTATAAAGTCCTCTATTTCAAGAACCTACTTTCACCGATGTGTAAACTTTCCTCGCTTATTAGCCACATCTTGATTGGCCTCGTCGTCATCATCATCATCAAAAAGACGTTTCCGGGACTTCTGTAGCCATCTCTGAGGCTCACCGTAAACCTCTAGCCCAAACATCTCATCAACCGGAGACAAGGCGACGTCTTCGTCATCGATATCCATACCATCCTCACTTTCATTTTCATAGTCCGTCGTTGGCTCACTGCGCACCGCGATGGCTTCATCACGTCGAGTGATTGTCAATTGCATGTATTCCCTGCACACTGTCCGATTCCTCCATTCCCAATACTGTTCCGATGTGCGGTTGTAGGCCTCTTTGTGAGCCTCCTCATGTCCCATGTTGTGGTCTCCAGAGTATTTCCGTAGCTTGATGTAGCGTAGTGAATACAGCTCTTCCAACTGATATGGTTTCATGTCGGTGATATATAGGTCAATCGCAGCGGGACGCAATGGATTTACAGTACCATAATCTTCCCATGGATTGGCTATAGGTGAATGCTTGAGTCCACGGACGCGCTTTTCTTTCTCTGCGTCATCAGATAAGTCTATGAGCTCGGGTAAGATTTGGTGTCTATATCTGTCTAACCAGCTGCTTTCGAGTGGCCAGCCACCTGTTTCCCAAAAGCCATGTTTACGTCGAGGATAAAACCGTGCCATTGGTCTGTATTCCAAACTTGAACACTCGAGATAGCAAAAGGGATGAAGGTGCTCGTCTTCCCCAGCACTGGATAGGAAGGTTCGACTGCCCTCAAGATGGAGTCCAATGATTGTGTCATTTATTCCATTTCCATGTAGTCGTGGGATGATGCTGTCTAAAGAGCGGACGCATACTCTAATTGGGTCATTGAGGTGATCTATTGTATAGTCAAATTGATTGAGAAACCGCTGGTAGATATCAGGGTGCGATTTGAATAGTGGTCTAATTTGTGATTCGGCCATGCTTGCTTTTCTTAGTTGATAGTTGCTTAGTTGTTATTGGCTTTTGAAGAAGTGTTTGCTGATTGTGAAAATATGTAATATGAGGGCACTGATATATATGCATCCCTTATTTTAGGTCTTTGTCTGAACTATTTGTGACGTTTTAGTATAATGTTCACTACCTACAAAGGTTAGCAAGTTTCTCCTCGAGAGGCGTTTATTTCTGGTCAGGTAGTAGTAGCAGTACTGAACACGGACTGATTTGTATTTCAATGCCCTTTGTAGTGATTGATGTTCTGGGCAGTGTAGAAATATAAATAGATTTAGTGTTCTTCCAATTCCGTGCGAACAAAGAATATTTTTTAATCGCTGACCAACCGAGTTATCCATCCGACGCAGACGTTTTTACCGTTCGTCTCTGAGCTAACTCTTCAAACCCTTTGTTGAGAATGAGCTTGGAATTCAAGAAAGCTGGTTGCCAGTGGGCGTTGAGAACCGCCTCGGTGTGACGACTGCGTTGTAGTATGGCACTATTTCTCGTTCCATTGAGATATGACTACCTGTTGCATAAATACGTGCTGCTCTCTCTATCTGCAACATGACCGAGCATTGATGGTATGTTCAATCGCTATGGAGACCCCAGAGTACAGTTCTGTTCTATTAGACCTAAACGAGGGCACGACGCATGTTGCACAAGGCTTGGGACTGGTGACTTTAGTTGGTGAAGACATGGCCACTTTTGTAGAAGTGTCTTGTGCTAGGTATTCATATTTGATTATCTCTCAGAGTAATCTTGTCTTTACAAACCATTTATTCATAGCCGAATCTATGTAGATAAGCATTTGTAGCAGAGAATAAGTATTCATTCCAAATCTTTACTTGTACTTCAAGTTATCCATCGCATCAATCAACGGCCGAATGGTTTGCTGCTGTTTAATGAACTCCCACCGAGATTGGATCAGAGAGCCAATTGATTGGCTTTGACATACCTCCCAACGGCTCAACTCTTCTATCTAAATCATATACTAGGGATTCGCCGCTGGAGTGTTCCGATTAGTAGGTCCGTGAATAGCCTCAAACTCAGCAAGCACATTCCTGGCAATCCTTCTTACCTTTCTTTCGGTCTCCAAACTAGTATCCGCCTTCAAATCCGAGTATCCCACCCACTGACAGTTGTAATGCCATGCACCTTTCTTCCACACTCTGGCCAGGATCTTGAATACATGATAATCTCGAAGACGCGTGGCTATACCACGGCCACCGAGTTCATCCCAGTACCGATACAATGTGCGGCCAGCGGTTTCTTGTAGGAGGGCCTCGGGCTCCCACGTTGGGAAGGTGTAGCCTGTCCACTTGACGAGAATTTCGACGGTCTTTTTTTCGGTTGACTCTGTGGCGCATGAAGCGCTCGATTTCGTACTCTTGGTCGTCCTGGCTAGCGGCCATGTTGTATAAAGATGAGTAGTGCCGATTTTGAAACTGTATTTACTACTCGAGTGTTGAGCCTGTTAAAATTTTCTATTTTGTTGTAGGCTTATTTGATCCCTAAGATGCATTTTATACAATTTGACACATCGCGAACATGGCACATATCGGACAGGTGAGTGTCTATGTCGCAAAGATAAGTCGCTGTGCAGTAAGACCATCAATTGTACGCTTTGTCTATTTTGAACGTCTTTTCAAGAACATTCCCCATTTATATGTCACAGAACACGTAAAGAAGTCTTTTAACGGCCGTGTTCTGTATATGACACAGTCAGTTCGCAAGGGTTTGCTGGACGTTGGGTGACAAGATACATTTTATTTACATGCTTGTCAGAACGTTCCGTATAGTAGAACAGGAAGATACCCAATCCAGAGCCCGCAATTACATCTTGTAAGGTAATGGGATGCACCGGATACTAGATATACTTGTTCCCATAATGTAGTCAACATTATCAAGGTTTAAGACTCGGGCAAGGTATAGTATTCGCATACACTTGACGCGACTGCATGTCCAAGCATCGGATTTCTTTATTGGGGACGAAGGCTATGATTTGGTCACTAATGAGTTGATTTGTTGCCCGGGCATCCCTGGGGCTAGACATGGATATCATATTGATTTCGAAGGTCCATCTCATTCTGTCTTTGATTTGCGGTCAAAGCTATATACAAGTGAGTTCTGGCAGTAAGTGGATAAGATTCTCTTATAATAGTCTGGCCTTTTCAGGCTTACCTACAACATGGCTATCACGCGTGACGGAGCAATGGGCAAAGGCTTAGGTAAGTCTACTACAGAATAAGGGGAATTGAGTCTCTTAGTCTCTCCTAAGTTATCTATCGTGTCTCCTAATGACTCTGTAGGGTCTAAACTTCGCTATTTACCACATACAGGGTGTAGTTCATGCGGTCAACCGACACTTGTCTATTTCCAGAAACGGAGTCACTCCCATCTCAACTTAGCCCCCAAGAAATCGCCACTGCGCTGTCTTTATTCGCCTATTGTTGGCTCGCAGCCGCTTTTCGAGCTGCTACCTTCGCTTGGCGGGCGGCTTCGCGGGCCTCCCAATCCTGTATAGCGGCCGGAGCGATGTCCATGATCTTTGCTTCTGGCTCCCAGGTATCCTGATCAGGTGGGTATCCAACCCAATGACAATTATAGCACCATTGCCCTCTTTTCCAGCCCTTGCATTTGACCTTGAAGACGTGATGTTGTTCCAGGCCTGTCGCCTCATCTCGACCACCACGATCCATCCAGTAGTCATAGATAATTTTGTGATCAAGTCTTTGGAGAACCTCCTCAGGCTCCCAAGATCGTGGGCCGTCGACCCACTGCACGAGAAATTCGACAGTTTTGCTTTCCTGGTCTACTCTGTGGCGGACCAGGTATTCGATCTCGTTCTGCATGTTAGGTGCCATGATGTCGTGGCTGTGATCGCCAGTAGTATCGAAATAGCAAGTCTTCGGTCAAGAATCGGGAGGATTGGTGTTGGTAAGGAGACAGCAGTCTTTCTTAGTCCGATGGATAGTGAATAGAAGGGAGAACATGCTCCAGTGTTGCAACAATCGTTATTTAGTAAGGAAATTTGAGTATCCCCCTAAGGATATGCCACTGTCATTAATCGAACAAAAATCAGACCATAAGACGCTTTTACCCACTGGTCTACAGAAGATAGGCATACTTCGTAGTGGGAGATGTTATATGTGTAGCGTTCAGATTCTTTCCGTTTCGATGCTTGCCATGAATTTCCAAACTACAGAACAATGAATAGAACACCGAACAGAAATCCAGTGCCGGCTTTTAATGACAGACAATGGAGAACAGGCATTTTTAAGAATTCTTATGATGAAAAGCTGAGAAACAAGTACTTTCAAGCCTAGATCATGCACACGCTTGGCCTATGAGAACAAGAAGAATTACTACTCGTGAGATCGGCAGAGATAGCGCCCATCATCCAGAACTCCACAAGCAGTATAGACATACGCGATCCTGATGATGCAACATATAGCACGACTAACTAAAAATTGCAAATACGCTTTCTTGGAGCTTTAAGATAATATCGTATTTTGTGGTAGTATTCTACGAACTCAAGATGATTCTGCGTCTCGAAGTATTGCCAAGCCTGCCATGTAGACAGATCTGCTCCTCGCAGACTGTTCCTCTATTAAGTTTATTCTGATCCCCTGTCTTCAAGTCTTATGATTAATTGATTAATTGATTATTTATTTCTATCTTATAGCCTAATTACTACTAACCTCTATAAGGAGTAAGAAGATATATAAGGCTAGCTAGTTAAGTACCTCTAATTACTATTAATATAGAATACCTTAAGACTAGATATCTTATTTATCTTATAACTTAATAGCAAATAGCTTTTATTCTTTAATCCTAGTACCTATCTATAAGCTATAGGGGGTCTAACTAACTAGTCTTAAGGCACTATTATAAGCTATAAAAGGCTAGCTATAGAGACTATAGCATAAGGTTATATTAATAAAGGGAAGGTTAAAAGAAAGGTTAAAAGGACAGTTAAAAGGAAGGTTAAAAGGAGGTTAGTTTAATAGTTAGTTTAAAGGTTAGTTTAACAGTTGGTTTAAAGGTTGGTTAGGGTAACCGGCTGCGAGGGCTAGGGGAGGTTAGTTAAGGCAGCCGGCTGCAAAGGAAGGTATATAGGTCAGGGCAGCCTTAAGGGTAAAAGGTCGGTTAGGCTATGATAGCAGGCCAGTTAGGTTATCAGGTCCTTGATCTGGCACTCTAAGGACTATTAGAAGTCTATTCTGGCTATTCTAAGGGCTTTTTTAAAAAAGGAAGCCGTATAGTAAACATTATAAGGAAGGTTAACTCTTAAAAATCCCTCCCTTATATAGCTATTAAAGCCCTATTAGGGTCACTAACTGCAATAGCTATTGATAAGGTGCGTGCCTTAGCAGTGGGCTAATAGCCCGTGCTAAGGAAAAATTTTTCAAGGAGAGAGTTATCTTCAAGTCTCACACTCTATTAGTCTCCTAGTATAGGGTACTCAGTATGGTGACCATTTGTGGGTCGAGAACTTTTGTTAAGGAGGATCTCTTCGCTTGGACTGGAATTATTGGCACGGTCTTGAACGGGAATAGGCAGGACATCGCTTAAAACAATTCATTTTATCACCGCTATTAATAGCCTGAAGGATCAGAGTGGAACAATTATTCCAATCCTTTATCGTATAAATGTCTGAGTTTAGCTGAATGATACACCGCGATATGACCGATGCAGGGGCTTAAGAGTATAAATACTGATCAGTACCTACGAATAGAAATGCACAACAATTCCATTCTTTTGCAAATGCAACTTTTTCGTCAGGTCTCTCTTTAATATTCGTTCCTCAAACATTACTCGTTCAACCCACCAAAAAACAAAATGGCACGATCAATCGCCCTCGCAGCTCTTCTCTTTGCCCTCCCTATCGCAGCGCAGCCTGAAATCACTTCTGCCCTTGCTACCACTGCTACTACCCCAATGACTACCGACATTATCTCAGACTCCCCCGAGTCCACCGAGCAGGAGAGCTTGACGATCGTGTCGACAATTACCCGCAGCAACGGCATTGACTATTATGCCGTTCCGATCAGCAAATCTAATGGTACTGTGACGGGAAGTGCTCCTTCGGCGACTGTTGATGTGAGCAATGCGGCGGCGGGATTGATGTTTGGGACTGCTGGTATCGTTGCTGGTGTTTTTGGCGTGCTTGCAGTCATGTTGTGAGAACTTATACCGTGAGGATGGGAATGATGGATTGGAGCTTGGGGAAGTGGTACGAGGGTCACCATGTCTCCTGTGACATCGAGTTCCGGCTCAACTACAATGTTAGTATTAAGTAGCTCTTCAAGTTCAATTCATAGTAAACGTCCGTCCACCAACTCTGCTGTTGCAACTCTCGGTATTCTCTCGTCCCACTCAACAACTGAGAACTGTGTCGCCACTGCCAATTGCGACTTGAATCACTTTTACGGATTATCCGGCCTTGAATGGGAACTTGGATCGAAATCTTCCGCTGGCAGTAGTCAGTCACTACTCAAACGTCAGCTCAGCATCCCTCTGCACTGCTACTTAGTATTATGCGGTACCACCAGAACAACGTGAAAGCATGTGGACTATTTGTAATTTCTCAGGCTGGATCTGTTGTATTATGAACATCATGCACGGTTTAGAAACACCGCAAGACGAGGACCAACTATGACAGTGCTCGTCAGAGATCAAGTAATATCAGAAAGCTTACCAGTGCCAGAGGGGAGTGACAGCAGTCACTGCCAGACCGGTAATGACAGTTTGACCAATAGCACGCTGATGTCAGGACGCGTCCAAGCAGCCACTAAGGCACGTTTGACCAGACGCTCTGCCAGTGCCACTGCATCAAGCATGATTTATGTTGTTCCGTCACGGTAACCACAGAGAATAAGAAGCAGCCTTTTGTCTTCCTTCTTTCTTCCTTCTTCCTTCCTTCCTCACCATCACAACAGTCACATCTACCTCCACAACCATAAATCTCATTCTACACTTAACTGTTGACCAAATACATCTTCTCATAATGGCGATGACATTTTCTGTCGATGTGCCTGCCGGCACCGAGGTTGTCCTGTCGCTCCTCCTAATTTTTGCCCTTGCTTACGTTGTGCGTAAGTGTATTGACATGGGGAAAATGGATCATGGTGATCCAGTCTGTGTAAGTTTCTAACTAGACAATACATCATACTCTAACCTATTTACAGACGGACTACGACGATTCGCTCCCACCTTTGGGTGGGAGACCCTTTACTGGCCCCGAATTAGCACATCACAACACACAAGAAATAATCAAGAAGCAGATCGAGAAAATCGAGAAAAGTCGCCAGGCCGCGTTCGAAGAGCTGTGCAAGATCCACGCCCGCCGTGGCAAGATTGAAAAAACACTTGGCAACCTGAACGAAATCCTGAAGCGGGATTATCCGACCCCTCGTGGCCCCGCGGACGAATTCGCCAAGCGAATGGAACTAGAGAAGCGTATCCGCCATCTCGCCAAAGAGAGGGAAGAATGCTTTGGAATCGTGGACAGCATCTGTCATCAAATGTACATGATGCTGATCCAGCGGCTGGCTCTTCGCCGAAAGATCGACAGATTGGACTTGCAGATGGAGTCGGCTAGGCTCGCCGACATTCTCTACCCTTGGAACGTCGCATCCGATGGTTTTGGGGTCAGATCGAGGAGCAGAAGGACCAGTGAGAGATTAAGGGTTGGAGATTCAATGGATGTGACCGTTAGGTGATAAGTTATCGACCGTTGCTGGATGAATGAAGGGTGAAGGTATTGCTTTGGAGTTTTACGGATTGTACTTTGTTTATTAGGACACACTTTGGCGGACATGCAGTTATTTCGCTCTGCCCATTCTACTTTCTTGCTTGTATTAACAACGAATTCTTTGTGTCTTGATCTGAAACACTTGGTGATTCTCATGATGTGAATGTAGAATGTGACAATAGGTTGTGTTCATAGATAAGCAAAGGTACACACGACCGTCAACAAAACACCGCTGTTCACTAGAACAAGTATCGGCCTTTATCTTGTTTTGCATTCCAGAAGTACACATTCAAAATTATGAACAGTTCCTAACTCACTGCCGACAAGTTTCCAGTATGCTTGATATATCCAGTAATAATTGATCGATGGGGAATTTGAACGTAGCCTGGACTTCTGGGCCTCACGTCTATACACGCCCGAATGTGCTGAACTGAATAGCTTGCACAGATGAAGTTCTGAATATCTCGTTAGACTTTTGAATACTCTCTCAATGAACTAGCTTCAAAACCCAATACTGGAGATGGTTTCCTCTTGACCGGCCTCACGATGCGGGGCCTTCTCGGATGTTGTATATGTCCCAAGGCAAGCGAACTGGTTCTAGACAGGACTACACTTACACTCAATAGAACGACTAACAAAAATGTACCCAATATGGCAGATATCTCCGCTGGAGAAATTAAATCTATTCTAAAAGCTACAATCACTCCCAGCAGATCTGAGATCAAGGACTTGGGTGATGACGGGCTTCCAAATCCTTGTTATCACTGCGGTGTCCTTCTCGCCAAGCATTTATTTAGGCTGAAAGAAGCCAATGCACGCTCACTTCTCACGACAGTTCACAAGGGTCCTTCTGGACTCAGTCAGTTGTATTCGGTAAATCAAAATTTAGGGACAGTTTCTATTCTATAGCTTGATACATACGACGAGCGCCTTCGGTACAAGATGTCCCATATACTCAGTCCCCCTCTCTACTATGATACCACAAACATACCTAAGTAACCCTCATTGACTCTCTCCTACCTGAGTTGTCTGTTGCTAATCGTGTACTCACATGAATCGATGACATGGCCAAAGCGATCCATCCACTCATGCTGCCCGTAGAACTTCCAAGCAACAACACCTCCAAGACTCCAGTGCAAAACACCCTCTTCGCGGTCCAAAAGATCAAGCTTGCATCGCTGGAGCAGTGGATGACAAGGAATATCATTCTTATCGTCGTATTGATTTTTGCCCTTGTACTGGGAATAGAGCAAGTGCGTGGGTTCGATCATCAAGACCTGAATGGCATCGCCGTCTAATCCCGCCACAAATGCATCAGTCCATTCCTCCTTCTTTGCGACCCATTCCTGTTTATTATTGTCCCAGGTTAGCTTGACAGAAACAGCTTCAAGGGGTTTCTTTTGATGATAGTGACGGATGCAGTGGCCAATGAACTCGATCGAGAATGAACGAGACACTAAGCCCAGCACCTCTTCTTTGTTCAAGTGCTGCGCATCTGGGCCATCTGCCTTGTCCTCGATAACCCCCTCAACCTGCATGGCGAAATGGCGGTGGTGCAGTTTGAGATATTCCTTCACAAGCATTGTGAACGTTGCAACAAGCTTTGTGAATGTTGGGATGCAGGCGCGCATGCTAGGGCTATTTTCAATAAGGAAATCAACAAAATACTCGATGGAATCCCGTAATATCTCGAAACGCTCCTCGCAGTTGCTGGTAGTCAACCGGGGGTAATTGAAAGCCTCCTCGCGGTCCATTTCCGTGTATGCAAGCTTAGCGTCAAACTCCGTCAGCTGAAGAAGCATGCGGAACTCCCTGAGAAGGTCTGGATCGTTAAGATCATCGGTATTCGAGACCTGAAATGCAGATGCGATACTCTTCATGTCTTTTATGTGTAGATTCACAAGCTCAGTGACTTGATTCACATCCTGAGACTTCAAGTCCTTTGTCAGGGTTTTAACTCCAAATTCAAATTCGACGAGAACGTCTAAAAATGACTCCATGCTCATGGTTGCGTCAAAGTCCTGGATCATGCCGTGAAATGAGTCCATGATGATGGTGGTGTTGAGATAGTGGCGAGTTGTTGATGTTGTGTAGTGTTTATCTTAGTAGAAGATATTGTTGTACTTTTCAGAATGGTTCTTATCTCTGTTGTTAGATTGGTGGCTGTTGGGAAGATGAGATGATAGACTTTCTTGCTGGCGGTCGGCAGCGTATTTAAATATTCCAGGCCTTGGAATCGCAAAGGGTGTGTTCTGTGCTCAGACACTGTTGCACAGGTCACTCTGCTGATCAATTCAAAGAACACCCGGATCGAACATGCAAATACCGACAAAGCAATTTCCTGTGTTCTTGAACACACTCCAAAAGAACTGTAAAAGAACGTAGATCAAAGTGTGCAAATGGCCAAATCACAATGTTCAAAGTGTCACACCTTGAACAGTCTTGGCGGTATGACGGACAAGTGACTGAACGGCATTGGTGAGTCCGCTTCATGGCCACACATATCGCCTTCTGAAACAACATCCAGCCCGATCTTAGCTTCGAGTGTCGCGGAAACAGACAACGACATGCTACCATCGGCCAAAGTTCCCTTATACCTTTCGATTTCGTTCTGTGCTCAGACACTGTTATACGGATCACTTTACCGATCGATTCTTACACAGCTAGATCGAGCATACAAACGCTGATACAGCAATGTCTTGCGTTACTGAACTAACTCACAATCAACTGTGGACAGCTCAATACAAAGTCTGCCAGTGGCCATTGATTGATGCCTAAAGCTTATGCCGCCTCAAAAAGACATATCAAGCCCACACACTGAAAAATATTTACCTTCGTTCGTGAATCAACCTGTCTAGCCCCACTTATCGATTTTCGCTCACAGTATATAAATATCTAGCGATCTTGACTTTTCGGGAGCTAGACCTTTTTCTCAAGTTGCTTTTTCTTAGCATCTTTCGTCCAAAAACTTCAAACCCATTTCCCAGCAATTTCCATTCCCATCCTAGCCAGTCTTGAGTATTTCCATCCTCATTTCATCCCGTAAATATGCCTCTCCAGGAACCTAGCGAACGAGAGCGCGACCTGTACTATTGCGGCCTTCCAACCTGCCCAAAGCTCATCGCGCGCTCCAGCTCGACGCCCTGGCCCCAAGCCTACGAATTTGTGGGAAACAAGAAGCTGTCTGTAGCTACAGGTCATGCCATCGAGCAACCTTGGAATGACCCACGAGGAAGCCTCCAGCCGCTGATTATTGCAACCCTCACTGACATCGACTGGACCGCCATCGATATCTTGCGCGTCGGGTATGAGGTCAACTACAAGGTTCCTGGACGAACATTCGAGGGTCCAGTCACCATGCTGATTTCAGTGTCCCCGAACTCGACTCCTTTCCTCCGGGCGGAAGCTGTTATCGTGTCGTGCAAACAGATCCTCGCGCGCTTCGCCCTTGACGATGTTGAAGTCGAGGTAAAAGAGAGTATCGTAGCGACAGCTGCCTCATGCCCGACTACTGACCAGCAAGTTTTGCGCCTCGAATCAGGCCCCTTCAACAACGATGTTGACGACATCAAGTTCAAGTTCAGTCACCACGTCTCGGAATATATCGGAACATCGATCGGGGTGACAGAAACCTTCAAGGGAACAAAAGGTCTCTACCTACAAGGCAAGGACAGCAAGACCTACGCCCTTACATGTCGCCATGTTCTCTTCCCAAAGGATTCCATCGATTACCGTCATGGTAATAGCGATAATATCAAACAAGTCATCCAGCCCGCACTCGGTACCACTTTCGACCTTCTCAGGTATTTCCCTGCCGAGAAATTTACGATTGAAACCAGTATACGTCTAACAACACACCCGCGCTACAACATCCCGGAATTCCAAGCCGAGCTCCCAAAACTTCTGCAGAAACAAGCTCTATTGGACTCTTTCCAGGCCCATTTCGATCACCTCACGAGTGCTGGAAGCTTTGGCCTCGGTCGTGTCGAGATCGCGCCCCGTATTCAACTCTACACCGACGATATGCAACTCTGCCCTAAACGTATCCGGGATTGGGCACTTGTCGAACTCTCACAGGAGAACTTCACCACCAGTCTTAGCGATCTCACCAATAAAGTACCGGTTACCCAGCTGTTCCGAGACGGGTTCAAAGAACACAAAGACACAGTGACCCACGGCGCTCTGCTTCCCGTCAATACATCGCCAGAAGTCAAGATCGGGCCAGACTTGATCTCTGAAGCCGAACTAGAGAATGCTTCAGTCAGTGGCATAGCAGACCAGCAGCGTCTTGTAGTGGTCAAGTTTGGTTGTAGCAGCGGGGTCACTTTTGGACATTCCAACAGCATCCGGTCTGTCGTTCGCCACCCTCATCCTCCTGGAGCTGCAACTACTGATGGGATTGTCTCAAATCATTGGTGTATTGTTGGTGTGGAAAGGAAAGCCCCGTTCTCCAAAGGTGGCGATTCCGGGGCTTGCATCTTCGATCTCAGGGGTCGTATCGGGGGTATCGTGACAGCGGGCTTGGCAGCGAGTGACAAGCCTAATCCGGACGGTTTCGATGTCACATACGCCACCCCTATGCAGTGGCTTTTGGAAGACATCGCCCGACACGGCTATGATGTCGATTTGCCTAACTAGAGAGACCCACATCTCTTATGATGAGTTTATGACTATTTTAGAGTGATTTGGAAGACTTACCTAAGATTGACAAAAGTTTAGAGGATGTTTAACTGAGATTTGTCAATCCTAGTGCAAACTTTATGAGTGTTTTAGGGTATCTTGAGGAGGATTCACTTCACCGGACAGGCCGATGAATCTTGCCTGGTCTTTGTTAACTGCTGGGAAACGCTATGGGCTTGCGATGGTATCTTGAGACGATTGACGAATGCTCAGTGGCTTCGACGAATCGAAAGGACGGACTGTATAGTTAAATTCCTCCATACGCAAATTGAGATTCCCTTTTGAGAATTGTATCCTTGCCAACCGCTGACGTTGTGACCTACCTTATTATTTCCATCAATTCCACTTTCTGGATCTATAGGATAACGCCGGCAGCACAATTTCGGGATGAAGAACATTTGTCTCTATCCCTTTATTATGCCTTTCCCGAAATGCTCCAGCCTTTCACCAGTGGCCGGATAATTCGATAGCACTCATCACGTAGGCACCTCTCAAGCATAGACGGATGCAGGCTCAATAAAAGGATCCAATACATAGAATTTGCTACTCAGATAAGTCTGCTAACTATAGGCCACGCTCACAGGTGTCCGCCGCTGCAATCCAACACAACAGTATATTCCCTCTTCACCCGGGTTTTAGCTTCCTGACTGTAGAATGATAGCCTTCCCACTTTGACCTAGCTAGGGCAAGTGTTGGTAGGATAGTTGCAGCTGCTAGTCTTGCCACCGCCGGTAATGGCGTTGCCAGAGAAGGTAAATCCAGAGCAGCTACCATCACCACACAGAATATACCAGTTCTGAGCTGAGCTAGCCACCGTGCCAGTGACCTTGGTGAATTTGATGTTGCTGATCTTGACGCCATTGGTGGGCTTTCCAGTAGGGCCGCCGTTGAGGTAGTCCTGCTGGACATCAACACCGTACTTGCTGATGTTGGTAAGAGCAATGTTTTGGTAGGTAACGTTGTTGATCTAATGTTCAGTTAGCCTAGCTAGATGATAGGTTGAGTTGGGTGTTTACTAACCGTGCCAGTTGTGCCAGAGTTAGACTTGATACGACATCCATTCTCGCTGTTCACAATCTGCGAGTTCAAGAACTGAACACCATCGACGACGTTGTTGCTCTTTCCGCCAACGGATCCGATACTAAGACCATGACCACCGGAGCAGTACATGTTGGAAACGACGATGTTGGTACCAGAAGTGACAGCAACACAGTCGTCCTGATTATAAACATGGTTGTTATCCAGCGTGACGTGGTCACAGGACGAGATGTCGAAACCGTCGCTATTATGCGCAGCGGGCAAGCCACCGCTCTTGGAATTGGGCTTGTCGCCAGCTCTGTTGTCAAGAATGAGCCCTGAGATAGTCAAATCTGAACTGCCGGTGATATCGAAGCAGTGAACGGGCCAGTTCTGGATGTTGAGGTTTGTAATCTTTGAGGTACCGGTAACCTTCTTAACAACGATGAAATGGTCAGGCCTTTGTAACGTTAGTATAGCCTCTACAGCAGGTATTTGGGGGAAAGTACTTTGGGTTGTCCGCGTTGTTGGAACCTTGGCCATCCCAATATGCTTGGCCATTGCCATCAATGACATGGCCAGATGCACCAGTGATGGTGATGCCACTTCCGCTAATGACAATAGGATCAAAGTCGTTATCGGCAGTGGTGGCAAAAGTCTAAGACATTCAGCTTCAGTAGACCTCAGATACACAAAGGAAGTTACTTACAGTTGTGCCCTTGAAGGTAACGGTTGTACCAGCCTTGAGCTTGGAAAGATCAAGTTGCTTGCCAGTCGGGACTTGGAATCCGTTGAGCACAATATTTGTGCAGGATGAGACAGCGGTGGCGAGGCCAGAGTAGTCAGTCACGGTGCAAGCATCTCGTTCCTGGAGCTGCATTTCAGTGCATTAGTGATTGGATCGTTGTTGAAGGGTCTGTTTGGCTTACAGAGCTTGATGGCAGAGCCCAGGCAGCTGGGAGCAAAGCCGCGAGAGCAATGTTTCGAACCATTGTGATATGCGTGTGAGATGAAGACAAGATGATGTAAAGAGCTGTTCAAGTGCTTGCCGATGAATCAATTCAGACCCTATGTCGAGCTGGCACAAGATGATGTTTTATACATCATCATCTATTCTCCCCAACTGCAATTCCATTCCATGGTCCCATTGAAGGAATATTCAAATTCCGTCTCGTCGTGCCAGAACATAGTCATTCCCATTCCACTCACCATACCCCTAACTCAGCATGTCCAAATCGGCGTCGGCACTTCTGGGTATACGGCACGCTCGAAACATGCAAGTCGCGCTATAATGAGGAATTCTCCACGTCGGAAATATTTACAGGCATGGTAGTCCCACGAGTTCTCGGCAGTACGGCACTTCAAGCTCGGTGAGCTGTTGTGTGATTCGTGGGATAATGCATGGGATTGCCTAAACGGGTTAAAGTGTTTCGCCAAGGAGCCATTGCCTACCCTCAAATTTGCTGTAAGTGACTCGTGTTTCTCGGAATGATTCGATGCATTAGTGACTGTTTCTCAGATTAGTTTCTCTATGTCTGCCATGTTGCCTCTCTGGCTAATGCTGGTCCCTGAGATGCGGCGGTTCGGGACCTTTCATTCCGAGTCCGCCCAATTGTCAGTCATCATGAAACTTGAAATATGGACCAAGTTCCCGGAGTCCCTGCAAGGTCTATCATTCATCCCTTAACTGGTTACCTTTCTCGATCTAATTCGTCTGAACTTTGACGCACCAGCCCGCCGGAGACCTGTAATTCTCTCCTTGCGTGCACCAAACCATCCCAATTTGGATGAAGGCTCCTCTAGCGTAAAAGACAAAGTAAAAGAACCGTAATCCACCCCCAATATTACCCCAGACTTCCCCAAACTCTCCCAGCCATCACTCAAGCTTAGTCGAGATCTGGTCTAACGGACCGGAGATAGTGTCACGCTAGCCCATCCAGCCAGAAGCCATCCCAGATTTGTCTCGCAGATCGCGCATTGGGGGTTCCCTATTCGCAATCAACTTTCCAATTGCCCATGGGGACAAATTGGCGGGGTACGGGGTAATAAGATCCGCTAATCACATCCATTTCCCCCTCTGGGTCTATACAAGTGAAAGGTCATGTTAGTGGTGTTCGGCAACTCTATTCCGATCTTGATGCAACGTCCCCAATGATTTGTCGGCTGACATTCATTCTCTTCTAATCCGCGTATACCTCGGGAAACCTAACGATCTCCAATCGCCCTCTTGTTGTCCGGCATATGTGTTTCGAAGTTCGAACAAGAGAAGAATACACAAGGAAATACATGGCCTGGTCCTCATCCAGGAGAATACTATATGTTGCAGCAATAATACTCCTGGGCGAGGGAACGCGAATTGTCACAAAGGCACCCTGTCCTCTAAATATGCACTAAAGTCTGGGACTTATGGCCAAATAACACGTGAATCTTTGATCGGCCTCACCCTTCGAAATATTGTTTCTCGTCTGCTATCTAGATTAAGCCATGTCGGCGGTATTACAGCTGCACATATTTCTGCTTACTTAGAACTCGTTGCCTTACCAGGCTTTGCCTCTGAGTGATTCAGGTATACTTATTCCTGCTTGGTGATCGAAATTGTAAGAGTGAGTTTTTGATGAAATGCTAAAACTTCTAAATTAGAAGAATGACTACAAGAAGAGTATTCCTCGGGCGGTGTCGGGCAATCTATGACCCGTAACCGTCTGGTCGGCCTCCACCTGAGTCCTCAAGTCTGTGCAAAAACCGGTGACTAGCATTTCGTGTGACTATATTTAGACTCCGTAGGAGAAGAGATAAGACCTGATAATATGATATTGTTAAGTTATCAATAAAGTAAAATGCATTGAAATACCCATTGATTAGTTACTTTTAGATCTCCCTCGCCCACTTCTTTGGTTAAATATACCAGTTCTTTCTAAGTTTTATTGCCATCAATAACCTTCATCAGCCCTAGAAGCCGATAATTCTAGATTCCCACAATACTCTCAACCGTCTATCTGATTGAACAATTCCTCCTTAGGTATGCTGTCTTATACAAGCGACCCACAGCAGCTGCCAGGAACAAAATGGTAACCTAGTCAGATTCATCCGACCAGTGGCAGGCCGGTGTGATGAGTGATACATCCTCCTCGAGCGCTTTGCCTGGACGTCTGGATGAGATATCGATAGCACGGGTTGAAAATGCTACACCGTAATGAGGTCCTGGAGACCTGGGCCCATCAGACCTTCCTCGTGATGTCATCTGGAGATCCTCAACACGCTTCCCCAGCTCTTCCATAACCTGACGTCGGGGCAGCGGAGGCGATTCACGCAGCACACTTCCAGAAGTGGGTGCGAGGGCTTGTCCTCGGCGAGGCAGTAACCCGTTGGCAAAGCCGACCGTGGTGATTTCATCGTTGCTTGGATTGCGGCGCGTGAGGCGTCTGGCTGAAGATAGGTATTGTTCGAAGCTCTCTGCTCGCTGATGCCCGCTCACAGCAGGGCGACGCTTCTCAACTCGGTAGGAGGGAATGTCAGTGACTTGTTGTCCGGGGTGCTGAGGCGGTGTAGTGTAGCGCCTGCTGGAGGGGAGAGTTGATGACGAAGCAGCTCGTGGACGGTGAGCGCGACTGGGGCGCGGTTTGAGGGGTTTGCCAAATCTTTCTCTGGGAGATGGAGAGTCATCTTCACACTCATCTGCTGTTTTCCGTGAGTCTGAGATGATTTGGGTGGTGTGAGGTGGAGTTTCGGGGTACGAGGGCATCTCGATGTCTGAATCTGACATGATTGATGTGGTAGACCTTCCGTTGACAGTTCGAAGGTATAACGAGTTGTTTGAAGGATTTTCGGGTGCTAAGAGGTGCTGCTTGTGCAACACCTTTCTTTCACTTACCCTCCGAGTTGGGCCAGAAGTGAAAATGAGAGTAGGAAGGGAAATTGAGAAAGCTGTCACTGGAGGGAGCTTTCAAAACCCCTTCAAGAGACAAGGTAAGCAAAAGAGGAGACGTTCCTTGTTGTCTTCTCTTCTCTCGTCTCTGTGCTTCGCTGTCCAACTCTAGGAAAATGATATATCATCGTGGCCAAGCCACCTTACGTCTCTGCCGTGCTGGAACCAACAGGATCTCGGTTCTCTATGTCATGACCAGAGATGCGGCCAGGAAAGTCAAGTGCGCTCAGATTTTAAACTTTGAAAATGTGGGCTACTGTCGAGTTGGAGTTGAGCGTATAACAATCGTAAATCGAGCAGTTCAACAGATTTCAATTCGCAGTGTTCATTTATTCGCTTGTCTGTTGTTTGGAACTATTTCTCTACCCCTGTCACTCTGCCGTGCCTGCTATGCATTTCTCCCAGTGAACTGGCTTGGCAAGGTCAATAGCTAGGCCGCCGATCGCACACTACGGGGGTGAGCATTGCGGAGTGGACGCATTAGCGTGGATAGCCTACGAAACCGGACAAAACAAGCGGGAGAGCGGCTTAAGGATGAAATCGCGGGCCATGTACCCACTCCGACTGCCGGAGAAACGGGAATAGCAAAGCTCAAGTGCTGGGAGTATTGCTTCATTGGAGAGGTCCAGCCTATAATTGATTATCACGTTCAGAGACAGACCCAAAGAACGTATTGTGTGTTCTTTGGGGGAAAAGACTTCTTCGGTAAAACGAGATACTAAATTTCGTCTTTTCCCTCTTTTGGCGGCTCGCAATTCAAGGAGAGTAGTATGAGGTGGCTCATCTCAAGCCGTCTCTATCAGATATCGATCTGACAGCTGGGTTAGTGGACCAATGAGCAGTCCAGTACTAGCCCCAGTTCCGCAGCGCGGCATAGCAGATGTCGCAAAGTTCACGGATGGCCTGTATCCCAACCGGGGACTTGTTGCGGTGTCCTGGATTAAAACGCAAGTCGCCTATTCACGCCTGTACAAGTCAGTACTTCATGTTATATTGTCATCCTATTCAAAGCATGTCAATCTCATGTAGCACGGTTCAGCTCAGGAAATGATAGGGACTAGCTAGCGGTATTCCTCAGGCTAAGCGAAGTGACTAGTACTCAGCTGCTGAACGCCACTTACACTTGTCAATCTTGGCAATAATGGCGGCGGGTTCGTGTGACGCTTTTTATGTTCGGAGTTGGTTGAAGAAGCTTTATCGTTGTGCTCATGTCTCGTCCCCCGCTATGTATTCATGTCCAGCAGAGAGACTCGATCGCCTACAATAAGACCAATATTTAGAGTCAATCAGAGAAAGGTCCTTGTATGAGAAGTTGCTTCTCTATCAATGACCTACCCATTCGCGCCACTAAAACATTGCACAACGAATTGACCAGCCGCGCCCCTGGACGCTGACCCCTGCAGCGACATCCAATAGATTCTTTGCGCCACACTTACTCACATCGTCGTTCTCGCTCCGATCAACTAAGTTCTTAATGCATACACAATTCATGGAGGGCGATTGGCATAAACCATGTAAACAACAGTCGCTGCTCACAGCAAACTACCCTTTGTTCATTCACACATTGTATGTCTATACGTTTTGGTGAATAACTGTTTGAATAAGCCTAGGTGAACTGTAAGCTGCCCACAGGTATTCGCAGTGAACAATGGTCAGTTAAAAACAAAGAACACACCTTTCCCTCAAACGGACAATCAATGATTCTGCAGCGAGTTCTCTGAACAGAGACACAGTGCATGGTCTCTAACATGGGATACGAGTATCAGAAGCACGATACATGTCGTTTCTGAGAACAGCCTTGTCTAGGTTCCAAGGTATAAATATACCGCTGACTCTGACCAACATTCAAACCACCACAAATCCCCGAAGGTAAGAACGTTTCGGACACTGAAGCTGAATCTCACTCGGACACATACGACTCAGAGACCAATACTAACACATCAGCCTCACCAATAATACCAAGATTTCATAGATCAAAATGGCAGAAATCGGTAGGAGAGAGTCACAGAGGAGCTCCGAGCTTATCCGACAAGGGATTAGGCAGTGCCTAGCCCTCGAAACGGAATGTAAGGAGTTGAAGGAAAGTCTTTTGGAGAGCAAAGACTATGTTCAGAAGCTGGAAGCTCAGATGGACGAAATGACTGTGGATCACGAAGGGCTGTTAAAGATCCTGGCGGAAAAAGATGCACTAATCGAAACATACAGTGCGCTCATGTCGGAGACCTTGGAAAAGAACTTGCACCGTGAAAGACAGGAGCTGAAGGACGTCGAGGCCAAGGTGCTTTCTGCCATGGAACAAAGTCTCAATATTGAGATGGACAAAATGGGTCTCGAGCATCAAGGGTCAAGTGACTTCAAAAGAAGCCCGCTTCGAGCCAAAAGACCTGGCCTGCTCCGACAAGGTGCTATAGTGCCCTGTACCTCGACCTCAGAGCGAAGACGTCTGCGCAATAGCCGAGAAGCTGTTCCAAGACTCTTGAGACAAGACGCGCAGATGTGTGATCGTGAGGACGAACAATCGCCTGAGACCGGCAGTCTCTTGGAAATGGCACGCTAGGTAACATTTTAGAGCCGAAAATGGCAAACTAGTGATCAGGGCGGAGGGTGAGCACGCCGTCGGTAGACAGATTATTGTTGTTGAACCTGTACTCTTAGACATAAATCAAACCCTTTGATAATGAAAAGATGAAGATATGTTGCTTATGGCGGCTATATGGAAATGAAATGTGACAATGAATTTCAAAGCGACTCACCGAGCAATAACAAGTAGCGGCGTGGCAACGGAACAAATGAGCCTCCCAGGAGTTGATTGAGCAAAGCCGGTATTCAAACGGCTACTTAAGTTCACTTTATTCCCTTTCTAATTTTCTCGGAACTACTACTACTTCTTTTTCGTCATTGTACCTCACAAATAGGCAAGGATATCCCTCTCTAGATTTTAATAATTTCTTCCCTAAGCATAGAATCATACACTTGAGAAAATCTGGTGTTTAAAAATGAGGCATTGTTATTTCCTAGCTATGGATGTTCCCAGCCTCACATAGCCATAGATGTTCCCCGAAGCATCACTACATTCCTCACCGTCCTCGGGTCCGGTTCAGTGCTTATCCTGCCTTTCACATGGGCACTTAATTGCCTTGCGGCTTGTGCGCAGGTCAAGGTCGGGGTCTTGGCTAAGAATTGGGCCGCGGTTAAGATTGCGGCTGGGTATCAGAACGATCGGGGGCTAGAGGAGGTCTAGGTCGAGGCTTGGGACGGGGTTTAGGTTGAGGTTGAGACATTTTGTAGAGCGTGGGTGTATTAAATGTTTTGTGTGTAGAGTGCTAGAAGCTTGAGATATATGAGAAAGTAATTGAGTTTGTATTGGGGAAAAAATGCTATCGGAGCGGGCGAGATTTATATACTTGGTTTGCTGCTTGAATGTGATGCGAAGAGCGGGAACTTGCCTGGTGATCACCCACAACATCCTCATCATTGAAGTGAAGCGACATGAGGAAGTTGAGTTGCAGACAGCGTAGTTATGCTATTAACAACGGTAAGTGGCATGGTAATGTGCGACTCAGAGTCGGAAACTCTGACGTGCGATGTTACGGGCATGAAGCACGATGGATCAAAGAAGCGAATCACTGAAGACTGGAAACTTACCTTTGTCGGGCCTCGGAACTTCGACAGATGATATCACATACCTGGTCAAAGAACCGATGTGTTAGTCGTTTCACTGACCCATGACTTTAATCTGGAACCGTGTCCGCGAGTTTGACAACCAGACAACTAGTATTCCTCAAACCAATATCTTGGGAGCAAGTCCACTTTTCATACTGAACTCGACCAATCTTTGGTCAAGGTGGAGAACCTAAAGAGAAGAGTATCGGTGGAGTTTTGTAGTAGTTAATGTCAAGTCTCATCATACAGAGATGACCTGGAACTTCGTGCTCAGCCCTCTTTCCGCGACTTTCATGATACGTGGGACAGCCGCGAAGCACTGTCAAAGGCTACTCAATGACTGGGCATTGTGCTTGTTGATAGCCTTGACAACAGCGACCATTGCACCCATCAACAACCAAAGGCTAAGCTCAGCTGTCGAGGTTTGCCCGTACACGCAGTTGTGGCCGGTGCTGGCAACCTACTAATGTTCATGTCAACATTCAATCCTCTGTATGGTAACCACAGCTGTATGGCGCTGGCAGCGCCTGTTGATCGTCTCATGTTCGCACTCACTGTCTCCTCTGCCAGTGGTATGGCCATCTACAGTTGACAGTGGTATCTCGAAATCCCTCCTTTATATTCGATTCCGAGCCTCCAGAACTCTTCTTTCTCTTCTTTCCTTCTCATCAACCACGACTTCTTCACCAACTACCACTACTCCATCAACACTCATCCTACTTCGTTCACGACTATACCTCCCCACTAAACCCCATCCCTTTGCAGCCATGTGTTTCCGCGTTGTTACCACCACCTACTGCCGCCGCTGCGGCACATCCACCAAGGTGGTGGAATCGCGACGCATGTGCGATGATCGACAACGACGACGACTTTCATGGCATTCTACTCTTAAAGTCGATCACCTGACGAAGCACTGCCACTGGGCCGACTGCGACGCTTGCAAGCACGAGTACTCGATGTACGTGCATGCCCGTGACCAGAACCTCGGGTGGCCTACCCCCAACCCGCCATTCAACTGAATACGGGCGGCTAGTATGCTATCGGAATAGGACCGCGACACTGTATCAAGAACCAAAGACTGCTGAGCCTTGGGCGACGACCCGATAGGAATGCACGCAGGAATGACGAGTTGATACAAGAAAACGAAAAGAAAGCACAAAAACAAATGAAAACTACAAAACCCGACAAAAAAAGAAACCAACACGAGAGCCATCAGAAGATGGTGCACATTCGGAGAAGACCTGATACAAATGCAGGTATGAACAACAAGTGGATACGATAAAACGAAAACACCAAAAAAGACGAAAAATAGAAAACCCGACCAAAAAGAACACAACAAAAAAAGGTATTGGCTGTGGAGGAAATATATCTTAACCTAGAAAATAACAAAATACAAAAAAAATTAAAAACTAAAAAAGTAAATCATATGTTGATTAAAGTGATAAATGTGCCCTGTGTTGATGAATGCTGTGTTCACAAAACTATTACTGCTTGTGTGAGCTCTGTTATTGTACCTTGTGTCGTGTTGAAATACAGAGACCCAGGAACAGTTGATAATCTGAGTTGCTAATCTTTTAAATGTCTAGGAACTACCTGATGCCATAGTACGACCTGCGCAAGATCACTCAGCTCCATAGTCGGAGGATTGTTTGGGGGCCACCAGGATACATTTCTGGTGCTGATACGAAAGTGTGTCTTGTGGAGAGTATGGTGATGGCTTAAGCCTAATAAATACAAACACTGGTGACTTAGCTATCTGTAGCATTTTACGGATAGCCTGCTTGAGCTGGTCTTCACCTTGGTTTCCCAGTCGGACCATAACCAGGTCATTTCACGCCGTAACAGGGAGAGTTAATCTCGATACAGCGTCTTTAGAATGGTGAATCGTATGAACAGTCGGTTCAGTCCTCGCCCCATATGCCTGATTCTCCCCTGTTCCCAGATTACGCAAGTAAGCTGGATGTGCACCGCCAGCAATGATAACACGGATCTTGCTGCCCTTACGGAAAACATGCGCGCAGTCCACCAACCCAAGACTCAGCGGCTCAGGACCTCTCGTAGGATCAATGCGCTTATAAACATCACTTATACGTCTAGACTTTCCCCTGCTGTCCACTTCGCTGAGTCGAACTAGAATATCCGCGTGTGGAATGTCGGTTGTATGATGAAGTTCAATCAATGGTCTGCCGCAGACTTCTATATCACTTTCAAGTGGTGGGGTATCGAAGACTGCAACATCTGAGCGCTGTGCGAGCTCGGTGTCGTTGTAGTTTGCTGGCTGGACATCATCGAAAGGTCGGGGCATACCGATAGGGGAGTTGCGTAACTGGGGTTGAATGTAAAGCTTGAGTTCCATGTCTGCCCAGGTTGTTCCTTACTCAGGGTTTGGGGGGATAGGTAGAAGTCTTGCGTGGATGAAGTGAGCGGTGGCCAGCTGGCCAAATCTCGCCACTCATTTGAACCTGTAACAAAGACTCGACATGAGAATGTTCTAGGAGCGGTGCCGTGCCCTGCGAGATAGTGATCAAAGAACTGTAAGCCCTCGACCAATGTTGGTCCTTGTTGTGAGCCAAGATGCGACCATGGACCGATGGTCAGAAAAGCCGGTGCTCCTTGTTCCACTAGAACACGGTGCTGGTTCAAAACCATGGGCAGAACGCTATCGTTCCAGCCTGTAGACTGCAAGATTGGAATTTTGGCCTTTTTCAGTGCAGCACTCTGATCAGCCCGTGACCAAAACGGAGTCGATGTGTCAGGTTGGCTGATCAACTCTTCCAACCAAGGCGGCTCCTTATTCTCGAAATGCTCCTTTATACCATCCATCAGAGGCAGAGAATCGTAAACAGGCTGCAGGACTTTTGGCAGTTTTCTTATGTACGGCAAACCAGGAGTTATCCCCCGCTTCGGAGCAGTCATCAAAGCCGCCCAGGCAATCATATGTGTTTCCATCGCCCCGGTGCCCCAGGTAAAAGCACCAAAGTCGACTGGGCCAGTGCTAATAACAGCAGCTTTCATATCCGGCGGTGGATCCGTCAGAATAGCCCACTGAGTATGCCCAAGGTACGATCCTCCATACGTAGCGAAAGATCCAGTATACCACGGCTGTTCGCGCATCCACGCAACAGTCGCAAGACCATCGTATGCTTCATGGACTGCGGGTACGATTTCCTGACCATCGGAGGGATCTGTGCCTCTGCAGGCGGCAAGGAGGACCTGATAACCTCTTGAAGCGAGCATACGTGCGTTTCCGAGAGCCATGAGCGGTGCGATGCCGTAGGATGTGCGGATGAGAATGGTGCCGAGGGGTGGAGTGGTTGGTTCATAGAGGTTTGCAGCGAGATTTACATCGTCGATGGGGATTTGGATGAATTCTGTTGTGTAGCTGCTTGTTTCTCCAGGTAAGCCGGACCACCAGCCGAAGACGCGGTCGACGAAGAAGGTGATCCAGCCGCGTTCAATGGCCGGCATGGTGTTGTAGTTTGAGCGAAGCTTATGGGGCTCACTCTGACTTTATTAAGTTAGAGATGGCGTTTTTATATTATTCCATGATATTTCGGAGTTTACGGATGCGTATCAAGGCAGCAGTTATCCATGGTGAGATTGTCAGAGTTGTATTCCTGTTAGTGCTGACGGGTTACTGCTCGACCAATTATTGGGGCCTCAAACCCCGCATTCGCCAAACATAATCATCCGACTCCGGTCGTTGCCAACTGATTCAAAGAGCGACTTATTTGGAAGAGCCAAGGTAAGACCATGAGGCGAATAGACCGACGTCTTATTGTGTCGGCTATCCTGGTCTTTCCGTTCCCGGTCTTGTGACGAACATTTAACAATCGTCAGCTGCAATAAATCCCTTCCAATTGTCACACAAAGACTATTGCTCGGCCAATGGACTTCAATCTCCAGCTCAGAGACTCCCATGAAGTAAGAAGTCATTCATCTTCTTTAAGCCCTGTAAATCCCCTCCACAGTTCCCGACAGCTCCTTAGACACCCAACCATTAGTATACCCTCCACCAAAGTCAATCAGCCACGCGTTATTCTCTTGGTCAACAAGGACATTATCGGGCTTCGCATCACCCCAGATAATACCAGCAGTATGCAATTGTCGGACCGTGTCGTTAACCTGCTGAGCCCATAACTTTCTGAGCTCCGTTGGCGTATCCGATTTTGCCGCGCAGAGCAAAGTCTTGTGACCGCAATCGATATAAGTCAAGAGCAGGCCGAAAGCTCGACCAGTGTCATCTCGTACCAGGCCAGTGAGGCGTGAGATTCGAAGCGACTCGGGCAAGTGGGCATCGCGTATGTTTTTGTATTTCTCAAGCTCATTGATGAATGATTTCTCGTCTCCGTGTCTCATAGGCTTGAAAAACGCGCTTTTGCCATCCCCTAAAAGAACTCTCGATGGTCTGTATGATGGCGGCCCGTGAGTGTTCCTCTTTGCAGGCAGTTGAATGTCCTTCGGATCATAGCAAGGCCAAGGCGCGCAAGCCTCTTCTGGTAGTTGGATACCGAATATGGGGATCATCTCGCTGCTGTCTTTAGACGGAACAACGACTAGCTGGTCTCCATCCCCTTGGAGGTCATATCTCTGTGTCTTCGGGAAGAGAAAGTGGTGCAGTGTTAAGGTTAAAGTGATCTCTGGTAGCTGTCTAAATTCAGGGAGAAGCGGGTCGACGATCCAGTCGTAAAAGTCCTCGAGGGTGTACCCGTCGAGCTCATAGTTATCGGCAACTTTTAAAAAGAATAAATATTTATTTCTCAAGGCCGCTGACTTGGAGAAGCTGTCTGCGGAGGCTGAAATGATGAATTGGCGGTAATTGCACATCACCACAAACTCTGTGTCGGTGTCCTGGCTACTAAAAGTGAATTCAAGCACGCTCCAGGGCGGCGGCACTATGTCATCTGAAACCACATCCATCTTTCTATGTTGTAGAAGGTGTAGGGACCCCAGGAGGTTGAGAAGTGGAGAGGAACAAGTTGGGGTCGAAGAAAGTAACCAGTGGAATTTATTTTTCTTCCCAATTGATTTGTTAGTCAGCAATGCCACCCTTCAAAAAAAGCCTCTCCTTGCCTTCGATAGAACAAACTAAGTCTCAAGTAATAATATTCAATTTCCCTTCTCACAGGCCAAATTGACGATTTTAGGTCAGCTACGAAAGAAAACTACACTCTTATCCCCAGGTCCCCAGTATCTAGATGCTCAAATGCAATCTCCCCGCCAGCAATTTGCCTTCACGATCTTCCCCATCACGTCGCTGTTCTGTGAGCCAAACATTTAGTTCCCTTTCACCACTTCCTCCTCATCCTTCTGGATCGCATTAACAGCCGAGAAAAATGTCCGGAGGAAAACCTCATAGTCATACTTTGTAAACAGCTTCGTCGCTTCCTCATCTTTATCCTCCGTCATTTCTTTCGCCTTGCTATCAAGATGCTTCTCCATAGCCAACCTAACAATCTTCTGCGGCTTCCCGTGTTTCTGCTGTGCCTGCTCAAATCTCTTTGCGATACACTTCTGGATCAGC
The DNA here is from genome assembly GCA_020615335.1 of Fusarium pilosicola. Classification (NCBI taxonomy): domain Eukaryota; kingdom Fungi; phylum Ascomycota; class Sordariomycetes; order Hypocreales; family Nectriaceae; genus Fusarium; species Fusarium pilosicola. Next base: position 99,757 of record JAGQDI010000021.1, on the reverse strand, counting down.
TCGGCGGTGCGTCTCTCGCTAACTTGATCTTCGTACTCATAAATGGTTGTCAACCACTTCGCCTGCATGTACTCCTTGAGGATCCTGTTGTTCAGCGCCTCGGCTTTTGCCTGGCCTAGCTCAAGCCTGAGAGTTTTGATTTCAGCTGTATCATTACTCTCGGCCTGAGAAGACCGTGCAGACTGCGGGGATGGATAAGATAGGTCTGGGTGTGTATTAGCTCGAAGAGGCAACACCTTATCTTGACGGTCCATGAAGGGGGAATCATCAACTCCATAGAATCTCCAGGCCAGAATAACAGTTCCAGCGTTCTCAACTAAGTCAAATGAATCCTTGTACATCGAAAAGATTGACAAAGAGGCTGATCGCGGCTCGCCGTCTGAAGGGTTGCTCCTGAGCAATTTGTAGTACTCCACCTCCGACGTAACCACCATGGCCACCATACCAGCTTGGATTCTCTCAATCGGCGCAACTGCGCAGAGACTAGGAGTTATGTCTGTAAGAGCCATCAGGCGCACCTTGACGTTATTCCTGTAGGCGTCGAAAATGCATTTGACAAGTGTGTCTGTAGGCAGAGATGGAAGTGGACGGAGGAGAGCGAAAATACCGTCATGATCCTGGATGATGAGATTGTTGTCTCTGTAGACGTCGAGACTTCTAGGTAGCTCCATCGCAACGGGTTCTAAGCGCAACAGTATCAAACTTAAGATGAAAGTCTTATCTTTGAGGACCTACTCCAAGGTTGAGTCGCAGTTGTGCCTGAGGGCTGTCTGTATCCAAGCTTTTGGCATTTCTTTGATACTTATAATCTTAGTATTTCTTGCCAGGTATATGAACATACTCCATGTCCTGTTACAGAATCGGGGAAGTGACTACGAGCAGTTGTTCATTGTCAGAACAAAAGAACTGACCATAGCTGAGCTGAGAACAGGCTTTGAACGTATGAACGTAGAGGTCGACGCGTCGCGGGCCGAACAAGACTACAATGGCACTGCCAGACTCCGTTCGGGTCTACCCTTTGAGTCAGAAACAACGAGCAAGATGGAGTGCCACTGGAACAAAAGAACTGCCAGTGCGATAAAGAAGAGAATGTACAGACACTCCACTCCCATATATAATGTTTTGATTCAGGACAGAAACTCTTCGACTCAAGCATCTCGTCAACAACTTCCATCCGAGAAACACCATCCAACTTTTACCATCGAGAACCTCCCTACAGTACTCCTCACCAAAGATCAGTCTACCTTTCATCCCATCTTTCTGCCCATTATGGCTCCCTCCACACCCATCATCTACCCATCCAAGATGTCCCCCAGCATCCAAGATACCTTCAAGCAGCACAACGCCCTCCCCTCGAAGACCGCGAGAATCCCCTCTTCGTCATCGACGTTGCAACCGTCAAAGTCACCGTCCGCGACTTCATGGCCTCCATGCCTTCCACCGCCAACATCGACGTCGTCCACTTCGGTGCCGTCAAGGCCTGCGCCGCTAAGCCCGTGACTGATGTGTACGACCAGCTCCGATGTGGTTTCGACTGTGCCTCCAAGGGTGAAGCCAAACCCCTTATCGACCGCGGTGTCAATCCCGCTCGTATCTCGCTTGGGAACTGCAATCTTCCTACCAATGAGCTTGAGTGGGGTATTGAAGTTGGTATCCAGTATTTTGCTGTTGATAGCATCTCGCAGGTCCATCGAATGCTCGAGGCAGCTAGTCGTGTTGCTAAGCGTAAGGGTTGCGATTTAGCCGCTATTCTCGCTGAGATTAAGCCTTTCTGTCGTCTTGTCTGTTCTGGAAATGGTTCCGACAAGCCGTTCTCTGCCAAGTTCGGTGTCGACCCCGAAATGGCCTTTACTATCATCGAAGAAGCTCAGGCGCATGGCCTCACCTTCATTGGTCTCTCTGGCCATCCTGGTACCCAGAACCTGGCTACCGACGCTTTCGTCCAGTTCGCGCAGCTCTTCCGTGGTGTCTTTGACCGTGTCAAGACCGAACTCGGCATCACCATGACTCTTGCCAACATTGGTGGAGGATGGGCTGGTATCTCGACCAAGACTGCCCCCTCGTTCGTTACCTACAACAAACCCACCATCGAAACCTTCTCCTCTGTCTTCGCGGACTGGCCTGTCAAGCTGATCATCATGACCGAGCCCGGCCGCGCTTTCGTCTCCAAGGCTGGATGGCTTCAGACCCATGTCATCAACGTCTCCAAGCATGCCGCCGGTGCTTCCGTCTCGCGCGTCTTTCTCTCCGTCGGCACTCTCCACGGATTGAACGAGGCCAACAAGATTTCCTTCGAGTGGCACACCTCTGCTCCTTCTGAGAAGACCAAGCCTTGTGTTCTGTATGGTGCCAGCTGTGACAGCTCCGACATCATTCTTGGGAAGGACGCCAACGGCAAGGAGAAGACTGTTGATCTTCCCGATGTCCTTGCTCCGGACCATCTCGTCTGGGTCTATGGTCCTGCTGCCTATGGGCCTGACTACTCGACTTCCTTCAACGGCGTCCCTCCCCCAAGGTTGTCTACATCAACTCCAAGGAGGGAATCACCTACTAGACCTACCAGTCCGGAGCGGCACATGGGCGGTATGAGACTAGATTTTGGCGTTTGACTTTTCGATACCCAAAAATGAGCGACCCCAACGTACAGGAATAGGATATACTGCTTTGGAATTCCTCTGTCCAGCGATAGTGCACTCCTTGTATTTAGAAAGCTCTATAGCCTACAGAAATGATGATTGTCTCTTAAACCTTCGCATTCACTTGAATTCTTGACGTTTTGACTATCGATAAGTTACATGACATTGTGATGTTGACGTGAACCTGTTGCCTGACTGTATCTACTAGACTACACCTAAGTGAGCCCGCTATGCATGCATTTTTCCACGACGAGGAAGGTGGGTCTATTGTGAAAGCAACCAATATCATTGGTCAAACAAACCGCACAGTAATGCTCGATGAACTGAGAACAGCAGGATAGCAATAGGATTATCATTATTATGACATTACCTACTCCGTAATTACAAATCGTGAAGCATACATAATGCCGAGTAACAATACTCTTAACTAATAACAGCCAGTAAGGAATTGTGAGGACATGCGAGATTAATGCATCCCCCATTTCCTCTACCTGAGCTAAAGGGCATTCAGGCTGTTTCCAACAGTATTGGAACGTTTCCTCGTACCCACAAGCTGATGCATACCAAGAGGTCTTGATGGACAACTCCAAGCGTATCGAAGAAACTTGGAGCTAGAGGCGTATTGCCTGCAACATAGTCATGGGGGTGAGCAAAACAATGGATTTTTTGCTACATCAAGCTATAATACGACGGTGGCAATGAGTACAACCCCAATCCCAGTCTCTACATCCAAATTAGACGAATAAACAGGTACTGAAAAGAATTAAAGCTTAAGCTCCACACATGACGAGGCATTTATCCAAGCCATAAGATTATCAATATACACCAATCGCCTCGCCAACAACACTTCGAAAGATACCATCCGGGTCAAACTTCTCTCGAACTGCCTTGAAACGAGCAATATGCTGCAAACACATATTAACATCCTAGTCTCAACCGCCGGGAAACAAACTTACATCAGGGTCCAGATTCTTAGCAGAACGCTCAAACACCTCTCTTGTATTCTTGGTCCAATGCGGACGACACGGGAATTCGTCAATGAGTGTTTCCGCAAGTTTGTGATCTGGCAATCTGTCAGCTGGACCTCCCTACCGGCCACGGCCCCGACTTACAAAATGGTTCGTTGTATCGCAGTCCATCACCGATGCTTGGCTTGTAAGATGGGAAGTCTAACATAATGGCACCTTTATCCCAATCAGCGCCGTCGGATGTCCCGTAGGTAACCTGGCCGAGAAGATCGAAATACGGTCTGCCGAACTTGATGTTGATGCCGCTTCTGTAAGTCGACGCCATAAACTTGAGCTTCTTGGCCTCGTTATCGAAGAGTTGGCGAACTCGCTTGAGCATTGCATTTGCTTGAGTCACGGGGAATGCAAGCTCGAGAGTATAACCGTGGATACCATACTCCCAAACTGGCTTTTGGTCGGGATACAGACCACCGATGAGAACGTCGTAGTTCCAGCCGTAGACGGGCCATTTGGTGATAGGCTCGTTGGTCGTCTTTTCTCGGAAGTTGGGGTTTTCCCATTGTCCGAAGAGGATCTCTTCGGCAAGGAGGTTTGAGAGCGCGACGCCTTTTCCGGTGTTCCAAAGAGCTGTGATGGCACCGGCTTCGAGTTGGGTGATTGAGAAAGTATTCTGGAAACCCTCCTGGTCGCTCTTGTCGGTTGGAATAACGTCGTAATACCGCCAGTGGAATTTCTTCTTGTGAGGCCACCACTAATATCATTTAGCTCCAGTCAATAAGTATAGGTGCGTACTCACCCAAAGATTCGCTGTTGCATAAGGCGAAATCATACCATAGATATCCCCATCAAGAACATCAGCCTCGTCGAGCGTCTTCTGATCGGCGTAGACCTTGAAGTCGGGATAGATCTTGAACTTCATTCTCACGATGACACCGAGGAGACCGAGGGATGTCGAGGCAGCAAGCCACTCATCACTATCATCACGTTCCAAGTGTCTCAACTCGCCGTTACCATCGATGATATCGAGGGCCAAAACACCAGCCGCAACCATAGAATCTTCCCGAATAGAAGACCTGTGCGCGCCCATGGCTACACATCCGGCGAGAGTGATGTTCCAATTGACAAGGGTATATCCCGCAGACGCGCCGCGCTGGTGCAGGTAATCTGCGAGCTGTAGGAATGTCACGCCAGCTTCGATCATCACAGTGCCAGCGTCGAGGTCTAGATCGTAGATCTTGTTGACCTGCTCTGTACGAATGATGACAGTGTTTGGGTCATCGGAACACATTGTGTCATACCACATATGTGCTTTTCCCGAGGCGCGAACTCTCTGGCCTGCTTTGATGGCATTTTGAACGGTGTTTTGGATGTCCTTGACACTAGTAGCGTCATGAACTGCCGAAACGTTCTGACAGGCTGGGAAGCCGGGGCCGTCGAAAGTGTTGTACGTGAGAGCATTAGCTCCGAAGGCCAAGGTCAACGCGGCCAAGCATGGAAGAACTACCATGGTGGTGAGACAATCGATGAACCACTAGCGATAGAGTTTAAGTGGCAACTATCTTCAATAGCCTAGAAGCAGTCCTATTGTATTTAAGCTTATTCCAAACAACCAAAGACATAGAGTTAATTGCGCTCCGATAAGCGAGTTCCATGTGAAAGTCTAGCTCTAACGCCGAGCAATCGCTAAATCCCCGCGTAAGGTTGCATTCACTAAACCTCGGGTTGGCGATCGACATCATCAGATGATGGCTTGTAGCTCTCTTCAGGCAGGTCTCCTGCCCAGGATGGCACTTTACGCGGGGAACTCGCCAAGTGCAACGGTGTTCCTGGTTTATTACCCCAGAATGGGCAGTTCCGTGATCTGCTGATGTCTTAATACGGTAGGGTATGCATAGAATCCCAGTCGTATATGCCGCTCTACTAACATTACCCCGCGTTTTAAACCAGATTTGTTGATGAGGCACAGTAGTTGACGACCTGAGCATGGCCAAGATCACCTCCGTTAACAATGCGTGTTTCATTACGAAGAGCTCGGAAGTGCAAGCCTAACGTTGAGAGAAGAGTCCCGAGAAGACTGAGGCAGTTGCTTCGAATCTGGGCTGACTAAGACGTCCTGTTGTGCTGTGATATTGTGTAATATAGAAAGAATGCAACTTAAAGCTAGGAGCTTAAAATAGTTCTAAGCATCGATTAAAGTGTATTTGAGTTATATTAGCATAAACAGGACTGTTTAAATTTTGATCACTGTTGAAAACGAGTGTCTTAAAATCTCAAGCTGTTAACGGACACTGCGGGGTCGGCTGCGGAACAAGGATATTCCCGGTGCAGCCTCTTTCGTCATAGCAAAAGGAGCAACTCCACTCGAACTCTCCCTTCATGTCACGATTGTACGCAGTAACAGTACGAAAGAGCAAGTATTGAGATACCAAAAGAGGCCAGCTAATCAAGAGACATAATTGCCCCAAATGCCATGCATGAACCTCGGCCTTCCGTACAATCACTGCAGCCACTCGCCCTGCCCAGCTGGCTTCCAAAGCCCCAACCTTCTCCGCTGTGGAGCTTGTCAAACAGTCAAATACTGTGGCAAACCGCACCAAAAGACAGACCGGCCAAGGCACAAGGTCCAATGTGTTCCTATCAAGCAGACCAAGGACAAACTCACTCAAGAAGAGGCCAAGCTTCGCGCCAATCCCGGCGATGACACCGATGGCAACCCTTTCGACAATGTTATGGGCCTTTTCTGGTTCTTCAAGAGTACCCGTCCCTACATGCAAGCTCGCCACGACTATATCAGTGCTATTCTAAACGTCCGCACCGGAGAAGCCGTCGAGATTGCCCTCACAGAATCTCTTGAAATGCTCCGTCTCTGCCGAGGCGACAACCTTGGCGTCCGCTCACAAGTTCCTGCGCTGTATCTCCGACTGGGAAGAGATCAAGAGGCCTACGATTTCATTAAGTGGTATGCGGTCAAAGGTGGCTCCACTTATGACTGGCGCGATATGAGCTTGCCGTACCTTGATCTAGAGGGAGAAGATGCATTTGAGGCTCTTATCGAGAAACCTTTATACTACGACGTTTCCTTCAACATGGCCCTGACGCTTATCAAGATCCGCCTGATGAAGGATCTAGAATCGCTGCAGGGGCTTTTGCAAAAGAAAGCCAACGCGACGGGGGAAGAGAGATATGATCATTTGCAGGAGGAAGCTATGAGCGACATCCTTCTACAGCGGGCGGATATCGTTGCGCGAGACGACTACAAGGACTTGATCGCTGAACTGAAACGTCAGGTACTGCAGTTGTACAAGATGGTTAAAGAGGATAACAAACATATCTGGCCGGGCATTGAGAACCCGAACCTGTATGCATATGATGTGCCGAGAATTTATTCTCCTGGTTCTCGGGAGGAGGCAGTGCTTATCTTTCGCCAGTCGTGGTACTCCTGGTCAGAGACGGAGCCGGCGATAACGTATATCAGGGGGATTATTACGGATGATAGGTAAATAATCTGCCGTGTGTGCACATATCAGAGAGCTCCATCCCCAGCGCAAAGATAACAAACGTAACTCAAATGACTTCATCTGAAAACTGCCTTCTTCGAGACTTTTGGACCATGAATCGTCGGGCCGAGTTAGTCGACTCAGTAATCGCACCTAAAACACGGGGCTAAGCATTTTATGGGGTGCGCTTTGACTTTACGTCCGGTGAGCCTGACACAGACGATCCCGGAACAAACCCCCATAGACAGCCATGATCGACACCGTTTCCGGCTAGCGAGAGTGGTTTTCGGTTAGACATCGCGAGTCAGTTGAAACACGAGTCAGTCCCGACACCACGGTCCCGTAGCTGAGCCAATACAATTGGCCCCCACTGTAGAAAGGGGAAAATATGGAGTCATCGCGGCATTGAAATGGGACAAAACAAGATGATGTGCCGAGAGGGATCAGCCACGTGCGGTCGGATGAGCGTGCCGAAGAGAAACGGGGGCAAGAAACTAATACCACTTGGGGGATTCTTGCGAGGGAGTTGTTTGAGATGGTGGATGATAGCAGTGATCATAGATGATAGTGTTTTTGCAGTTGAGACTTGTGGCTGAGAGCTTAAACCAGCAGTGATAACTTAGTATAAGTACGCGGGCTGCAAAGCCTTCAGTTCCAATCCTGCCCAACATTCATCACATACCTTCAACAACAATCAAGCCAAGTCTTCACCATGCTTTCCCAAATCTTCACCTTCCTTGCCCTCACAGGCTGCGCAGCCGCCGCTCCCAACCCAAGAGCTACAAAGTGCACATCCTACACCATAATCAACACCCGCGGCACCGGCGAAATCCAAGGTCCATCCGCTGGCTTCCGCACCATGAACTCCCAGATCACATCCCAAGTCCCCGGCGGCAAGATCTACAACACCGTATACCCCGCTGGCTACGACCAGAACTCGGCGCAGGGCACACAGGACATCATCCGCGAGGTGAACAGCGTCTTGGCGTCCAACCCTAGTGAGTGCTTCATCTTGGAGGGTTACTCCCAGGGCGCTGCGGCGACGGTGAATGCGCTGTCGCAGTTGACGGGGAGTGCTGGGGATGCTGTAAAGGGGGTGTTTCTGATTGGTGATCCGCTGCACAAGAGCGGGTTGGCGTGCAATGTTGATAACAATGGGGGGACGACGACGAAGAATGTTAATGGGCTTGAGGCGTTTGGGGGAGGAGGTATTCCCCAGAACTGGATCTCTCGCACGCTTGATGTTTGCATCTTTGTAAGTTCACATCGGATCTGGGACTTTGGATAGGTGACTAATGTGATTAGGGTGATGGAGTTTGCGATACGACGCATGGGTTTGGTATCGACGCTCAGCACCTTCAGTATCCGTATGATGCGGCGACTCAGAACCTTGGAACGACTTTTGTTGTCAAGAAGTTGAGTGGCTAAGGGAGTTGATTTGTGAGGGAAATGTTACTTTTGCGTATCTAGTATCGAGAATGGCGATGTACATAGTGATTTGACAATAAAAATTGAAGTGTCGATAACCTCGATTAGTCCAATAGCGCATGGTATTCCTTGTTATTCGGTAACTTCCGTCTATGTCGCTCCAGTCAACATAATAACCCACATTTACCTATGTAACAATTCCCAAACCTTTCTCCAATCAGAAAGTTAGAAAGATTAGAGCTAACTGTCTCAAGGAACACATGCGAGCTACCTAGGCCCACGGCAAGTTGTTGAGTACGGAGTAGTGGTGCAAGATCTCGCACGATTGGTTGGAATTCTGATTTACCTGATAGAAGACAATACAAAATTTATACAGAATAAAAGAATCTGTGTTATTTTCTTAGACCAGTTAAGAGAAATAAGATCTGCGTGATTGTTAATCAGTCGTCTTGCAAGCAGTTTACCATGTCGAGGTTGGTTGTAAAATGCGACATTCAATTCGCTCCAGGGTGAGTCAATTACGTGAATGGTACTGGGTGCAGCCTCTGCCCCGCCTCGATGCTGTCGATGTCGTCAGAAATACTTGTTAGCGCAGAGCTGTATGACAAAATAAACCAGATTAGCTGTGCTGGTTTAGAGTGCCGTTCCGCTCTTTTATTTTCGCTTGCTTCTTAGCGCTTACTTCGTAAACGATACTTTTCTGTACCCATGTCATGTGAACTGCCGGAAACATAGTTGATCCGTTCCTTGGAACCAGTGACAAGCTTTTCCCTCCATGCAAGTCTCAGAATTGCTTTGCTCCAACCCCACCACCAAATCATTCAATTGATCAGTCACATCGTCACATCAATAGCAACATCGCCATCACGCACAATAGTCCTAGCGTGTCTCAATAAGACATTTACTCTGCTCTTCATCACGAACTATCCAAAATCTCTGGTTCCGACCGCTGAAACCACCGAACCAAGAAACCCCTCATCATGCCACCAAGAGCCCCAAAAGCACCAAAAGCAGGTGAAACCTTGGGCGGTATCCTCGTCGGCGGCACGCTCTACGCCGTCCTAGTGACAGGCTTGGCAAGCATACTTGAGAAGAAAGACGACAAGAAAGATAGCAACGAAGAGCCCAAGCAAGCAGAACCGAACTGGTTTCAAAGACATAGCCTAGTAAAGGAAAAAGGATATTATTATAAACAGGTTATGGATGAATTCTATGAGAAAAACGGGAAGATAAAGACTGAAGAACAAACAGCACCGAAACTGGATTACACAACTTTACAATTATCTGAGCAAGATCGCTTGCAAGCAGAGAGAATGTTAAAGCCTTGAGTGGTTACGTGGGGTAAATACAACAATGCAACATGATTTCAATCGTTTCTGGATACCGCGGCCTTAAGGTGTGTGTGATGTACATATGGGTCGTTGAAATGGCAGAGTCTGCGATCAAAGCCGCTTACATGCCATGGTCTTTTCATCTTTCTGACAATGTCAGACTAAAACAGCTGGCTTGATGTCCTTTGCTGATCCACGAACGAACACAAACCTCAAAAGCATCGTCTGTCTTTCAATGCACTGTTACAGAACAATTGATGAGAGACAAAGAAACATGCATCACGTATATCATGAACAGACGTAACAATAACAAGAGTTACGCCGGGAGTGATAAAGATGGGAAACATTAGTCCCCAACCAATTCTCAACCTTTCAACTTACCATCCAACACCATCATGAACTGCAACATAGATGCCTATCTCCTAGGCCGACAGCTTCAGCGGTTCCGCCAAGACAACCCAGACGACACCGGCGCGATCTGGACCGAATACGACCTCTACTATTTCACCCTCTGCCCACTCTCAGCTTCTGAGAAAACAAACGAGGAATATCCTCTTGAATGGCGGTATGATGCCGTGCGTTTACGATCTAGCCGCGCCCAATGGAGGACATTGATGGCGGGCCGGCATCCCTATGATGATGCTATGCAAAAGTGGCTTTCGAACTGGCGACAGCCCATCATTGAGAAGTGGCGTCAAGACAGGGCTACGAATGAGAAGGGGCTTTGGAAGTGGCTCTGGGGGAAATAGATACTGGCCTTTTTCGAGGTGAGCAATAAGCTTCCGTGATAGCGAAAATGCTGCCTAGAGTAATTTCGCAGACGTAGAGGGTGGATATAGTATGACTAGGAAGTGATTAATATATTGCGCATGGTTAGTCGGGTGTAATTAGAGTACTACACAAATTCATACGATTGAGGAGGGCTTGTGGATTCAAGCTACGCTCATTTGACCAATTGCAAGATTTTGTTTTGTGTTTTGACCAATCAACTGCTTGAGTGAGCGCCAAAAGGGTCCATGGGCGCTGCTGAATTTTGTGAGTTAGTCTTCTGGGCCTGTCGACTCTCTCGGTGAAGTGATTAGAAAGATCAGATAGATAGAAGGTGCCAAAATATTCCTGTTAAGATAATACATTCAGTCATATATTCTTAGTGTATGTAAAGTAAAGGCATCTTTAAGGATAATTAAATAGAAGACCCTGATTTAATAAGAATAACACTAATCTTCTGATCATAGTTACAGTAACTCTAGCCGTAGTATTTTAAGCAAACAAGACCGCGCTTTTAACAAGGTACAAATAGCACTGAAATAATTACAACTCCCAATCCTCAAACTCACCCATTGGCTAACCCGATCAATATTCACCTAGTTCTTAGATAGGTAATGAAAGAGTCGCCCTACGCCACAGATAACTACACAAGCAATACACATGGAGATCGATATCACCCCGGTATCCACTTTCAGACAAACTGTTAGTGGAAGTCTTCCGCTGGGCTATTTCGAAGTAACCCTGTAGGAAAATTTGACCGAACCTGAAGTGAAAAGAAAGGACAAGATCATCGCGGTGTTTCCAAGTTAGCAGCTCACTACTGGTCGCGCTGGAGATGAGTACGCCGTTTAGCCAAATGAAACAGAGAAGATATCGCCGGCAGCAACCCTTGGAGTTTTGCGTAAGCAGGGGCATGGGCGTGGCGACGAGGGTGATAACGGAATAGTGTACCACCGGGTATCTATTTCCATTTTGTCAAGGTCGGGATAGGATTCGGCTTTATAATCGTTATGGCGGGAGTTGAGTCTTTGAACGGAGACATCTCAAGGTTGATAGAGTGTTCAAGATGGGCAATAGATGGTGTCGTGAGCGGGAAAAGCTGTCTTGTTGATTGTGAAGTGTAGTGGTTGACTAAAGCTGAGGTGTTCTGGAGCTTGTTCTACACAGAACTGGGATTTATCTTCAAGAAATCACTGGCTGGTGCATGAACACACATGGGTTTCACCCTATTCCAAAGCTCTTTGACGTAAGACCTGCCACTATAAATAAAACTGTTTTTTTCAAAAAGAAAATCCTGTAGTAAACAATACTTTTATCTAAAAGTAGACATAATAATACTGCACTATAGCCTAGCATGAAGAATCAGTCCCTTTGAGCGGTAGATTTCCGTGCCTGCGGAAAAATTCCGCATTTACTGACGGACTAAAAATCCACCTCCGATCCGATTTCGTGCCAGAACTTCAAGCTCCCTGGACCGCTTACAGAAGCGTTGAGTAGGATTGGTGACCTAGCTTATCAATAGGAAACGGTTCTGTAACAGAACAATGAGTTGAAATTGAGGTTAGCCTACTAGTAGGACAGTAGGTAGACTTGTCTTACGTAGTGATATAGCGGCCGGTTAAACAGTCTAATGTTAGGAGATCGTTGTGCCTGTCGTAGCAGGCTCATTACCTCTATTGCTAGTAATATCCAGCGTATCCAAGGAATACATAAAGGTGTGTTCCGGTTATTAGATGACCAAAAGTCATGTCAAGGTATGCAACAGTGATGCGGCAAGATCCTAGTCAGTTGCTACAGGGTAAGCTAAGTCTACATAGTGTAGGAATAGCACAAATGGTCCATACAGGTCGGACAAGTCTTACAGTTAAAGGTGTAATTTTGCATCTAGTTCAAGCAATCGAGAGGCAAGTTATTGTATTTAAAAGCCAGTAAAAACAACGTAGGAAGGGGCAAGACATCCTCTGAAGGAGTATAAATTAAGCTCATCTTACACTATAATAATGTTGTTCCCTTTGAATTAAGTCAATTAAATCCGTGACAAGAACGCGGCCTCTACTTGCCTTTGAGAAATTGCCATAATGTATATCGCACCAGCGATTTACCGTGGTCAACTGTCGTCATGGAGCGATGTGTTAAAAGAATTGCTTAATGCAATATCGGGCATTAAGCTCGCTTAAACTACCTGATTGAGGTTGGTTCATGTATTTATCCAGAAAAAAGATACATTGCCTCCAAGACAGTCTACTGCAGGCACGAAAGCTTAAAACTTACTAAGCCCTACAGCGCGATTAGGCTCCTTCTAACCTGAACAGGTTAGCCCCTACCCCTCAGCTCAGCTTCTCCGCAGCACCCGTAAGGCTGTAGATTAGCACCGCCTATTCATCCCCAAAGCGGGGTAATGTAGCAATTAAGCCAGCAACGTCTTTGTTGGACTCTTACAGCTGAGAAAGGCTGTGATAAGTTCATGAGAACAAACGAAGCTCTAGCCTTGACACAATGGCTTGATACCAGATCTAGGCTTTAAATTATAGATGAAGAACCAGTCTGTTGCCTGGAAAGTTTCCACCATCCTTATGTGTTACTCTTCTATTTAAATACCCTATTGTAAAAAAGCAGTATCTAAGCACTTCAGAGGCTTCACAAGGAACGTTGTTGTTTTTACTTTAAAGAGGGCTAATTAGAGGGCATAAAGTGGCAATCGGAGAATTATATCTTTCTATAACCTTTCCTTAACGTCTTGTTAAAACCTGTTTACAAGTTAGTACTGCCCAGTGTCTGGGTAATATACGCTCATTAAGCGACAGTTATGCTTATGCTATTTACTTTAGTACTGAATAGATCTGATCCAGTCTTATTATGGTTTATGCAGCCCTTTTAGTAACTGTTGGTTTTTTGATATACTGATTCGGAGGGATGGGTACAGGGTAGTTACGTAAGACTTTGTGGGATTCTTATTAATAAAGATGAATTAATCCAGTATTGTTTCTGGTCTTACCCTGCCACCCAATAAGATAAATATGTAATGATTGCAACCTTTTGCCCCTTAGTTAGGCCATGAAGCAGTCAAGCCTACTTAATAAAGGTTACTGCCTTGCTCGACTAAGAATCCCCTCCTGGTTGAGACACCTCCGTCGCCAGGAAAGGTCATAGTCTAATACTGGTATGGTTAAGAGGAAGCGGGTGTAAAGGTAGGCTCATCTTAATATATCGCGTGCCAACGAGATCTATACTATACAATCCTATGAACATTAAATCGTTAGTGCTATTAACTTGTCGCAAGGTATATTTCTTATTAACTCTCCGATGTAGTGCTTTTCTGTGTCTTATATTAAGGTAAGTTACTATATACAAGATTAATATAGTAAAAATGGGCATTATAACGATTTAAATTAGAGAAGCACGAATATCTGAGCTGTTTCTTTTAAATTGGCCTCGGTTGGTGTTGCACGATTTCATATGTTGACGTCCGTTGAAAACAGGACAGCTCTCCAAAATGAGGATTTCTGGAATGCAGGAAGTCATGTAACGGAATCCCGTTATCCCAGAAGAAATAAATAGGCACAGTTCATAGTAGTGAATGTAATTGGCAAATGTCTACTTGATCTGTCTGCCCTCTGTTGTTGAATTGAGAGGAATACTACACTGATTTCAAAACACGACAAGAAAAGTACTGTCGCGTTTGGCGATTGTCAAAAACGCGAGTGGTGACGAACTGACCGCTTCTTCGTGGTTCTCGCTTGTTGTCCTCAGACACGTATGAGTGCATGAAAGTGGATGTGGGGACGATAATGATTGGAGGCCAAGTGCGCCATGTGGTGATAGTGGGGGCTTGAACTTGATACCCGAGATGCCAACGGGCATCAACCTCAAAATCCATCTTCTTTTACTTCCTTCCTCAGCATAACTCTTCCAACATATTGTGAATCCATCTTTCACAGTCTGCGAGCATGGACAGTTCGCCCCGGCCGCTCCCCCAACGGCGGCACGATCTCGCCGTTGTAAAACAACAACTCGTCGTCGTCGTCTCCGTCGCATCAACCCTCTTCGTCCTATGCCCAGAATGGCTACAGTTCTACAGAAATCTCGCCGTAATTCCTCTTCTAGCTTGGCTCACGGCCAAAGGCTTCGACCTGGTCATCATGCTGAATGATAAATGGGACAATGCGCCGGCCATGGTCAAGTATTTTGTTCCCATCGACTTTCCTCAGATTACACCTCCGTTTGACAAGATGCGGAGTTTGGGGAATAAGCAGTTGGCAGTTGCGAGGACCAAATTTCGGCATTCGTCTTCGGAGGTGAGGGCCGTGGTTATGATGGTGGTGGATTGGGCTTTGGCGCAGATTGGTGGCGGTGAGTCGGATTGGGCATCAAAGCAGAGTCCGAGTTTAACAAATGTTTCTAGGTCAACCTGGAGTCGAATCCCCAGTTCAGGAGGAGAAGAAAGCAAAGCCTGTGCCGAAACCAGATGAATGGGTGGCAGTCTTGGTCACAACACCGCTAATCAACGACGACGCCGGCATCGATTTCGGCACCAACACCATTGTAGAAATTGGTGAAGTAATCACCTGGGACCATACGCAGACAACATCTCTTCCGGCCATTCTTCCATCGTCTAGTTTCCAGATTCAAATGACACTTTGTCTGGTCCCCAAGAGCATATGGTACTCCCGTAAGACCGTCCTGGAAAAGTTCACAACAGGGCTATACTGGAATCACCAGCCAGGACAACCAGCATGTCAAGGAGAACAATGGGATGAAGATCGGATTCGAAGTATCTCCAAAGTACAATTCATTGGACACGTGGAAAAGCACAACAACATTGACAAGGTCAACAAATGTAAGTTATTAACCCCTCTACGTGGCCTGAGAATATTCCTGACCGCCTGAATACAGGTTTCGAGGTCCTTGGTGAAGGATGGGATGATGTTAATATTTACTGGAGCGATATCGACTTTGCCATTATTTTCGCATTCCTCCTCGTCGGCACGTCCTCAGTGGACACATGCAAGAAGCTCGTTGATCAATTCTCCAACCTGCGAGTCGAAAAGGCCAGTCGGAACAAGGAACTCAACCGGACGCGCTTGGGTGCTGGTGCAGCTGTCTTGACACTGTTGACTGGAGGCTTAGCTGCTCCTATCACGATACCGATGATGATGGGCGCCGAGATGACAACGTCAACACATGATCGGTATTTATGGAGTGAGAGAACGAGAATGTGTAAAGAGCTTTTGGGAAGATATGAGAACCTGAAGGCCATCATTGAGGTGGAGGAGACAAAGGCTCCGAAGGCTATTGACCCAATGCCATTCCTTTCGCCCAAGGCCATGGAGTCAAGTTGGTTTGTTGATGATACTTGGTGATGGGAGGTGAATGGTATTTCAGGCGTTACGGGTGGGGAAGCATAGAGATACAGATACAGATACAGAGAGATTAAGTACTTAGATTGTCCAGACATTTGCTTCAGTAGGTAAGAGCCACTGATCGAATCAACTAGAGATTTCCTGAGTCTTTCGGAAAGTGACACTCCACACGTGTGTAGTCAGGATTGTAACTATTACGCACTTCATCGCATTTGTAAGACTCGCGACAAACCCAACCTCTATTCTAGCAAGTACCAAGACAATTTCTAAGGGAAGACAAAAGGAAAAAAGGAAACACAACAGATAACTCAGTAACCAGTTTAGCCAAGTAGATCCACCACTCTAACAGTAAGCCCAATACCTACAATCGATGACCCTTTTCACATTCACGTTGACTTCCCAGATCAACGAACCATTTCATTGGCCCAACGGTCTTCGAATTTAGACTGCAAGTTGAACTCAGCCCTATAAGCAGCTCTCAGAGTCAGTAAGGCGATTACATGGAGAGTTCGGGTAGCTTACGAGGAGCTTGATAGTAGAAGAAGAAGTTTCCGATGTGTGCCTCACTATCAACAGCAATGTAACCCATGTCAAGAGTTTTATCTTTTCTGGTGTACCTACAGCATGTTAGCCAAGTTCGTGAAACTCTAAGAAGATACATACGTAGTTGCATGGATTTGGCCGGAGCCATAGCTTTGAAGTGCCTCGTTGTCAATGACGAGAGTCTCATTTCTCTTGTTGTCGCTGAACTGATCGTTGCGCATCACGCCAGGGCCGGTTTCCCTCGCAACCTCAATAGCGACTTGGATGCTTCCTAAGGTCATGATACTCTCGGCATCGCTGATACCAGAGTCATCGTCGGCCTGATACGCTACGTTCATGTTAGGTAGGTGATACATGAGTGTCGTGGTAGACTTACCAGGGTGTCTAATGTCTCGAAAGAATGGCTTGTAACACTCGGACGAACCATCCGAAAGCTCGCGATGGCAGTAAGAGATGACCTCATCGTACTCTTCGCCATCGAGTGTTGCGCTAACAATGTACCTCTTTGGAATGATTACATTGTCGAAAGGCTTGCCATCAATATAGATGGAAATCATGATGGTGTCTTCGCCGCAGAAGAACGTGAAGTCAGATGAGATCCTGATGCGAATGGCACAAGGTTTGCCAGCTTCGGACTTAATGTGGCATTTATTGTGCTCAATTTTATTGTGCTCAATGTCTTGGTGTCCAGTAGCGTCAATGAGGGAGGGAAATACTCGGGCAAGGGTGTGTGCTCTGTGGCAGGCTTACCATCCACCATAATGGAGATGTTCAAGCCAGGGATAGAGGGAAGGACTGCCATTGCGGGAAGCAGGAGAGGGAGTGCGAGGGAATGGGTAATGAACGAAGCACTTGATCTTGGACGGAAGTAAAGGGTAAAGACTCCGTGTCAATGGCTGGAGGAAGACAAGAAGAGAGAGGGCGGACGAGTAGACTGATGTCTAAGTGAAACGGTTTCTGGAAAGGGAAAGTTTCTAGAAAGGATGGAAGAACCTTAAGGGAGGGAATGACTAGTCCATACTCATGGGGCACAGAGAACCGTTACGTCAGATGCCGTCCCCTGGTCCGTTTAGCTTCCCTGCATGGAACATGTGTAGAAGCTTGGGAAACACCTAAAAACAGCATTTGGTTCACTATTAACAGTTATCACAGGTTCTTGGCAAAAGCGAATGCATTCATTGGTGGAGCTTGCGCTTTGTGGCTTGCTCACTGGTTTCAGTAAGAGTTGAAGAATGCAATTCCACGAGCAAAACGGCCTTGGCACAACCATTGAATGCGTGTGGCTTGCAATTGCAGACGGTGAATTTTGGTTTACACAGTCACGTTTGAGCTTGTGATTGGCTGTCTGAGAGGAGAAGAAGACGTGGCTTGCAGCAGACGGGCTGTTGCAGGGATGTTCGCAGGGCCAGGGTCAAAGCACAGATTTGTGTGAAGGAAGCGATGTTCGCTGTCTTGACCATTCGATCTTGTCATGACTGCAGCTAAGCTCAGAGAATCGAGGAGATTTGTGTGTATCTGAGTGAATGGTGTTACTGAAGTCTCATCCTGTGGAGCGTCGAGTTTCAACTTGCTGTTATCACAATTAGTGAGGACGCGTGCTATTTCACTCAACACAAGCCACCCAATACAATATGGCTCTCAGAGAGCGTCACCAGAATTAGACTAGGACTGTTTATGGGCACTAATACCCCGTCCATAAGTTCCTGGCATCCACGTCTTGAGATACAGTCTAGAAACAGGGAAATACATACTGTATGTCCCCGAAATCTGGTTCCCCGCCAATCACATTTACTTCCATACAGCCTGAGTTATAAGATCGCTTAAATGTACAGTGCGGTAACCACAGAGCGCCAAAATTGATAGATCAGAAACCGCCGGGCGAACAACAGTCAACACATTATGGCGGTCTCGCTTAGCCCAACAAAAGCAACCACAATAGCAAGCAGTCCCTAAATCTTCCGTTGTGGATAATATTGTCTACAGGACAGCCAGCCAATGTTGTCAGAATCTGGTTGCACAGGCCTTACCAAGAGAGAAAGTGTCACAAGTGCAATTATTGTCAACAGACCCTGCTGGGGGTCATGAATGTGGAGAAAAGAGGAGCTACGCCGTTTGAGTAAACGGCTTTCTTCAACGGCAAGTTCCATAAAATTAGCAAAATGGAGGATGAGAAAACTCCGTCCCCAACAGGCTTGATGATAAATCTCAAGCGCCTGTACCCTAAGCTTATTCTTATCGTCTGTCCACACCATCTTGATTCATGGGCGGATCGTCATAGAACTGGTTAATATTCTTACCGTCGCTATGATGCTCAGTTACAACAACACTGCACCCTAACATATTATTAGATCAATCATTGAATAAATGACTTCCTTTTTCTTGAACTTCTGTGCCTTTGTATTATGCGCGAAAAAAGAATCATTGTCTTTGCCAACTGTGGAGTTCTTTGTAGCTTCTGCACGCGGCAACTTCGTCAATGACTTTATTAATAGATTCAACCAACAGTCTTTGTGCCAAATTGACGAAAATAGCCTGGATGTTCTGACAATGATGTAAGCCACAGATTGGTCTTTGAACTCTTTGTTTCCTTATATGACATGGCCCTTCACCTCACAGAGGCTCTGCTGATTGAAGGCCCAGTTCGGTGTCAAAGATTACCTCAGTTGAAATCATAAATCGCAACGCTCCCTCGCCATGTTTCGTTCTCGATCTAGTCATCGCAAGACTTCAGCTTTTCTAGTCAAATTGACCAGCCATTTTAGAGACTCAGCATCCTAGTACATGCCACTATATCTACACCAGCAAAATGTATATTTCTGATCAGCCCATTGCCTCACTCCCTCCGAGCTATGAAACTCCCCAATTCGCCCTGAAAACACCCAGTGGTCGCCAAGCGGAATCCCATATCAATGCGGAGCTTAAGACCAATAACGAGCCCCGATCATTGCCACGACGCCAGCTCATCAACCACTACTGGAAAGTAGTATTCTCACTGACAATACTTCTCTTCATCTTCACCCCTACACGTCCTATCAGCCCACCAAAGCTCGATGAGGGCACCATACTGCAAATGGCTCATCGTATGAACAACCTTGCCGTTCCATGCCCCAAAGATCTACCACTGAATATCCAACACAATCCTCCTCCCAACCAACAAACCGTTGCGACACTCGCCGAGTTCGAGAAGCTACCCCAGGAGTATTTGCGACAAGGTCACGCACTATACTGCAGTCTGATGAACCCAGATTTCCCCGGCCGAGCGACTTTCGCTACATCTACGCACTGCCCAAGGACACTGTCAGATACCTTTTGCTTGAGACCAATACATCGGTGTTTGAAGAACCCGTCGTAGCCCCAATCTTTGAGCGAAGTAGACGCATCGTGCTTGTTGAGAAGGCAAGGCGGCACAGATTAGCGAGGATTATTCAACAAAAGATCGAGGAATTGTATATACAGAAGGGCCTTGGATCAATAAATCAATAAATGAAGAAATCGATATGACTGGAAATATTGGGTAGTTTAGGTAGACGGGGGAGTGTTCTTTATTTGCGGGTTAGGTGCCATTAAGGCAGGAAATACACCTTGGAGTTATATAGGGATATAGAGATAATAAGACCTTTAGGAATAATAGACTATTTAATGAGTTTTGTCTTTATTTTTAATTTATTAAGGATAGTTATAATTTAAGTCTATTTTATTTTAAATCTTAATATCTTTACTTAAACTTTAAGCTCTTAAGTAATACTTAATAATATAACTAAGATAAAATTCAGTAAGGTATACTAATAATACTTATATAACACTTAGAGATTTAATTTCTTAGTAAGCCTGATAATAGGTAGCGGCGGCATTTCTGCTTAGATGTTTTATTTGCAATGAACATAATAGCGGCTAACCCTCCTCTGACGGTGTGGCTGGTGGCAGGCATATGGCAGCAGAACTATCCCAGCGTAAGCCTTAACTTACCTACTGGCTCTATTGAGTGACTGGAATCCGTTTTTAATATTAAAGAAAGAAGTATGCAAACATATAACATAACCAGGTGTAAGTCACTAAGTCAAGACCAAGGAAGTAGGAGCAGTTCTACCCCTCTTTCCGCGTAGGATATAGAAGCCTAGACAGCAAGCGCTTTCCTAAGACCAGGACGCGAACCTAGCTTTGAACCTCTTCTCTCTTCTTATTCGTCACCTCGAGGACCGGCACCTGTTTTAGTTATTTGTTATAGTTGCTTCTGCTGTACCACTTCGTGAATTGCGCATCGAGACAAGGCGGTCACCAAGTCAAAGGAAATTCTCACTGATGGAATTGAAAGCAAGATCCTGCGTCCCATTTAAACCTTTTAGTGAAGCAAATACACGTCGCAACTGGACAAAGGGAGTCATGCAGGCGATGGAAGTGAATATATGAGATGAATGTACGACCATCTTTAAGCGTGTGACTTCACTTCATCAGCTTTACACAAAGAGAATATATTCACACGGCGACAATGGCTGGTAGATATGAAAGCATAGTGTATAAAGTCCACACCAAATGGCCTTGCCACTCAATCTCTTCCACTATCCATTATCACAACACTACCCACCTCTCGATCATCTGTACCAACACACAATCATGCCTTACAGCCCAGAAAAGAACACTCGTCTTCGCGCTCGACAACTACAGCTCCTCTATGTGCTGCACAAAGATATCCCATATCCCTACGCAGACCAAATCACTAGTGAAGATATTGCCCTGGCAAATGCCCTTGAACCCTGCTGGACGCACAGCCTCGCCTCGCCCAAATATGTCCTCACTTACCCTTGGGAGTGGGTTGCGAAAAAAGGTTCTCTTGCTGCTGTGCTTCGCAGCTTCCGGGTAAAGGTTAAGGAACTGCTCGATGCTCAGCCGTTGCTTGACGAATCGGATATCGATATGTAAACAGCGACATGTAACGTTTTCAGAGGGAAGGATTGAAACAAGTCACAATGAGGCAAACGGGGATATGGGATAAAACACAACTTGGCGAGATGACCGAGGGGCAGAGGTGCAACTCTTCCCCTACTTAAGTGGGCTCGACAGAGTTTGTGGATCAATTCTAACTAATCAGCTTCGAGACAGTACTCGATTGAGTCAACTCCAATCAATGAATTTAGCAGTTGGGATGGAGTTCAAGGCCATGAGATCAGTTTATGCTGCAGAATATCTGTGCGTAGCTTAACTTAGAACTAGGCAAGGATTATAATACCATCTAAACTATTTTTTCATTTCTGCCAACAGTCAATATGGAATCATATATTGCAATAGACCTTTCAATGGGGAAACACAGCACCAAGATGCATACCCACCCAGCCAAGAAGAGCGATGAAATGTCGAGTAAGCGGTCGGGTGATATATTGCTACAACCTGGATTTCTACGATCTATTGTCATTCTAAAAGTCAACAAATGAGCCATTCCCGAGCAAAGCAAAACACCGGAGTCCCTTGCGTCAAGATAGAAGATGTCACTTGACGAGCGGACCATAGTCTCTGCGAACTTCCCCGCATCTGTCAGAATTGGCCACCAACTTCTATCTCTAACCAATCACTAACCCCAAGACAAACAAGGATGATATCCCTCATCCCAATCCTCATCACCAATCTCAACTCCACTCCTCGCACAGCATCGGCCATGCGCCTCGTCAACACCCAAACCATCCAACTCGAGTTTGTCGCCGACGACAATGTGCCCGACTACGCAATCCTCTCTCATACCTGGGAACAGGAAGAGGTACTCTTCCACGACATGGGACGCGATAGCGCCACGTCGAAAAAGGGCTACGCTAAGCTCGAGAGCTGCTGTCGCGTAGCGAGAGAGAATGAGTTTCAGTATATCTGGGACGATACCTGCTGTATCGACAAGACAAGCAGTGCAGAATTGAGTGAAGCGATTAATTCGATGTATCGGTATTATCAAGAGGCTAGCATTTGTTATGTATACCTCGCAGATATTTCTACCTTCTCTGGAATCCCCCATAGTAGGTGGTTTACCAGAGGTTGGACGCTACAAGAGCTCATTGCGCCAAGTTCAATGATCTTCTTCGACAGAGACTGGCGTGAGTTGGGTACCAAGACAAGCTTGGTGCAGGTACTGTCGCAAAGAACAAGTATACCAGAATCTATTCTCTGTGACAGCGAAGAGCTAGAGACGACTAGCATCGCACAGAGAATGTCATGGGCAGCTGACAGAGTAACAACACGAAAAGAAGACAGCGCTTATTCCCTCATGGGTATCTTCGGGATCAACATGCCCCTCCTCTACGGTGAAGGCGACAAGGCCTTCTATCGGCTCCAAGAAGAGATCATGCGCGTATCAGACGATCACAGCCTCTTCGCTTGGAAAGCCATCACTTCTCGTGGTGGATTACTCGCCCCGACACCAGCTGCCTTCAAGAACTCAGATGATATCATCCCATGGAATCCGTTCACGCCATATAACAGTCCGTTCACGATCACTAATAAGGGTGTGCACATGGAGGCACCGTTTATTGCACAGGATACTTCGGGTAGGGGCCTTTGTGTTCTTCATTGTACCAGGATTGGGACGAGGGATAAATTGATTGCTGTGCATTTGAGGGATGTTTACTTGACGATGGAGCATTTTGAGAGATGTAGGACTGATGAGTTGGAGTGGATTGACTTGGACAGGTTCAACCTCACGCAGTATCCCGTGAGACCTTTGTGTGTACGGCTTCACCTCCCATCGATCTCTCGAAGAGCAAGACAGAAGGAAGGGCAAGTTGATGCACTATCCGATTCCAGTGCAGTTGTTGAGCGCAACAGCGTATCATCACTTTCAGAAGCTGCTTTAGTAGGCGATGTTGGCACAGTCTGGTACCTACTAGCCCAAGCCCCACCTGGAACAATGCACGACGAAGCCCGCTCAGCGATCTGTCTGGCTGCTCGCGGTGGCCATGAGCGTCTCGTCAGTCAGCTGTTGGCAAGAAGAGACACAGCTACTCTCATAACCGACAGTGAAGGCCGAACTGCGCTCTCCCATGCTGCAGAGTGCGGCCAAGAATCCATCGTC
This sequence comes from Fusarium pilosicola, assembly GCA_020615335.1. Classification (NCBI taxonomy): domain Eukaryota; kingdom Fungi; phylum Ascomycota; class Sordariomycetes; order Hypocreales; family Nectriaceae; genus Fusarium; species Fusarium pilosicola. The sequence continues at coordinate 76,181 of JAGQDI010000021.1, read as the reverse complement.
AGGTTTATCCTGTCCAGCGCCAGGATCCACCCTGACATAAGGGATGTACATGGGCTAACGGCTTTATGGTACGCCGTGTACCATAGACACACTTCATGCGCAAAACTGCTTCTACAGAAAGGCTTGGTGTCTGGCAACGTTGGAGGCAACGGTAATACCCAAACTGCTCTTTGGCACGCGGTCTCCGCCGGCGAACTCGACATTGTGAAACTCCTCCTGCAGAACAGGGCGTCTACCACCAATGGAGGCGAACCAGCCCTCTACGCAGCAGTATCCCACCAAGACCCCGCCATGACCGACCTCCTTCTGCAGTACGGCGCCGACCCCAACGAACGAGATACAAAACGCCGATCCCCGCTGCACATTGCATGCAGGAAGGATAACCACGAGATAGTAGCTCTGCTGATGAGACATGGTGTCAACGCTGACACGCTCGACACCGGGGGTAAAACGGAACTGGCGTTTGCGACGCTGAGGGGCAATGTGGCGCTGGTCAAGGTGTTGTTGGAGAATGGGGCGAATCCGAGGGCCAAGTGTGCGAATGGGAAGACGACGGCGGCTTATGCGACGGGGCAGGAGATGAAGAGTCTGATTGGGAATCAGAGATGGTATAAGACTTTGCTTGATAGGACGAGTACGAATCGGTCGGCGTTGTCGTGATGGTAGTACGTTCGCGTATAGGGAACGAAGCAGAGGTTTCTTTGGGATAGCTTGCCTGTATGGTCGACCCATCGTCAGTATACCCAAGAGCAAACAGGGTGGGTTTACCTGATGGCGACTGCAAGCAGGTTCTTTGTAGACTGAGTGACTTTGTAGATGCAGTCTTGACTCTTGTGATGGACTGAGTTCTGAGAGTGATGCAAGTAGCTGGTGATTGCAGCGACGTCGATCAATACTCCGAGAGGCGACACACAAGGAGAAAAGCCCCAAAGGAAACATCGGGCAAAAAGGCAAGTTCCCAACTCGACCAACGCCGCTGGCGCACCGCACTGAATTAGCCCAGGGTCCCAACGACTGCGATATCCTCAGTCTGAAGGTTCCTTCTTGTTCTCTCAGTGCAGGGCTCGGGTGTCGTGTCGTATCTCCACTGGCTTCGATTCGGTCGGCTTTGAAGCAATTCGATGTTTCGACTTGTTCGTTGGTGGTAAACTGTGTAAGGGACTTGATCAGCACGGTCGGTTGATATCAACGGACGATGGCGCTCTGGAAACGCGTGCGGAAATGGGTGAAGTCATAGATCTTACTCTGCGAAGTCTCTGTTGAGCCCGCTGCTCCCGACTGGTTCCTCCACCCCCCAGGCCTTGTTCTCGTCGTCAGTGTCCCATACTGTCATCACCCGCAATGCTGAACTTTCTCTTCCCCTGAGAAACGCCATCAAGAGCCTGCGAGTTCTGCGTGCCTCACGCGCCTTACCTCGTTGTTTTTGACTGTGCCAACTCCGCCTTGCGCTTCAGTATCCTTTCCTTGCCGTGGACATCGCGTTGGCCGCTTCGAGTCAAGCGCTAGGCGATCAAAGTTGCTTGCTTGCAGCAGTAGTGGGAGGTTTTGCAGGTATGACTGGTGGCAGAGGAGGGGGTTCTGTATCGATCTGCTTATCGGGAAACTTGGGGTCAAGAAGGCGGCCCTTTCGATCGGCGGCTAGCGTGAAGGAGTTGGCTGCGCATGGAGATGGAAGTACTCACGGATATGTACTGAAATTCTCGTCGTAAGAATAATCAAGCGTGGGAAATATGGTGAAGCAGAGATGAATGTGCTGTCGTCGTTGTTTTGAAGGGCAAGTGAAAATGCGTTGCTACGTCATCAGGTCTGAGAAACACGCGCCGTAGCGTGACGCCCTCAACCTCGAATCATTTGACGCCCGACCAAGATCTATTTTGACGCGACACGTGCCTCTCTTATATCTTGGCCATAGTGGAAGGGCACACATCGCACGGCACAAACTGCCCGCCATGGTCATGGTCATGATCATGAGCGCTGTGTGCTGCGGTGCTGGTGCATCTGACAGGTGACTACTACGAATAACAATTCACAATTTCACCCGAACCGCTCGTCTGGCTCTAACACTGATTGAATCTGGGCCACGAAAAATCATATCTCATTGATAGACTGTCGAGACTATTCCTGCTTGCCAACTATGTTTGCCCCGCCGAATGAACAACCCTGTGACAAAAAACCCTCGAGGTATAACCATTAACTGCCTCTGTCCTTGCTACAGTGATCCTGCTTATTGACTTTTGGTCACGATTTGCTGATTGTTCTGAACGCTTGGGAAAGTGTTAGCAGCCAAGTCATCAACGTCCAGAAGGATCCTGTAGTGAGTGCGGTTATAGGGAGGTTTCCGGGCTTACTTTTCGCCTTGCTCGGCGCTAGAGGTCTTCGCCTTTTCCGCCTCGAGTTGTTCCTTGAGCTCTTTGTTGAGCTCAATTTGTTTGGTCAGTTCTTCCTCCGCACACCGCCAGTAGTCGAAGAAACGTTTCTGACGCTCCTCGGCGAGCGCCAGGCTTTTCTTAAGATCTTCATTTTCGATCCCAAGTTCCCCGTTCTTCCACGTAAGGTCGTCATTGAGATCGTTGACGAATGCGTTTTCTTCGGACAAGGTCGCGACCTTCTCACGAAGGGCGACGAGCTCAAGACGATCAACGGGAATTTCGGTAGACATTGTCGGAGGTGTTGGAGATTTGACTTTGTGTGAAGGGTTATAGAGTCAGATGTTGGGGAATGGAGGATATGAAGGAGACGGGATTTTGAGTGTGGATGGTGGAGGAAGAGAAAAGGTGGAAGTTTGTGTGAGGGCTGTGGGGTTTGAGTATTTGGGTATTTGGCTGGCACTGTCAGGACCAGATTGGATTCTTTAGCGAGCTTTGACACTGTCAAGACATGAGCTCAGCTTCAGCAGACTTCCCCCTACAACTATGCACTGAAGCTACCTCACTAAGACTACCTGGGCGGTGCTATTCAAACAGGGGTTCTGGTCCGCGCTGAAGAGGATGCAAACGAAGCTAATGCACTCTCTCACGAGGACTCGAGCCACAAAACATGCCCGGCTGCCATCCATGGCTGTGCAACTGAGAGAGGGCCCCCTTCAGCCAAACGAATATGTCCCCAAGTTTCGCTACATTCTGTTCAATTCTTACTTGGTGATGTACTCGAGAACCGCCTGTTGTGTGTCTCCAGATGTGGAACGCAGTGGTGTCGACAATGAACAAGCCGGCCGTCTCCTCAATGAACAACCCTTGAACAGCTGCAGAACAAGCACCCAAATATTTGACAAAGTGTCAATGTGTTCACTCGAGCCTTCACGTTGGCCAGTCGTTTCCTCTTTCCCTCTGATAACTGAGAACATGACTGACCGCTGATGACCGAGCAGTATGCCACTACCGAAACGTATCGAAACCTCGAGATGACCCTCACCGAAGACCGTGACGATATCATCCTGTTTCCCAAATGCACCTCCCCTCTGACCACTCACGACACCCAAAGAACCCCGATACCAACATCCGAAGGGTACGAAGAAACCGTATGAAGCCCTCAGAGGATCATCCAGCACCAGATCCGATTGCAGCGCCTCCCGTCATCGAGTCTACGCAACGTCCCTGAAGTTCCGAACTCCCGCCGTTTCTAAACTTGCACCAAGATTTCTCTCGTCACTGCAGTAGACCTGGTCATGTAAAAGGTGGAATTTTGCGAGCTCATGAACCGATACTTCTTGGACAAGCGGGCTTCAGCATCATCCATGAAGTCCACATCATGGAGCAAACATGAGTGCGGAGCAATGACCTTTGTGAGATGATCGGTTACTTCCTACCTTCGCTCAGGCCAGCCTCACAAGATTAAGCTGCTCCGTGAAACTTGCCAGCATCTCTTGCGTTCTGTGAATAACCCCACCGCTCATCTTCTGGCGATCAATCAGTAGGCTTCTCAATGCACTCACTACCTGCGGACATCACTCCATGGATACGAAGCACTGAGTCTACGGACGTCGATGGTCGGGGTTCAAGCACTTTCGATCATATTGCCAGCTAATTATCCAGGCGGATTTATGCCCAAGATGCAAGAAGCTGAATGACCCGTTTCCAAGCCTGAGTCTCCTCCCGGCAACCCGCAAGATCTTCCCCTCTTGGTGCACTGTCACTCTCAAGCGACGTCCCTTTGTCCAGACTTTCAGTTGCACAAGGACGTTCACAAAGATATGGGACTGTAAGAGAGCTTATTGGTTGACTGAAATCTATTGTCGGATTGATAATTTATTAACTTCGTTGTTGCCACCAGTCTGGGTTGCCTTTGTTGACGTGAATGGCTGGAGATTTCTGATCATGGTGAACTTCTGAAGAATGGACTCGCAGGACAAAAGGTTAGATGCTTGTTCACCAACTAAAAGGACAGCTTGGCGAAACCGCTCGACTGTCTACGATGTCTCATAAGGGGGATCATTCCTGTTGGTAGCGTTGAAAGGTGATGTCAATTGTCGGTCAACAGAGCGTTGGTTACAGGGCTCTTAGTGGATTCCTTGGTGGCCATCCACTGAAGCATCAGAATTGGCTTGGCGCTTGGTGGCAGACCAATCGTTTCCCGACTTGGTTTCTTGGCAGACCTCGCACCTCGATGTTGTAGCCCTCGATTGGAGTCATCTATTGAACTGACCAATCTCCAGTACCACCTGATTCAATGCTGCTTGACTACCAGCGTCTTTATCTTGTCTCCGCCAGTCATGCTCTCTCAACTGATCTTGACAATGTAAACAATGCTGACCCGCTCTGGGGGAAGTCCGTCTTGGATTGATTCCGCTTGTCGTGGCTCCGCAATTCGGAGCAGTTCGTGGCAAACCTTGCTTCACACCATCTTGGTGATCCGCCCTAACCGAAGGCGCCTTGCATGCCATTTTGATTCTTGTTCCTGAAGCTAAACCGTTTTGTAAGATGGACTACATATAGCGTACAAAGCTTATAACAACTACATTTATACAACTCTCTAGAAATACTTAAAGCTCCCGAGCTACGTAAGGAAACAAATATACACTCTATTGAGAATATGGCGGGGATAGCCCCTCTTGACGTTGCACGCATGCAACTGTCTCCGATTGGCAACCGCAGGGCTCGCGACCAAGTCAAGATGTCGCGTCTGGAGCCTGTCCCGATCCATTGGCGCGGAGGTTCAATTGCCACTCACTTGAGACGTCTTTAAGTGAAGTCGTCACAGAGTAGCCGTAGGGTGTTGATCTTGGGGTCGATTACCAGGCACCAAATTACGTCAAGAAGACTGATGTCATCACTCATGAGACCCGTGACTACTCTTGGATAGAAACAATAGAATTGAACAAGCGAGGGTCCCTACAAACCGACCTCTTCGTCAGTGGAGCTTATGCCGCATCCGCCAATCTGACCTCGCCCTTCGAACCCCTGATAAAATAAACAGAAAAGCCCGGATCGACCTTCACCGATCCTCCCTCCTTCGGCATGCCCAGCCAAACTCCACCTTGGCATTTCTTTTGGAATGCACGATCACAATCCCTCCAATAAATGGTTTGGCCGATGCCCTTGATTTCATCAATACTCTCTTCTATCGCGGCTGCGTCAAAGGCTTCCTGGTTAAATGGTTGAACATCCTGATAAATACTATTAGTTCACTATATATCCATACCTATGGAGATTTTCTTACCATGGCTGGTTCTTGGTGTTCTTTTAGTGCAAGTGATGAAGAGTAACGGCTAGTAGAATGCATCCGAGTTTTCGAGCTTCGATCTCCGCACCTAAGGCGCGTGACCAATCACGTGATTGGGGATAAAATAGCTCCTAAATCGAGCAAGTATCAAGTAAACTTCCGTTGAACTGGAACATGATGAATCTATGGTAAGACTTGTTTTGCTAAGTTTATTGCGTAGTTTGACTGCCTTTTATTCACTCTATCAAACCAAACTTTGTCAATACTTGGCTATGTCTACCTCACTGGCCGAGCCAGAGCTTGCTTAACGAAGACCTACAGGCTAGATATATGGCTCGTGATCCCACTCCTCTAACTCCTTTGAATAACAAATCCAATACTTGTCCGGATGCTGCTGTGCCTTGAGCCACATATCCCGAAGACTCACTCCCTCCCAGCGAGCAGCGTAGAACCAAGAGTTGATTGACCATAGGGCCACCTTGACCCGACCTTCGTACTTCTCCCCGTCGACAACAGTCTCTTCCTCTGAACCGTCCCAGTCTGCATCATATGCCCAAACCCAGCAGGGGTTGTAAAATTCAAAATGCTCAAGATTAAGATTTCCGAAAGCAAATTCGAAGGGGATGACGATGAAGGTATTTCGCAGAATTCCAGGAGACAGGGTATAGTCATAGTTCTTCCTCTGCTTTTTCTTCAGCTTCTTCCTCTTCTTTTCGTCGTCTTGAGTATTGGATCTGTTCTGTCTGATGTATTCTTTAAAATGTCTGTTGGATAGTTAGTAGGCTCATCGTTCTCAGTACTGTGATACTGTGACTTACTTTCGGAGGTCATCATCCTCAGCTATCTCTTCGTTGGGAGAGAATATAGGCCAGTTTTCAGTCTCGAGTTCATCCAATACCATTCTGTTGTTTTGGCCTTGGCAATGGATACTGTGCCAGGTCACTCTGAATGGCGAGCTGCTGGAACTAATCTTTCTCCAGACCGATCTCCAGTCCCAGCGCGTCTTGTAAACTTCTCTATATCTGTAGTAGACAAACCCAAATTGTTCGCCAGCCTGTAGGACATGTTGTATCCAGAGAGGCGGCGCAGGCGAAACCTGTTTCCAGACCTCTTTCATGATATCCCTGTAGTCCAACGGTTTCAATAGGAGCTCTTGGATTTCTTGTGAGATTTCCACGAGCCTTCGCTTTTCGATTTCACTCACTTTCCTCTGCAGGTTTAAGCTCTCGACCAAGATTCTGAACTCTTCTTGGAGTCGGTCCAAGAGGTCTGGATCTTTATCTTTCCACCCTTTTTTCTCGTCCTCTGAAAGGCTTTCGATAGCGGGAATCATCCACTTGGCATTCCTTCGAGCCCGCTTGAGGTCGTTATCCCGCACAAGCTCTCTGGCCCGTTCAGAAGGGGTTTGGAGCTCCTCTTCTCGAAGGCGTGCTTTGTAGATCTCCTGCAGTGTAGCACTGTCTCCATCGACATAGCAAATATCGCAGTAAACTAGTTTCCAGGCATCCAAATTTAATGCATCTGAAACTAGATCGAAGTTCAAGATATCATGAATCAAGGACGAACTGCTGCTTGCGATATTGTTGGTAATACGTCGTACCATGGTGTTATGGTCAATCGGCCAGTTGGTTCGGCCAAGCACAGCGTTCTTTAGTTCTTCATAGTTTTTGATTTCATCAGGATCAGTCAAGGCCACTTGAACAAGGTCTCGACCCGCAATGAGTTCTTCCAGCATCTGCTCCTTCTGCTCCCTCTCGACGATCATCCGAACCCTGTCACGTTCTTCTTTTGGAATATGTTGCATGCGGTAACTACGCTCTTCTGAGCGCAGGTGACATACACTCCTATAGAGCTCCAAATTCGGGTCCATTGTAGCGGTTGATGCGGGAGTTAGTCGTGTTGGTGACGATTGGTAAGTTTGAAGGAACAGGCTGTAAATCGTTTAGAGGATCAGGCAGGTTTTGTTTTACTAGCCAACTCCACTCAGTGGATCAAGTTTCTAACGCAAATCGGAAAGCCCCGACCGTGAATCATGCCAGTGTCCAAGCGTGCATACCTAGGCAACGAGGCGGAGACAGAAATCTGAACTGCTAGGATTGTCTATTAGTAATAATTAAAAGTGAAATATTCTATAAAAATAAATTTTCTTAATACTCTCTTAAGATATTATAGGCTAAGTATATATTTATAGTTAATATTTATGTTTAAAAGCTTCAACTTTTATAAACTCATTAGTCAGTTTAAGAGAAATGGTAATCCTTTAAGTAACTCCTAATTAGCTACAACGTTCTTGTTCTTAGTAGTGTGTACCTCAGCTCGCCCTTTTCCACCACAAATATCTCCCAACCGCCCAGTGCACTCCACATCACACTCCCCTGCATCTGTCTTCTTCGCCCACGCAGCTACTTTCTGACCACAAATGCAAATTGACCCCTCACTCAAAGAGAAGAAGTCGGACTTCTTACTGACGGTACATATACTTGCACACTTATCCACAGACATATCCTTCTCATCGATAGTCTCGCCATCGAGAACGTGCTTAGAATCATTTTGGATGAAACAACCCAGGCTGGCGTGCTCAACGCGTAACAGAGACTCATCACTAAAAACCTGAACAGCGTCGACACCGCCACATACATTTGTCTTATTGCCGTTGCAGTGAATGTTGCACTTGGAGTCGTCCAAAAGTTGGCTGTCCATTCGTAAACGCTTGTCACAGAGACACGAGTCACCGTTCTGCAATCCAAAGACGTACAAGGACTGCAACAAACAGTAGGATTGGCACGCCACAATAGACATGGGCTCGACATGGCTCACCTCGTCGAGGATTAAAACACTGTGATTACCAGTGTCTTGTTGACGAGCATAGCACCCGTAGCGCCAGTGTGGAGGAATAGGTGTTCTATCAACAGAGGCGTCTTTGGTTGGGCCGACACAGTAGGTTTTTCCAGGAACAAGGTCTGATGAACAGGTGTCTTGTGAAACAGATGGGTTGGCGGAGGTAAAGAGAAGAAGGCTGATGTGATGCTGGACTAAAACCCGAGCACAATCGTCTCCCTTCTGGACTGTGTACCATCGGCCACAATATTCCGTTGTACCTTGAGCAACAGTGGCTCCCTTGGGAGGTGAAACAGACTTGTCGGCATACTCTGAATACGCTGGGTCCGAAGTGGCCGAGTTCACATCATGCTCGAACTTACCACCAGGGGTCGTTGTGCAGATAACTCTACCGAGTGTCTCAGTGGCGGTCTGGATGTTACCGCAAAGTTCATGTATCCAGGGATTCAGCAGGCGGATGGTGTCTGGCTGAAGTCCTGTGGTGATTGCAACGGACATGCAGGTATCATCTGTCTCAAGCTTGTATGTACTGCACTGAAGAGGTAAACAGATAGATACTCCTGGATCAATGTCGTTGCAGTCGAGAATGTCAGGATTACCGATGAAGATTGCCGCCGAAGAGACGCTGTACTTGAGGGCTAGCGAGTCACAAGTATCCCCGGATTGTGTTACGTGTGTCATATCGGAGAGGCAGATGACGTCGTCTGGAGTTTTGGAGGGAAAAGGCGAGTCCTTGATAGAGGTCGGCTGATTCGACAGAGGGCATCGCGAGACCGCTGCTTTCAGGGCATTCTGGTAGTACACCTCCTTCCTGTAGTATGAGAAAGGACTTGCTTGCATCATTTTGAGCCGGCCGACGTAACAGTCAGAACAGAGTTCGCTGTTTGGCATATTCTCAAGAGTCGCGCTGTTGCTAAACCCGAGTATGATGTCTAGTAATTGTCAGAAAGGAACAGTTTGTCCATCATATCTTGCTAGCTTACCATTGCAGTACTTTCCAGTCTTTTTGTCCGTTTGGCATGTTTCGTTGATCCCATACGAGATGAAGGAGCCCATGATACCCGCGGCGGCACCGTTCTCCCACTTAGAATCACCGCAGTAGGTATCGACAGCTGACAGCCAGTCCGAAATGGCTTCAGCACAGCCTTTGTCGCATATGGAGTCGACATCTATCTCAACAGGCAAGATTCCATGATAGGCTGTATTCCTCCATTCGCTCGTTACATTGTCACATCGCACTAGAGCACTGAGCGCATTCTGGCAGGCATCGGAGAAGTCTTCAATGCCAACTGTAAGTTCAGAATGGATCCTGTAGCCCTCAAAGTTACGCTGTCCGGTGACGTTCTTGGAACCCCCGAGCCAAGCTAGAATCGAAGATGCAAAGCCATTCCGATTTGGCTTACCAAGCGTCGGAACTCCGTTCAAGGGACTGGCCATCTCGATGCTGCCTAACGTGACGAGATTCTGGACCCAGACATCGTAGCTCTGCTCCGTGTAAAAAATCTTGTCTTGGCAGTCATGTCGACCAGAGTTGAGACATGTCTGATCGTACTGGTTGAAAAAGGAGTAAAGGCCAGCACTCAGGACGTGGACTGCTGAAGAGTCGATAATGCGTAAGGCCCAGGACATAGCACAAGACTTGGAGGTCTTGGTGCAATCATGAAACTCAGGATCGTTTGGAACTGCCCCGGGCTTGAAAGGCGCCGGAGCCTTTGGGAAAGACTGGAAGTAGGGTGTTTCGGTCTGAATCAAGCCCATGACAATATTCTGGGCGCCAGATAGCTGATATTGGTACATTACGCAGTGTTCAACCGATGTACCCCAGAGCCATGTTGGACCCTTGCTCTCAATGAGCATGCCTCGGCCGACGTAGATGTCAACTTGGGTCTGATCGGCAGTGTCAAAGTCATGATCTGCTGTCCACATCCAGATGTTCTCGAAGTAACCGGAAGAGTCGGGCGACAGGTGAAGCATGAGGGATGCGGCGACACAGTTCGGGTTGACCTTACCAGATAGCTTAGGGCAGTCTTTAACGGTGAGATCAGTGCCTGCAGCACCGCCAACTCTGAAATGGGTATCTGTCAAGAGATGTTAGCCTGATAGTCCACATGTTCCAATATGAGGCACAAGATACCCCATAGGCCCGCTGATCCTTGACCGGACTCGTGCACATTCCACTCCATCATGATGGCACCGGCCGTAGCTCCCTTGACAGTCATCATCATGTTTTGTATCTCGACAACACCAACTTGGCCTGGCAGGCCTACACGAACTGCCACGCGAGGCTTAAGGGGGTCTGTAAACTTGGAGCCAGTCGCCATGATCTGAGGCCAAGCCTGCCCAATAACCCGCGACCCAACCGGAATTTCAACAGTGTCTGTGATGATGTATACACCAAATGGGACATATACAATTGCAGACATGTTGGCGGCAGCCGAAAATAGATGATTCAGAAGAGCTGTGTCATCGGTCTTACCATCACCCTTCGCACCGTAAGCCTTTGCATCGAGGATCTGACTGAAGCCTAAATCGTCATACTTGGGACGGCGTCTAGTAAAGAATTGCTTCCTTCCTCCAGTGACAAGAGAGTCGTTTCTCACTGGGCTATCGAGATTGGCGCCATTGTGGAAGGCGGTCGTGCCGTTGGCGCTGGTCACTCTTCCAAAGCCCCAAGTATCAACATTAACGGTTCCTTTACCGCCACGAAGAAGTACTTGGTTCTTGAAGGCATCCTGAACAATGGTATCGACATTGTAGAACCCAGAGTTACTGAGCAACAGAGCCGTCGAATTGTCGGACATGATGGAGGTTGACACTGCGACGTTGACGTAGTGGAAGCGAAGGTCGGTTAGGTGAAGGGAGCCGATGCCTTGGCCAGTACTCATAGGCTATGCAATGTTAGTCAGTTTGAAACGGCGCTACAACTCGAGGTACTCACTCCTCCTGCGCCGCCGACAATTGTGACACCAGTCTTGCAGTTGTCAACGACAATGTTCTGCATGGTCCATCCCCAATCCCAATGGATTTGAATCGCCGTCTCGGCCTCTTCGAAGTACAGACCACTTGCTGTGAATTGCTGGTTTCCCATGTATGCTCTGGTCAACAAGTGGTTAGTGAGGGAATCAAGGTCATGCAGCGTGGTTTAGTTGACTCACCCAAATTTCCCTCCAATAAAGTAAAGGTCAGATAGGAAACCACCACTTCCATTCTCCATGTAGATACCCTGATTCATCGTGAATAATTGACAGTCGTTGAAGACGTATGGCGGCACATACCTGTTGCGTTGTCTTGGGGTCATCCTTGAACTTTGTCATATAGAAGTGGATGTTCTCGAGTGAAGTGCCCTGTGCAACCTGCCAGTGGATTCCACAGACTTGAGCGTTGGCAGGAGTTGGCCGTACATCAATGATAAAGTTCCGGACACTGCGAAGGAAATTGTTCTGGTTCAAGTACCTTAAAAACTCTTATTAGTTTGCCCTCTCTTTATACTTTCCAAAGCTTACCATTCTGACGTCTCTCCCGTATAAACCTGTATGCGCATATGGTTAGATCGAGCAATTGCTCAAAGAGGTACATCGACCTACGTTGGAAGTAATGACACCAAGACCGACGAAGCTTGGCGCTGCAAGGATAGTAGGAAGATCAAGTGGCTATACAAGTCAGAAGACGACAACAGATAAACAGACGAGGGGACTTACATTACCAATCATTTCCGTATTGTAATACTGAATGATAGATGAACTGACTTTATATGTACCTGGAGGAAAGTACACAGTCGCTGGGTAGATTGTGCTTCCCGTACATTTGCCTCCACCACATCGGCCACCACTGGAGATGGCCTTGTTGATTGCATCCGTATCGTCAGCAATTCCGTCTCCTATGTTGCGGTTAGAAGAGTACGCTCGGGCTCTATCTGCTTTGTGGATCACTTGCCTTTAGCGCCAAAGTCCTTGACGTTTCGCCAGACTTGGTATCCAGACGGAGCAAACGGGCTATAGCCTCTCTGGGAAATAGCAGCCATCCACCAGTCCGAGCTGGCTCTCCTGTTGAGGTTGCTGTCCTTGCCAACTGGAGGGGAAGTGATATCGGTTTCGTTTTCACTGTAGCGAAAGGCAGACGGCGGCTCATGGACAGGCTTGATCAAACCCGAGTCGTACTGAAGCAAGGGGGCATCATGTTGGTGTCATTGTTCTTATACAAGAAGGTGTCCTTCAAGTGTTGCACATCAGCAGCATAGCTACCATCAAGTTCCTCAGAGGATGGCTTCCAGTTCTCTGAAAGAAGCCGTGCAGCCTTGATAAGTTCATCAGGGACAGAATAGCGAAGATCTGTCGAAGTTCCATTTCTCGAATCTCTAGCCATGAGTGACTTTGAAGTGAGATTACGGTAATCGAGCGGTGGGGGTGCCTTTTGAGTCTCCCTAAGCTCTGTGGAGTTGAGCACTTCTAGTCGGTTCGGACGAGGGTTGGCAATGATGGCACGGTTAGCATGAGCCATGGCAGCTTGACCAGCGGCCAAGAGCTTACGTGCAGCATCAAGGCTGGAAGCATCATGAGACGAGCCATTGGAAGCTCGCTTATGATGAGAATGCAAATGAGAATGTTGATGGCCCACGGCGATAACCGAAAAGGGCATGTAAAGCAGCAATAAAATGAATCGTAACCACATCGTGAGAAAGTGTAGGACAATGAATGGAAAGTTTGGGTAATATTCTGGTGTAAACAAAGGCCTTGAAGAGTGTATGGGAACAAAGATCAAAGCAAGTAACCTTATTTCAGCTCTTAGAGTGTAATGTCAGAGAAATGGAGCTTGACCAGATGTCGTGCGGAGATTCCCACTTGCGAGAAACCCGAGCAACTCGCCGAGTGACTGTTGCAAAAGGTCCAAGTGGACAATTCAGTTGCCTAATTATCACCTCGGATGGATTCCGTTCACCAAAATTACGCCTTGGCTCTCGGCTCCCGCCGGACTTGGCAGGGTTTCTACGTGAGGTTATATGGAGAAGGGTGGATCACAGCGTGCATCAAAAGTGGGTGAGCTGAAAGATTTTTGGCCCTGGACCCTGAGAATCCAAATCTAATCAGGCTGCCAAGACTGGTAAAAGTGTAGAACCAACACAGTTGACCATCAGAAGAGAAAGATGTCCTATTGTAACATCCGACAGCCTGCTGCTTTAAAATTAAAGGTCCATCAACGGCCCGGGCCTTGGCAAAAAGGACCCTTTTTTCGGTTACAATAACCACATTCAGTCTGATTCGAGTTAGGACTCGAGTCAGACATGAGGCAAAAAGATGAAGCGAGGCCGGTGTTCTGACAAAAAGTGGCTCGTTGTTGGCGGGCTATCTTGAAGGGAAATCTCCGAGAGACCAACAACTCCGAGGACCCGAAGTGCATGTGAACGAGAAAGCTGCTACCCGCTGCCCATTCAAGTCCCTCATTAGATTAATTGTTCTAAATTCGCAAAGTAATCTGCTAATCGTTGAAAACTGTCTCTTTCGTTACCTTACCAGATTGGCCAATATTCTCAATCATGATGCTCACCAAGAGTCGTTCCAGGCTCTTATTGCTGTTTTTTCTTACCGTTCAACTTCTATCAGCCACTGTATCTGCAGCGGAATGCAGCAAGACAAAGCTCTGTGCAACTGGTTGTTGTAGTAGTGCAGGCTACTGCGGCACTACAACAGACCATTGCGGCAAGGGATGTCAGAGCACCTGTGACTTCAAGCTCGAGTGCGATAAGAGCAACCCGTGTAAAGGCAATGCCTGCTGTTCTAAGTTTGGACATTGTGGATTGGGCCCGGATTGTAAGTACGCCACGTACGAGGTGGTATCGCGCTGTTAACAATGAGAAGTCTGCGGAAAGGATTGCGTCGCTGGCTGTGATGCCAAGGGCGAATGTGATCCGGGCGGCTTTGAGTCAAAGTTTGCCAACAATACCAAGTGTCCACTCAACGTCTGCTGCTCAAAGCATGGGTAAGTTTTTGCAGACATCGTACGTCTTGATCCTAACTAACAGCCCCAGCTACTGCGGTACTACCAAAGACTTCTGCGGTAAGAAGACTGTCAACCGTCCATCTTGCTCTGCAAAGGGTAGTCCCATGAGACGGGTCGTAGGATACTACGAGGGATGGGCCTCTAGCAGATCCTGTGACAGCTTCAGTCCCTCTGACATCCCAGATGGCGTTTACACTCATATCAACTTTGCCTTTGCAAGCATCAACCCCAAAACATTTGAGATTGCGCCGGCATCTAGCAAGGACCCAGTGCTTTACCGCGAGTTAACACGCAAGAAGAAGATCGACCCTAAGCTGAAGGTTTTTATCGCCATTGGCGGCTGGGCCTTCAATGATCCTGGCCCTACAGTTACGACCTTTTCCGACATTGCACGCTCTGAAACCAACCAGAGAACCTTTATCAAGTCCCTTGTTTCTTTTATGGCCACCTACGGTTTTGACGGCGTCGACATTGACTGGGAGTATCCAGCTGCTGATGATCGAGAAGGCAGGGAAGAAGACTTTGTCAATCTCCCCAAGTTCTTGAATAACATCAAAGGCGCTCTCAAGCAAAGCGGCGAAAGAAATGGCCTCAGCATCGCCATTCCAGCTTCCTACTGGTACCTTCAACATTTCGATCTAGCCAAAATTTCCAAGCATGTTGACCACTTCAACGTCATGACATATGACTTCCACGGTACGTTTCACGCCAAACCTACAGTAACATAACTGATCACTCCTCCTTCCCAGGCGCCTGGGACACTCCAAAGTCTTGGCTCGGTAACCACTTGAACTCTCATACCAATCTTACTGAGATCAAGGACGCTTTTGACCTGCTCTGGCGCAACAAGATTGACCCAGATCAAGTCAACATGGGATTAGCATTCTATGCACGCACCTTTAGCGTTTCCAACCCGGGCTGCATGTCTCCAGGATGTCTCTTTGATGCCGGCGGTCCCAAAGAGCCATGCACCAATGCTGTTGGTGTCATGTCCAACCCCGAGATCATGCGCAAACTTGGGGGCAAGATTGGCCAAGGCGACCTGGACAAGGCTGCCGCGGTTAAGACTCTCAAGTTTGGACGTACTTGGCTCACCTACGATGACGTCGATACCTGGAAGCTCAAACTGGAATTTGCCCGCAGCCAGTGTCTCGGAGGCGCCATGGTATGGGCCATCAGTCAAGACACATCAGACGGGAAATTCTCCAAGCAGCTACAGTTAGCCACTGGCTATAAGTCCAAGGCGGTGACTACCTTCAACTCCAGCATCGCTCTTGGCGGTGGCGTTTTCAAGGAAACGACCGAGAACGAGGCCAATATCAATGTTCCGAGTGATCAATGCCGATGGTCGAATTGTGGACAGGCCTGCCCGAGCGGATGGTCTGCTGTTCAGAGAAAGGATCCTTGGAGAAGCAGTTCTAAGGAGCGGATGCAGGACTCAACGGGCTGTGGTGGTGATGACCTACGGATATTCTGCTGCCCCCGTGGCGAGGAACCTTTTTGCCAATGGATTGCTTTGAACGGAGGATATTGCAACCCTGGCTGCCCCGACGACAACATGGTTGAGGTAGGGTCGTACAAGGGAGGGTGTAAGAACGGTAAAGCACAAGTGGCCTGCTGTAGGGGCAGCACACCGGCTCTCGATGTTTACCGGCAGTACAAGTGGTATGGCAAGGAGAACGACTGCGCGACTGAGCCGGGAGCCAAGATGTGCGGTTGGAGCAGCACATTCAACACGCTACTAACTTACAGCCGGGATGGAAGCGGTGCTCAGGATTGCCGGGATAGCAAGGGGAAAAAGGTGCAAGGCCCATTTGTGGCGACGAGTCAGACTCAAGCAAGGCGCACTTTACCAACTGCCAGTGGACAGACAGCTTTGACCTCGGTCTCACTAACATTGCCGATCGCGATCAGTGCAACGGCAACTGCCCTGAGGGCAAGATCAAGGTTTCCCTGGAAGAGAACAAGGACATGTGCAATCATGGCACCGTGGCCTACTGTTGCGACGCCGAGTCAACCATTGCGCGGGAGGACATTGACAAAAGCGACCTTCTAGACGCTCTGAAAGCCTGGGTTAAACGCCCGACCTGTCCCAAGGTGACTGACAACGAAGGGCTCTCATCTCGTTCCACGGATGCTGGTGCTGTCTCAGCGGGTGTCCAGTTAGCCTCTCTCGTCAGACGAGCTGGTGCCCCTCTACCGAGTGCTGCAGTGGTTAAACTTACACTCCAGAGCATCTTGGAACACGCACCGAACTCGCCCGCTACCAGAGAGGATCGCAAGAATTGGGACAATGCGTTCTCAACCAGGTGGCCGCATGTCACTGGGGCCAACATGGCTGGTACGTGGTATCCACTCAAGGGCAGCATCTCGATGGAGCTTCGTGCTTTGAACACCATGTGCCATATGAACGAAGAGGAAAAGGAGGCGGGAAAGGAAGGAGATAATGCAGCTTCTTCGCGTCCCCTCATGTGTCCCCTGAGGTTGCTTGATGCATTTGACTCAGAGCTCCTCGAAGACCCAGATGACATGGAAAATGATATTCTGGGTCCGGCAATTCAGCAGGATATCGAAGATTCAATAGAAGAGTGGAGCTGGCCACTCAAGTGGAGACTTGGCCTAAATCGAAGAGGGCTGGGCGGTAAGCGTCCATTCACGGTTACCTGTCCTGATAAAAGCACTTTCAAATATTGGTCAGAACCATATATCAACGGTGAAAATGGCAAGGCACTCGCCGCCGCCAACAACGATGACACTAAGTATATCATCAAAGATAACGGAGGTGATTGTCTCGATTCCACTGTTGAGGATGATGGCGGTGAGGATGATGATGACTACGTTTGTGAGTACCAAAAGAGCCTACCTCGAAGCCCAGCGCTGACTGTATAGCCGAGCATATTTTGGAGCTACAAGCTTTTCGAAACTTCATAGAGTTCTCAATGATGGTTAAGGTCTCCATGAGAGATCATCATACTCCATCTGGTACCGAAGTTCGCACGCCCTTCAATCCTGCTGGCCCCGGTCAAGTGGCCTCTTGTTCTATGTGGAAAGATGCTTTCTTAAATGGCTTTCCCGCGTGGACAAAGGCTGGTAATACCGAGACACCACGGAAAGAGGTGTATTCACTACTTGGTTCCAAAGGCCAGTCCTCGCACATGGTCAATGCCCCGAACAAGCTCAATGGCATGAAAGCCCGGGTGAGTCAGCTTGCTCTGCCGAAAGGCCACCCGCAAAGCTCTATTTTCTAATATTTTGGTTGCTAGTTCTGGAAGTTTAATGATCCCGTATCTGAGAGCAAATGGAACAAGTATTGCGCACCTATGACTCAGAACAGTGCCGAAAATGCTTTTACAGAATTCAAGCTAGTATGTCAACTGTTATTATCAACAACTTGAGTGGGCAGTGCTAACCAAAGAAACTACCAGATCGTCAGCGTCTGGAACTACCTCAATGACCCAGGTGTACAAGACAAGCTCTTAGCCACGCACACAGCAGTAGCTAAGTTCTTACTCAGGTTTGAGGAGCTCTACTTGCAGCAATACCCTACAGCCAGAAAAATGGGTCTCCATGACATCCACTGGCGCGCTTTTATGTCGGGTTATTTCCAGCAGATGCTCCGGTTTAGTATTGCTTGGACAGACATGCGTACCGCCGAGCTGGAAACTAACTGGACTCAACGTCTGAATAATCTGGAAATGCAACTCCGGCAAGTCCAGAGCGGTACAGCAGCTGCGGCTAAACTCGAGACTGAGATACGTTTGGCTAAAAACATCATTGCGAAAGTTGTTAGATGGAAGAGAAGATTTCGGGAAGAAATTGTATTCGAGGAGGATCTTTTCCAAGAACATTAGATTTAGCTTAGAATATATTTAGCTTGCTATCTTTAGAGATTGTATAGTTATTATTTCTATTAGCGGGCTGCTTGGAAGCTTTATAATAAAAAAAGAAATGTGCTTTTAGGGTAAGTTACTTCTGCCTCAGGCTAAGGATTTCTATCCCACCCAGGCAGGCGGCAGGAAGATAGATCCACATAGTGGGGCAAGGTCAATTGAACAAAAATTCTGTCATTAAGCCCCTCACTTTTTACTACCTTACTGCACCTAAAGAAGCGCAATTACTATCTACCATCTTTATGGATTCTAACTTGGAGCTATATAAAAGCCTACTTGATCTTGGTCCTGATGAGCGCCATGAACGTCTACGGCATCTTCCTCGATCTGAGCGAGTAAGGGTCGCGAGCATTGTTCACCGCGAAAAGCTGGCCCAGAGGCTACAAGAGGAGTTAGCGGGCAGAGATGTTGTTGAGATGGCACTGAGCAATCCCTCCGAGTTCCATGGCAATGTCCTCTTGCAAAACGCGCTGCTTGGCAGAACTTCTTATACGGTTGATGAGACCAAAATGGTAAAACGTATCATAGGCGCACATACGTATGACGGAGAGGGTTTGTTCGAAGCAATCGCGAACTTTGACCAGACTTATGACTTTTATATACCAATCGATGCCTGGAAGCTAGTCTACTGTGACTTATACTACATCGATGGGGTGAATAGTTGTTCACTGCAAGAGATTTATGAGAGCCGTCTTCGGGAAGAGGAGCTTCAAACCCCTGCAGCACGAGCTAGGGAAAACATACGCCGTGACGTGATCAAGGCGGCACGGAGGAATGCGAAATGGATGCTCTCAGAACTTGATCGACTTTCTGATGAAGAAAAAGCACAGCCCCTTGAGGACTTTGGGGAAACGGTTCGTGCCGTCTGGAAGCGAGCGTCTCATGCGCCACCAGCTTGGATAGAGGAGATTCTTCGCGAGCAGCAGCCCTGGGGATTTGTCTACTACAAAGCCAAGGAGGTCAAACAGCCATACGATAGTAGGTGGAGTTCACTGATGGATATGGTCAATCACACCCCGCAGCCATCCTTACCTAGGGACGCGAGAGAAGCAACCTACTTCTGTATCCATTGCCAGGGAAAACGAAAGGATCTGGTGGCCCTCCAAACTGAGGTGTGGGCTCCTGTAACTTCGGAAGGAGACTTGGATGAGGATGATGGCTTCCGACGGTAAGTTACATCACCTCATTGATGTTCCGAATACGCTGACAGTCTACCAGGCACTTCCGAGAATATAGACAGTCCCTCTCATCGCCGGGTATTCTCAAAAGCACATTCATTGTAATCCCCTTTGAATTTATTCCTCAGTCTCGAAACGAGGAGCTTGATCCATATTGGGTTTGGGCATACGATGCCGACTGGGATAACTCTACTGAAGAGACTGTCTGCAGTAGCGGCGAAAAGTACCAAGGCCGAGTCAAGGTAGCTCTCTACTCCCTGAACGCTTGGTTCTATGCTGCGCGGTGGGAGGGCGTAAGCTTGCGAGATATGTGGCTTAAGGCACAAATGCACCAGGACAAGCTATGGATCTGCTATTCAAAGGAGATGGAGAATTGGGATCACGAGCCGTATATATGATGCATGGTCTGAGCCTATTGACAAGAGTAGGACCTGACGGCCTGCGATAAATATAGACTTACTGTAATATACTCCAGCTGGAATCGAGACGATGCAATTGGGTCTTTGCATTACATGTAAAGAATCTGCACTATGTATAAAGAGAACTAGACCTCATGTTTTATGCAAAAGCATTCTTATCGGGACCGATACAGAGGAGTGACTTTTGCAGACATGAACCATGTTCTGTTGGCAGCTTGCAGCTGATGCACTAAGACGTTGAGATTGGGGTCGCAGCTAAATCCTCTGCCTGAACAGTGCTATTACGGTAAGATAAGATAGTAAAGGACAAGACACGCCACGAAACTGGTGCTTGTTTCCACTGACTGCGACCTTCTGGTGCTGGCTTGAGACAGTGTTTTTCTGAGATGAATTTTGTGATCAACAAGTTCACACTGATAGCGTAGTCGGGCAAGTCTTTCACTGGATGGAGCACCGATCATCTCTGCTTTACTTCACGAAACATTAACTCAGTCCCATTGTGATCATCTCATGTCAATTTGGGCATAGCATGATATGCATGCAGATTATAAGTCCCTGTCAAACGTGCCACCATAAACATTGTTGATATGTTTGCTGCCTTTATTAAAAGCCCGCAAGAACGCGCCTTGTATGAGATGGCGGAGCTCTGGGTGCAGATAAGAATGTATCGCAATGCAGACTGAGTGGCGATATAAACGGATGCATTAATCGTGTCTGCAGATTGGTAAGTTTGTGTACGTATGTGATCTCTCTGGTGATGGACTTACTGCTACTCTATACAGTTTATGTTTCGTCGCTCTAGGGCGTTCGCAATGCCTGGCTCTGTGTCGGCCGGGCTTCGTCACGGTTCGTAGGTAGCGCCGGCGGATGCATCGCTTGTTGGGGGGTGCCTAGACAGCTGGGTGAGGATACGGAGGTTAATTGCGCTGGATGCGACAACCTATCAGCCATTAGGTAGTGGCATAACCGCAACCTGGACAGCGCCATCCCAGGCCTTGACGCTCTTTGTCTCCTCCTTGTTTTCCGTCTCATTACGTTTGCGCTTCTGTCCTAGAGGTGTCTCCTTCGGCGCCCGTGTCTTGAGACCAGCGAGCAATTGTCCCGTAACCCGCTCTGAGAAGCTTGCGTGCG
This sequence comes from Fusarium pilosicola, assembly GCA_020615335.1. NCBI lineage: Eukaryota > Fungi > Ascomycota > Sordariomycetes > Hypocreales > Nectriaceae > Fusarium > Fusarium pilosicola. Next base: position 55,073 of record JAGQDI010000021.1, on the reverse strand, counting down.
GTTCGAACGGGACCTGAATGTGTCGAATCGCTGGCTAGACGAGACTGTCCATGTCTTCAGTTGGGTTGTTAAGCGCGCGAAGGAGTTTTGGGGGGATGTAGGCTTGAAAGACGTGTGCGTGGGTGGTGTCAGTGGTGCTGGTTATAAGCAATCGGACCTAGGACAGTAAGTGTTAGTGAAATGAGAAATGAGGGAATAAGGTCTGGCGTACGAAATAGGCGTCTCCCGCCCCTTTCCGGATCTTCCATTGGATTTGAGCTAGGGAGATCATGACGCAGACCAAGTACGGGTCTTTAAACCAAAGGGCAGGGGTCAGCTCTTGCAATTGACGCTCGTAGAGTCTCTCGGCGGGAAGATTGGATAAGCCAGGCACGGGATGGCGTCTGGGCCTGATAGCTTGCTTACGCTTCTTTACGAGTTCATCGTACTGAAAGTGTCCAAGCATTGGCTGCACCTCGAAGTTATATGCGTCGCTGAACTTGAAGATATTGCACTCTGGCACATGGAGCTTGAGTTTGTTGTATAAGAAATAGGGTCGAGTGCTGGCGTTGATAATGCTACGAGCACGCATTATAACGCTGAAGTAAGCGAACCTGCACGAGGCGAATTCGCCATCTGTCATCATCGGAACGAGTTGCGCAAGGTCTCGGTCGTTATTGTTGCTGGGTGACAGCGGTGGCGATGGCGGGAGGGAGAAGGAGGTAGATCCAGAGTTGACATGATTGAACTGGCAGTGAAGAACTTGGAGGTGCTTGGACGTCCAGAAAAGAGGGTGAACATGGAAGCGACTATTCTCGATACAAAGTCTATGAAGAGACTTGGTTATCGGTGTAAGTTCCTCCATCGCGCGCGCGCATCGTAAGGCAAGCGAAAGAAATGAATGTTGTTGCGATGATGGTTTTCGTTAGGGAAACGTGACTGTACTGAATGACGCGCCATGAATTTGGTGGGGAGGGGCGGAATTATCTTTCTCCACTGATCCGACCTTCATTTGGGTACCTTGATTGGCCAGGTTGGGTGGCTCTTGGAAGTTGAGCACTAACTAACAGGCCAGGCCAGGCCAGGCCCCCTATCAGTGAGCTTCGAAATCGTGGTCCCCATCAAGCTTGGTCCTTGGTAATGAACTTTCCAAGCCCATCTCCGAGAATTCATGCCCATGCTCTTCCATATATTCAACGGAGAAGTTCACGATGTTTTACGAATTGATTCGCTTCACTTCACAGAAGTGGGTTCCGCATGGTTATTAAGCCATTCAGGGAAATACGCGATATACTATTCGTAAGCTAAAGGGATAAAATGGACCCTATAGCGTCCCGTATGATCTCGATTGAATAGAATGTAGAGGATAGTGCGTTCAAGTTCAATCAAGTAAATGACCCATGGTCTATCATGGGCAGGGAAAGAGGTGTGCTGACGTGGAGAACATGCATAGACTCCTCGCGGCCTATTAAATTCATGATCACCCGTGATATAGTTTGGTATCAAAAGCCTGACGCCAACCGCACCTTCATCTCCATTCAGACAGACGGATCTCCCTTTCACTCCATGCGAATATTGCATTTTTCTAAATTCTTACACCTTATTGACGAAAAAAAAAACTAGCTTTGGCAACAACTCACAGATGGACTCGGCTACAAAGGAAAACAGGAGGATCCTGATCTACCCCTATGCAAAACGATCACCATGATCCTCGTCATGTGGCTCATGATGCAAGGCCAATCCAACCAAGCCCCGAATGTTGTCCAAAACGCCCTTCCGACCCTTGACATCACTTAGATCGAACCAGTGGGTTGCCGTGACCTTCAGCGGCTCCGTCGGAAGCTCTCCAGTTTTCATCGTCTGCACATATGCATTTGTCACCTGAAACTCCAAGAAGCACACGTAGTGGCTTGTGGCATTTATGATAATCGTTCTGCCATAGTTAATTCGTCGCTTTTCTGCTGGCCTATCCCAAGTGAATAGATAGACACATACCTTTCGTTCGTCAGTCGTTCTTAGCTAGGTCTGTCTCTGGCCAGAATAGCCTCGCAAGTCATCTGCGCCAGACACTCATCCGAGATTTTAGGCCTACCATTATTAACAACCAGGCGTCTTTTGGCCTCAAGCAGTGCAACCGCAACGGGACCTTTATCGAGTTTCAGGCTCAATCCGCCGTTATCAATAGCAACGAACTGCTTCTTCAGTCCTCGCATCTCAGAGTTCATACGCTGAGGGTTATAATGGAAGTTAACTACAGGCAATGATTTTAGAGGTTGCGTGTAGTATAGTAAGTGGTTAAACACCTATGCGATAAGATGAACGGTGCTGTTTTTAGCGGGAAGCCCTGGGCTCAGTTCTGGTTCGGTATAACTAGGACCGCCAGATCCATTGCTGCCAGCTGACAGACTATCGCGCTCTTTAGGATTGCTAGATAAGATCTAGAAACCAGCCGAGCTAACGTATTCTTCAAGGGCTGTATTCCGCCGAACTTATTTTGTCTCCGGCGTTCCTTCATTGCTGGAAATTACACAGGGACGAGGGTAGCGCTTGACGGATGCCAACGCAGCCCACATTTCACCAAGAGAAAAGCCATACTCAGAAATTAGGAAGTGAGTGCTGTGGTGCATCAAGGCTGGATCAGGTCCGTCAAGAAAGTCCTTGATTTCCTGTATCTCCTGGATTTTAGAGCCTCCATCACGCTGTGTGTATTCCGCGTATGCGGGGAGCACATTGTGTGCGGTCGGTGCGACAATAACCCGACAGACTAACAGCTGGCGACGGCCCCAGTGCTGCCAGAGGCTTGGAGGTCATCGATAGAGAGAGGTCCGTCGGAATGCTTCAGCTCCGCCTTGAGCTGGGTGTCGAATGCACTCGAAGATGTGATGGTTTCGAAGTATCTAGCTGACATGCTGGTCTTTGATGAGGAAGTCGTCTAAAATTAGGAGAGGTATTCTTCAAAAGACGCCCTAAGTTTATGACAATTTACTTAGCTCTCTTCGTCCGTTAGGGTTAAAGTTTCGCGTTTCCTTTTGGCCTGGCTTTAGGATACAGACGGAAACAGGGAGATCTGTCTTATCGCCGCCTCGTGAAATTGGGTTTGTTGGTCGAACACGCAACTTGTGAGTAGGTGACAGTTGTTGTTTGTTGGACAAATTATCTTTTGCTGTCAACAGTGTGCCACTTATCCCATATACCCCTCGCTAGCTTGCCTAGATACGCGGCTTGAGACAGGGTATCCAGAGTCAGAAGAGGTATATTTGGCTGGTGCTATGCGTCGTCTGGGTCTCTTGTGCGGGGAAGAGATGAGGTCGAACATCGCTCTTTTGCAAGCGCTTGGCCTGATCAAAGCGGCCCTGTTCACTTTGTTCTGATGCCAGTGGCTACCCTGCAGATTGACAGTGGACCCACCTCACGCCGTCTTGCTCATTCACTTCGATTCACGCTCCACATTGGGAATCCCATCGACACAAACACTACACTTGGGTCAACAATCTGAACTCTTCGCCTGTTGTATTTCTTTTTACATCTTCCACTTCATTTTGGTTTCCGACTTTCTGATCTGTTATACAACAAAAAGCATGTCATTTAACAAGTATTAACTGTCGTCCACCTACAAATTGCGTGCTTTTCCGGGAAAAGCCAATGGCTTTCATCCCGAAACCGTTTGTAGGCCACAAGAAACGCGAAACGTTAACCCTAAGGGACGAAGAGACTTAGGTAAACTACCCTAAGCTTAGGGCGCCTTTGATGAATTTAGGCCAACACCCGTTCCTAAGTTTAGACGATCTCTTCATCCGAGACATCTGGCCGCGCCAGTCACCTGACACCACTGGGCAATTGTCTATGGAAAGGCACTTCTTGGCCTCCAGTAGCGCTACCGTAAGTTCTGGTTCCATCACTCCATTCTTTCGCTTGTCTGACTTGAGAGTCAGACCACCATCTACACCTGGAACACTAAGGCTCATGGACTGTCGTTCAGTTCAGAAGTCTACTACCGGCTGAGATCCGAATGGCTGAGTACAGTAGCTTATGAGGTTGAGGATCCGCGTGATGAGAAGGACAACACTATCCTCAGGCGGGAGATCCTTTGCTGCTACTGGCTCTATATAGCCCTCGCTAGTATGGCTACCTTCTCTAGCTTTTCTAGTTTCTTGGCTTGCTGAAGAGTCATCAGAGTTGGCATAGTTATACCTGGCTGGTGCGATGCTTCGTCTGGGTCTCTGGTGTGGAGACGAGCTTGGGTTGCTTATGCTTGCCGTGTTGATGCTGCTAGTTCCAGCTCTTATCCTCCAATCCACCCTGCCTTTATCCTAAACTCCCCTAAAGTCAGCAAAAACTTTAGCATTTTAGACAAGATTTATCATAAACTCAGCAAAGACTTAGTGTTTCTCTTGAACCCGCGATCATAAGTTCATCCGTATTTCTCAACACGAGCGATCCAAATGGTTGTGTACGATAGCTTATAAGGTTCAAGACCCACGTAATAAGTAGCACCACGCTATCTTCCGGGGGAGGTCTTTAGCTGATACCTGCTCCATATAGTCGCTGATATTGCTGTCTTGGCGGCTCATGCCAGGTTCGTCAGAGTCGGAAGAGTAGTATTTCGGGGCTGGCCCACTTCGCCTGGGTCTTTTGCTTGGTGAGGTGCTCTGGCTGCTTGTGGCAGGGGGTATAATGGTAGCTGGCTTGTGCTTATAAGCAGTAACAGTCGCTAGGGCCGCCCAAATCTCTTCAAGATTGGTGCCATACTTGCCGACCAAGTAATGTTTGCTAATACCGGGGTCTTCATCGCCAGGGCCGTTATTAAACTGCTGGATCTGGCCATTGGCAGGGTAGGGCTTGTTCATTTCGGGAAACACATTACCCCGCTCTTTGGTGGCAATGAGGTGACAAATAAGAAGCTGCTGCGCATCCTAAGCACTGCCGCTTTTGGAGAGTTGATATTGGTAGTATCAGCTGCCTTATGCTTGTAGGCAGTAATGGTGGCCAGGGCGGTGGCCCAAATCTCTCCAAGTTAGGTCCCATACTTTCCCACTAGGTAGTGTTTGCTAATAGCTGGGTCTTCCGTTTCGGGGCCCTTGATGAAGCTATCGATTTGGCTTTTCGCCTTTTCGCCGAGGTTGTGGTCGTGTTTCCAAGGCTCTTTTGGCTCTTTCGGGTCTTTCGTATCGAATTCGGGAAGCAGATTACCCCGCTTTGTCGTAGCGATGACGTGGCATATGAGCAGTTGTTGAGTGCTCCAGGAGCTACCGCTTTTGTTGAGGTTGGAAATTGAGAGGGAGAAGAAGAGGGCTCAACTACGTATGTGATTGACGGCCTCCACGACCACCACGGCGGCGGCGGGGGAAGCAGTAAGATTCACAGCGCTACCTCTTGGCGGGGCTCTCCTGTCCATTGCCACGGCGGCTCGAGTACTGCCGGCCGTCAACTGCGCCCCTGCGTCTCGTACCTCGTGCACCTGTGGCTCGGATATCAAGTCCAAGTGTACCTCGTTGGACAGTTTGTTCGCAACCCCGGTTAAGGAGCCGCATAAACACAATATTTCACCATGTCCGCCTGATCAAGTGCCCTCGGGATCCTTACAATTCCAGTCCTCCATCAACTTCTCCTACCGGCAGGACAATACATTAACAAGCGATCGAGGAACTCTCCCGCCCAAGAGACCCCCAAGAAGCGAAGTACCACTTGAATCTACCTATTTTGGCGGGATCCTTGGCCCTCACCATTCTGGCTTTAGTCGCTTAGGTAGTAAAGATGTCGGCTCTGGGCATGTCGAAACAGCGGCAGAAGATCCTACCTCCGAAGGCAGCACAGTACTGTTAATTTAAGATCTTCGTGTATACTCCAGACAGCCTTTCAAGTCGCAGCCGGTAGTTGACTTCTGAAACAAGCAACGGCGGATGAGCTTCGGGCTCCTGGTGTGGATGGCTGGATCATTGTCATTAACGATGACGAATTGGCTCTCGAGTTACACAAGGCCAATGGTGCATTGATGGATCCAGATGTCAAGGATGCCTTGCGGCTCATAATATTAGCCATGCAGTATTAGTAATTACCTGTCCTATGTCTGGGAGGCCATGATTGTTTCTTTTCTGTCCTCTGTTAAATACACGTTTCAGATTGTATAAATGTCTATTACTGTTCTAAGGGAATAGAATACGACCTCATCCTCTCGTCTCTCCCTGCAAGGCTGTCTGCTAATCCATCACCAGTTTAACACTCCGAGATCCTAAATAATCAGAGGCCAAATGCTCGTTCCAGAAAATATGCCGTTGAAGGTCAAGAGACCCGTGAATTCAACTTCAGCACAATACGGGTTACTTAGACATTCCCTTGAAGACAAAAACGATGTACTGCATCCATGATGACAGCTGGTAAAATTAAACGAGATAACCGGTCTCCTAGGACTAGATCTCATAACGAGCGGAACTTGACAAGATGCAATGTCACCACGAGTGCCGGAATCTTCATCTGTAGCTCAATAACCTTCCAGGCAGACGCACCAGTCTCGACTCTGCCCCCTTCCAACGGAACGGCAAGCATTGAATTTTATGTCCCAATGACAAGCTCCATAAACATGATTGGTGGACCTCCTGGCGTCTCACCTACTGCCGGTTATCCGAACCCAAGCCGCCTTATCGGCCTGTCAAACACTTTAGCGCCGTTTGGTAAAGTAGCGTTTGGCGAACCTGAAACGGCCCTCGTAATGTTAGTGGCGAAATAAGCTTTGCTGTCTCTGTAAGCGATGACTGATTCAGATGAGGAAACATCCATCTATGCCCAGTGGGACATTTTTGAAATTCCGGTAAGGCAAGAGTAGATATGCGCAGCATTATCAGCAGATCTTAATACTTGTTTGATGGTTTCTATAGAAGATTTGGGTAGATCACACAATTAGTGTGTTGTCTCTTGAAACGTAACTCCGTTCCTGTTGCTCCTGGACCCCTCGCTATGAAATATTACAGCATCCATTTTTCAATTGACGTCTGGCCATTCTTATCGGAGTAAACGGCAACGGCAGTTCTTTAGAACGCGTTATTATGAGCCCCTCGAGTTTAACAAGAGCCTCAAAACTACCAACATGCGCTGTGTTTTGTTGTGCCGGCTTCCCGTCACCCCGGTCTGGTACTGGGGTGACAAGGAATTGTTAGTGAGCTGGGAAGTGTGACTTACCCACTTGACGAGAGGGCTAACTACTTCATGTCAGAAGCCTGACTTAAATAAAAAGTATATCATCCTGACTTGATGGAGCCGAACTGTCGCTGAGGCACTCTCTTACTCTTCATTCTTTCGTCGTCAGCTCATTATTGCTTCTTTTGTACATTCGTTTCACTTCTCACTCTATCATACATTCTTTACCAGGCAACATGCTCTACTCACTCGTTCTTCCTGCTCTTGCCTTTCAAGCCAGCCTGGCGCTCGGCGATACATCCGTTACTGTCAACACCAACAAGAAACTCCAAGTCATTGATGGCTTTGGCGTCTCCGAAGCCTACGGCCACGCCAAGCAATTCCAGAACCTCGGCCCCGGACCACAGAAAGAGGGCCTGGATCTTCTCTTCAACACTACAACCGGCGCAGGCTTATCCATCATCCGGAACAAGATCGGCTGCGATGCATCAAACTCCATCACAAGTACCAATACCGATAACCCCGAGAAGCAGCCTGTTTTCCATTTCGACGGCGACGATGATGGGCAGGTATGGTTCAGCAAACAGGCCATGAGCTATGGTGTAGATACTATCTACGCTAATGCTTGGTCTGCGCCTGTATACATGAAGTCAGCTACGAGTATGGGTCGTCTCTGCGGTACGCCTGGTGTGTCGTGCGCATCTGGAGATTGGAGACAACGCTACGTTGAGATGATCGCCGCGTACCTCTCCTATTACAAGGCGGCCGGCATCCCAGTTTCGCACGTTGGCTTCCTTAACGAGGGCGACGGCTCGGACTTTATGCTCTCGACTGCTGAGCAGGCTGCAGATGTTATTCCCCTCCTACACAGCGCTCTGCAGTCCAAGGGCCTTGGCGATATCAAGATGACGTGCTGCGACAACATCGGTTGGAGGTCACAGATGGACTACACCGCGAAGCTGGCCGAGCTTGATGTGGAGAAGTATCTCTCTGTGATCACATCGCACGAATACTCCAGTAGCCCCGACCAACCTATGAACACTACTTTGCCAACGTGGATGTCCGAGGGAGCTGCCAATGACCAGGCGTTTGCCACAGCGTGGTACGTCAACGGTGGTTCTAACGAAGGCTTCACGTGGGCAGTCAAGATCGCACAAGGCATCGTCAATGCTGATCTTTCGGCGTATATCTACTGGGAGGGCGTTGAGACCAACAACAAAGGTTCTCTATCTCACGTCGTCGACACGGACGGCACCAAGTTTACGGTATCTTCAATCCTCTGGGCTATTGCTCACTGGTCACGCCACATTCGCCCTGGCGCGCATAGACTTTCGACTTCAGGTGTTGTTCAGAATACAATTGTTGGTGCCTTTGAGAACGTTGATGGTAGTGTTGTCATGGTGCTTACCAACTCTGGCACTACTGCTCAGACCGTGGACCTGGGTGTTTCGGGAAGTACCTTCTCAACAGCTCAGGCTTTCACTTCGAATGCTGAGGCACAGATGGTCGATACTAAGGTGGTTCTGTCTGGCGGTAGTGTCAAGGTCACGGTCCCGGTGCACGGCGTCGTGACTGTGAAGCTCACAGCAGCAAAGAGCTCGAAACCGGTTTCAACTGCTGTTTCTATGCAATCTGTTCCCACGTCTACTAGTGCCAAGCACATCTCAAAGCCTCCTTCAACAACACTCTCGATTGTCAAGACTCCAACTCCCGCTCAAGCTACCTCTGTCGTTGAGTCAGCCAAAGCGGCCAAATACCCTGTTCCCCCTGTACCATCCAAGGGCTCCGCGACGAGTGTTGCCAAGAAGGGAACCAAGAAGAGTACTACGAAGAAGGGTTCGAAGAAGAGCGCCGCGAAGAAGAGTTCCAACCGATCACACAAGGCGCATAGTGCCACTCATCGTCGATGTGGCCATGGTAGTCACCGTCGTGGTCACTGTGCCAATTAATCATTCTAGCAAAGAGTCCTGTGCTTTTTAACACAAGCATTCATAGCTTGCAGTGTTGAAAAACATTCAACCCATTCCTTGAACAGTAGGATTCTTTTCTAAATTTTCTTTTATTGTATTTTATAGTCTGCGCCTGGGATGCGCCTGGAGATATGTGTCTTTTGCTGGCCGGTCAAGACAAGTAGCTAGCTATTTATGTCTGATGTATCGCACAGCTTGATAACTCATACATATTAATCACTAGTCTACAACAACGTTGACTATGATTGAAGCCTCTGTTGGGCAAGTGAATCGTCGACACCATGAGTAATTCTGACATTTAGTGCCAAATCTCAGCTCTGCAGACACATGAGGCCATTATTCGACATGTCTACGATGAGCAATAAGCTCTATATATAAACGAAGGAGTAGATAATCATTAGCCTCTTGCCATCATTCGAGGTACCTACCTAAACCTTGTCTCTGCTGTCTGAGAAGCGGCATTAAAAGCGGCCTCAAAAGTGTTCGGACAACTATAGAACGGACGGCCCGGGCTTTGGTTAAAACTATTCCAGGAAAGGTGTTAACATAGGTCTATGTATCACAACAGTTTATTGGCGCGCCTTTCTCACTGTGTAGAAATCTTTGCCGGCCTCAGGGAGCAGGAAAACTCAAGACTTGAGACGAGGATACTAAAGTATATTTAGCAAAGAGTCTCCCAGACTTAAGCTAGGCTTACCTAAATATTTTTTATCGCTTAGGCTTGAGGTCCCGAGTTTTCTTTCCTGCTTTGGACTGGAGCTTTTAAGACTGGTGCGGATTAGTAGATCATGAGACCTCCATTCTCGTGAAGAGATACTATTTGCTCGGCAATAGCAAAGATCTCTTAGAATAAGAATACAAGGTCAATGCGGGGAAGAGGAATATGGGGTCATGGCGATCGAGTTATGCGATCCAATCATTCGGGTTAAGCTTAGTACTTTTTATGCATAACGTGAGAACCTTATAGTCTCATCAAGAAACGATCTGCAACAGCGAGGTCATGGCGCAAACTGGACATTCCTGCAGGTAGAACTATAAGAAGTCACATATTCTTCGCTCCAAAATCCAGTTCTAGTTCACCAGAGCAAACTATCTTACTATATCTTCTTTGGCAATGTTGTCTCTACTCAGTCCAGCCACTATTCTCAGCGCTTTGGCGGCGTTGCCGATACTCACCTCTACGTCGCCTACAGGAGCCGTACCAGCTGGGTCGCAATTTGTCAAGAGGGAGATCAGTTGCAACTCCAACTATGAAGGCTATGCCTTTCTCTACTTCAGCAACCGCGATGAAAACATTTATCTGGCTGCTAGCAATGGAAACGACGCCCTGTCCTTCACAGAGCTCAACAATGGCAAGCCCATCTTGACATCCACTAAAGGCGACGGTGGAGTCCGCGATCCCTTCATCTTGAGATCTCATGAGGGAGACAAATTCTACATCCTCGCGACTGATCTTTGCATCGGCTGCGGTACGAGCTGGGGAGACGCTCAGCGCTTTGGCAGCCGATATCTCGAGATCTGGGAGTCAAATGACCTCATCAACTGGAGTGCCCAGCGTCATGTTGAGGTTTCGCCGGATAATTACGGCAATACCTGGGCACCTGAGGCTTATTATGATGATGACCTCAAGACCTATGTTGTCTACTGGGCGTCTGGCATCTACGACAATGAAGCAAACCCCGACCACGATCCTATCGAGTACCAGCGTATGGTCTACGCTACAACTGATGACTTTATCACCTTCAGTGAGCCAAAGATCTGGCAAGATGAACCACCGAATGGTCGGATTGACTCCACCGTTATCAAGGAAGATGGAGTCTACTATCGTTTCACAAAGGCTACTATCAATGGCTGTGCGGACATCGTGGAGGAAAGCAGTGCTTCGTTGACTGCGGGCTTGGACGACTGGCATCAGATAGCAAGCTGTATCGGAAAGAATGCGGGAACGCAAGAGGTGGAGGGCCCTTCGATCTTCAAGACCAACTGCAAGGATGTGAATGGTGCTAGGTATATCCTGCTTGCTGATGAGTTTGGCGGTAATGGCTATGTTCCACTGGAGTCGACTGATCTGGCTGGTGGGAAGTGGACACTGCGTACGGGGTATAAATACCCCGAGTCTCCTCGTCATGGGACCATCATCCCCTTGACTCTGGAGGAGTTGGAAGGCATCCAGAAGGCTTTTGCCAACACAGCTTGAGTGCAAGATCTTCAATAGCCGAATATTTAGTCATTGCTGTCGAAACTCGATTATGGAAAAGATGTAGGCACACAGTTTCAAGAGTTATATCTGATGAGGCAGTGATATCGTGCGTTATGATTACAGGTTGTGACGCAGCCTTTTCTAGGCGAGGCCTTTGACTGCCTCGATGCCTCGTAGAGGGATTCAGCATGGAGTTACTTATGGTAAATAATTGAATACCCCTTCACTGTGATTGTCTGATCACATTCCAGACTTGAGTGGACTGAAACCCATTTGCCTCCGGTAATTTACAGTATTACAACATCGGCTACATGGATATGACCAAGCTGATATTTTCAGGTCATTATTTCCCGCACTATGAGACCTTGCACCACAAAAAGAGGGATATAAGTGGCAAAAAGTTGCAAAACTGGCTGTTTGGAGAATCGAGAAAAGTGCCAAGATTGTGTCTACCCATGTTAATGTCTCCAACATAAGCTAGTACATTTGCAGCCAAGTCCTACTGTCCGATAAGGTTGTCAGAGTTGTTGCCTCAGCGCTTATAGGACGGATCAGGAAGAGACACTAATGGCTAGCCAAGTCAGGCTGCGATAGGAGCGGGGTTCCAAAATCACAAACATCTTTCAAATTCTCATCGCAAACATCTCGATGCAATATTACTTGTCATGTCAAACCCGCACGATTGTATAGTGGGCTGGATTTGTGCCCTTCGAGTTGAATATGTCGCTGCGATAGCCTTCCTCGATGAAAAACATGAGTCGCCAGAGTTCATATCAACAAATGATAATAATCATTATACTCTAGGCAAGATTGGGAAACATAACACTGTGATCGCCGTCCTTCCCCATGGAGAATATGGTATAGCTTATGCTGCTAGCGTGGCAAGAGACATGCTTCATAGCTTTCCTATTATTAGGATTGGCTTGATGGTTGGTATCGGCGGCGGTGCGCCTAGTCCGAAGCACGAATTTCGTCTTGGGGATATCGTGGTGAGTGCTTGTGACGACGGAATTCATGGTGGTGTGTTCAATTTCGATCATGGTAAAGTCATACAAAGTCAACCATTCCAAGAGACGGGATTTCTGAATCAGCCGCCAATGATTCTGAGAGCAGCTATGCAGGGACTTGGCGCTGGACACGACGTCGAAGGGCATCAGCTTGAACGTGCCATCAGCGAAACCTTGGACAAAAAGCCGAGACTGCGGAAGAGGCATGGACGACCTCAGGCAAGTACTGACCGGCTGTACCAACAGGAGATGCTTCACCAGCCGAATGATGGTTCGAACTGTGACCTTTGCAGCAAAGACCCATCAAGCCTAGTATCCCGCCGCGAAAGGACCAGCGAAGAAGATAATCCGGCGATCCACTACGGCCTCATCGCATCATCAAACAAACTGATGAAGGACTCTACGATCCGTGATGAACTTGCGAAGAAAGGTGTCCTTTGCTTCGAAACAGAAGCAGCAGGCCCGGTGAACCACTTTCCGTGTCTGGCATCTGTGACTATGCCGACACGCATAAGAATGACGATTGGCAAGGGTACGCAGCGAAGGCGGCTTCTGCATATGCTAAGGACCTTCTCAGTCAGATCCATCCTAATAGGGCAGAAGTTGAGAAAAGGATCAGTGAGTTTTTGTCTGGTTAGTTAAACCTTATGGTAGCCGTCAAGGATAAGTGAGACAGCTAGTCCATATACTCGACATATCCGACTCTTTGACTATGTTGCGATCGCTAACGTGTCACTGCCCTCACAGACTTACAGAAAGAGATCACAGCTACGTCCAGAAAGGCTGACACGATAATTCGACTCCATCTTACCCAGCAACACAAAGATGTGTTGGACTGGCTCACTCCGGCCGATTATAGTCTCTTTTAAAGCGACAATATTGGGAGACGGCAGCCAGGAACCGGCCAATGGCTTCTCAATTCAACGCAGTTCCGTGAATGGCGAGACAACCCTAATCAGACCCTCTTCTGTCCCGGCATCCCAGGCGCTGGCAAAACAATTCTTACGTCGATAGTAATCGAAAGCTTGCAAACACTGTCTGCAGAAGGCAGTAATGTTGGTATTGCATATGTATATTGCAATTTCCGGCGCCAAAAGGAGCAGACGGTCATGGAGCTTCTTAGTAGCGTTCTAAAGCAACTTCTACAAACTCTGCGAACTTTATCAGAGAGCCTTGAATCTCGCCACAGAGCGAGATCACGGCTTTCCTTAGAGGACATCCCGAGGACACTCCTGCGCCACGCTGAACGCTTTTCAAGAGTCTTTGTTATCATCGATGCTCTCGATGAATGTCAGTCGGCTGATGGGACTGGGGCAACGTTCCTAAACGAGATCTTTGATCTGCAGTCAAAATGTCAAATTAACATCTTTGTCACTTCGAGACCGATTCCCAACATCATGAATCTATTCACGAATTGTGATTCTCTCGAAGTACGTGCTAGAGACGATGATGTCTCCATGTTTGTCCGCGGCCAGATGGCGCAATTGCCCAAGTTCTTCAGCAAACGAAGACTTGAAGAAGAGGGTGTTAGCCAAATAGTAAGGTCGGTGCAAGGAATGTAAGTGAACTCTGTTTTGAGACACCCGTGTAATGCTGAAATGTTAAGGTTCCTGTTAGCCCAACTACACCTTGACTTTTTGCGTGACAAGACTTCAGTCGCCACCGTCCGCAAGGCTCTTGAACAACTACCAAGTGGTTCTGATGCATACTTCCATGCATATGAGATAGACATGGAGCGAGTAAAAAGCCAGCGGCCAGGCCATAAGGACTTGGCTATACAAGTGATGTCACGGATCACCTGTGCAAAGAGACCACTTACCCTTCAAGAGCTTCAGCAAGCGCTTGCTGTCGAGGTCGGCACAGAACAGCTTGACATGGATGCGTTACGGGACATTGATATCATCTTGCAAGTCTGTATTGGGCTCGTTGCTATTGATAAAAGTGACGGTATCATCCGACTGGTCCATTACACAACACAGGAATATTTTAAGAAGACGCGGACAACCTGGTTTCCCAAAGCTGAGAGCTACATAACGACTACCTGTGTTACATATCTGAACTTCCGTACTTTCAAAAGCGGGCCTCCTGGAAAAAACACAGACTTCAAAGAACCAACTGCTCTGTATCTCTACGCTGCGAACAACTGGGCTTTCCACGCTCGGAATGCTGGAGCTATCTGTGAGGGTGTTATTGACTTTCTTGAGTCAGTTCCAAATGTAGCATCCTCAGCCCAAGTATGTATGAGACCCGAGATGGCTATATGGACATCTAAGAAAGGTGAAGATGTCGACAGGAGGGCAAGGGGGCTACATCTTGCAGCCTTCTTTGGGGCCATAGCAGAAACACGAGTTTTACTGTCTACGAATGATGTTGAACTGAAGGATGGCTACGGTCGAACAGCAATATTCTATGCAGCTCGAACTGGCCAAGAGGCTGTCATGAGCCTGCTTCTCGACGGTGGTGCAAAGGCTGACTTGCAGGCCAATGGGGGAATACTCCGCTATCGCTGGCAGCTGCTTATGGGCACGAAGAATGTACGAGACTATTACTTGCGAACAACGTCAAGACAGATACAGCGGACTCTCTCCGGAGGACCCCAATAGTATATGCGTCTGAGAAGGGACATAACGGTGTGATTTGTCTACTTCTTGAAGCAGGTGCAGATATTGATTGGGATGGAGATGAACCATACACACCACTATGGCATGCGGTAGCCAGGCATCGCATCACCACGGTCCAACTACTGCTCGAAAATGGGGCCAATGCCAACTTCAAGTCTATACGTCGGATCACGTCGCCACTGTCAAAAGCCTCCAAATGGGGGGACATGGCAATGGTCAAGCTGCTTCTCGAGTACGGGGCTCAAGTCGACTCAAACGAGCGTGACGGCAATACACCACTAGAAAATGCAGCCCGCTATTGCCACATTCCCATACTTCTGCTACTTCTCCATCATGGCAAGAGCATCGACTTGAAAGATCTCCGCCGAGAGACGCGAAAATCGCGTTGTGCTGAACATGGAGATCCGGAAATTGTCAAGATTCTTCTTGAGAATAGCAGGAATTTCCTCCTGAGAAAAGGCTCCGACCGTGCTGAACTGGCATGTGCAGTCGATCGAGCCCTTGAGGAGGTTTCCGATGACCTGCAAAGATTGCCTGAGCCTCCAGGTCCACCCAGCAAAGCTCCCTACCTCGCCTTTTCCGACGCTGTCCCAGAAGGAAGATTTAAGTGGAAATCTCTCCTTTCAGATGTCTCCACCTACCATAAGGAATTGTTAAGTCTCAAGCGGCCACTTCAGGATAATGGTACATTGTCTACCAATATTCCCTCAAAAGCACGGCGGATTTAGGTCTACTGCGTTAACGTTTCCTACTCGCAAGACTCAGTAAATATTATGGATAACAGTCGAGACCTCTGGGAGAGGAAATATATCAGTACGCTTGCACTGCGTTACACTGCGTCGCCGTGGTAGCTGACTCATTGGCCCCCGCCTTGACGCGCTTGACGCGTGAAGCTGCATCTGTGAAAAATGAAAATTTCAATCAAGACCTCAACTCAACTCAACTCAACTCAACTTGCGCAGCGTCTCCGGCAATCGACCTGCAAACAATGAACCCGTTCTTCCTTCTTGCCGAAAAGGAGCCAGATCCTCCTCATAAGGAGCGCGACCCTCCTCAATACGGCTACACCCTTCCGGCCCTTACAAGCTCCATCCGCCGACCACCATGTCCGTGCGCCGACTGCCAGGATGGTTTCTACCCCGAGGACGCGCAGAAGAGCCCGGAGCACTCCTACCACGAAAGCCTCTCCGATGCCGAAGCAGAGAGCCGCGCTTGCAAGAAGGTAGACGAAATTCATCGTTACAGAAGCCGACTTGGCGAAAAGATTCAAGTCTTCGGTGATGTCTTGATGAGCAAGTGGAACAAGCTAAGCCAAGCAAAGCGAGCGACATTACTGAAGAAGGCAGTGCCTGGCCTTGAGGAGCAACAGTGGCTTCTCCCGCGATATAACTACATGCGCGAGCGATATTATATTCTCACTAGAACCCCAAAACGAAGACGCCAACTCCTACTTCCCTGGCTCAACGTACACGTCCTCAAGGCCCATCCCGCCGTGCTCTTTGCCCTCCTCCACTACAGAACGGCCTACCCTCCGCAGTCCTGGGCCACCTTTGATAGCAGTCAGCTTAAACTCAGCTGGGCTGCTGGCTACTTCGATGTCGACTTCTCTGCCAAATGCGTCGTGATGCATGGAGAACGATATGGAACACTGGTCGACTGGGAAGCAAATGCTGCGCACCGGGTCGATATTCTCGGGTATCCCAGAGCCATGCTGGTCCTTGAAGCCCAGGCGCATCTTCTCCAAGTTCTCTGCAACATCGTCGACAAGATCCTCGAAGGAGTAGACCCTCCGAAAACCCCACGAGCCGAGAAGTGGCACGACCTCGTCAGCCGCGAGGCCTTCCGAGAGACAGGAGCAATCGAGTTCTGGTCTCCCTACACCAACCAAGCTTTTTCACGTCCCCCAATGTTCAACTGCGACTACCTCCTCACGCTCGCAAAGTCTCGCCTCGATGAGACGGGCGACCATCTCTGGTATCTACAGTGCGACAGCGATTACATGCGACGACACGTCAAGATCTGGTATGCAACTGAGGTCTTCAAGAAGGCGCCAGAACACCAAAGACCTATGATGCTCACGCAGCGTATCGTTCTTGAGATCGAAAGTCACTTTTGTTGGCGATGGATTGAAATGGAATGCAACAACGTGGAGACTGTTCGTAGGCGATTCAGCGACAGTATTCGTCCCGGTATGCCCTTGCCCCCAAGGTATGACAAAGCTTTGGGTGCTCTAGAGCTTCTGCTCGTCAATCAGGTCAATTACAGGGCCGAACTCCTTGGGAAAGTACTGCCGCACTGTCCAGGCCTGAAGAAACACTGGAACATCGACCCCAGTTACGCCTCATCCAAGACGATTGGCCTACTGAAGCGCAAGAAGAAACCGAATACTCAAGAGGCATTTGAAGACGACCCCCTCGACTGGTGCCTTGTTCAGCTACAGGGAAAGCCCGACACTCCGCTCACTTTCGATCATGTCATGCTCTTCGCCATGCTCCGAGATCATTTGTCCAGTAAACCTTCAGAAAGGAAGAGGCTGGACGAGATCACGTACCAGGTACTCTCTGACCTATCAACATGCCACGAAATGCTCATTGCAGTCCGTTCGCACAGGCCTCAGACCACTTTGGGAACGCTGGATGAAGTAATTAGAACCGAACATCGCGGATATTGGAAGATTCGGCGACCACTCGCGATCAATGAAGGAGTGTTCAAAAGCATCGGAACGGCGTTGATGGAAGACTTCTATCATGTGAAACCACCAAGAGGCTCAAAAGATACTGAGCGGATTCCGCAGCCTCGAGCTTCCCGTACTGCGATGGAGAAATTCTGGGGATCGATCAGGGCATTCGTGAGAGAGGACTTGACAAAGAGCCATATTGCCTTCAGTTCAGAAGAGGCTGAGGACCTTCTTGGCGCAGTTTCGGCCCACCTCAGTGAGGAGTATATCCAGGAAAAGCAACGCGCCGAAGCTGAGATTCTCACTGCAATCAAAGTTGCAGATAAGCCCCAGCCCGGTGATGGTACCTTTAACGCGGGTCCCGAACCGAGTCATACGTCTGCCAAGACATCGCAGGGCCGAGAAAAGGTCAAGACACGAGGAGAACAGGGGCCTTCTGCCAGCGATGCTGAGACAACAGCCCAGGATACAGTGGAGGTGACCGCAAACGACATAATATCATTGACGAGTGACTTGTTAGGTGTCATTCATCTTATGTTTCCCAGCAAAGATGATGTAGCGAAGGATGTGACATGGGATCGATTCGTCAACATGATGACCAAGGCAGGCTTCACAGCAAGAAACAACACCGGCTCAGCGGTGGCTTTCAAGCAGGTGTCTGGGGCTGGAGGAAGAATTGTCTTCCACAAGCCGCATCCTGCTGACAAGATTGATCCGGTTCTTTTGCGCATCATGGGGACGAGAATGACGAAGTGGTTTGGTTGGAGGCGGGAGCTTTTCGCTCTGGAGAGAGAGAAGGGTCGACCTTAGGTGTGCAAGGATATGGTGTATTGTTAATCACGGAGCATGGAATCACGTAAAGGGTAGCGATGAATAATAATTTGTTAGAGTTTTGTATATTTTGGTCCACACCTTCTACCTGATGTCATGATTGAGACCGCTTTCTCCGACTGAGATCCATCAACGTAGAATACCATGGTTTCTTCCACTGCGATGGGCAGAAACTGGTCAAGGGCCAACAGACTTTTCGATAAAATTCGAGATCGCCCATGACATGTTCGCACCTCATAGGAACAGCTTGCGACCTCGGTGGCATGTTGTCTATTCGCAATAGGTGCCGCAATGTCCGCAGTTGCGTCCAGGAATGACCCAAACATCATTGTCGGGTGTAGAACACTTTGGGCAACGAGTGCCAGGCATGGCGTTGTCGACCAGAGGTTGAGAAACAGTTTGAGAACACATGATGAAGTTCTTTGAGTGTTTGTAGGTTTGTAAATGCGGAGTGTAGTAGTGAGTGGTTTTGGATGTGTGCGAAAGATGAGATGCAGATGGGAATGATTGATGCGAATTGAGTGGATTAAGCGAGGTTTATGTACTAGATGAGATGCTCAGTTTGGCGATTGTTCAGCGCGGACATGTCTGTGTCAGAGTGTTGTTTAAGACAAATGCTCACGGTGTCGTTACCTATTCGCTTGATGAATCAGACATGTTCAACATTAGTTCCATTGTGTTAAAGTCGAAGTGTATTTTCTAACCTTGTGATTGACTTATAAACTTAACTCTGCCACTACCTTCCGATTGCCCCAAACCTTCTTCTCAGCCCTAATCGCACCGATATACATATTATTACAAAACCTTCTTTAGATTAAGCTTTTCTTGTATATTAGTATTTCTTAATAAATCTAATAGCTATATACTGTACTTACAGGAAGTTATTTATCTAAGTAAATTACTAGCTACAGCTTAATTAGGTCCTTAATCTAATCCTAGTTTCTTCTTTTAATTAACTTTATTATCTTCTTAGCTTTAGCTCTATTATTATAAAGGGCTTTTAGTGCCTCTCTCTCTTACCTTATAGCTTTCTTAATTTCCTAAGGAAGTTTTTAAATAGTATAAATAAAAGTATAAGTACTAAAAATAGCCAGTTACTTAATAAGGTTATCTAGAAGCCTTTTATATTCCTTAGTAATAATAATCTTAAAAACTTTTTCCCTTTATAGCTTTAATTATATTAAAGCTATTCTTTTTTAGAAAGTCTTTTAGTATTTTTTAATATTAGTAAGGTTAAGGGAAAATCTATTAATATACTATTATTAGAATTTATTTAGATATACTATATAGATAAGCTTTTATTTAAGCTTCTATTTAAGCTCTTATTTAAGCTTTTATTTAAGCCTTTATTTAAGTACTGCTATTTTACTTATTATCTTGTATTTAATTATCCTAGGAAACAGATTAGAGGTACCTTTTTATAACCTGTAATAGCAGGTAAATAAGTTATCTTTTAGGTTTTTATAATATTAGCCTTTAGCTATAGCAATTAGTCAGTTATTATGGTATAATATCTAAGTTATTAGCTAGATGTATTATTTACAGTTAAGGCTCGTGGCTGAGAGCTTAAACCAGCAGACAGAACTTAGTTCAATATTAGTTCAGTGATCGGTGGTTCAGCACATTACTGCCAATGCAACTGCCGAGGCAAACCCCTTTGTGAATCAGCTGTACGTGGCCTTAGTGGACAGTTGATCGTAGGCCGTGAATTGGTTGTGTATCGCGTGATACAGTGACTACGCCACGGCCGTCACAGTAACCTGTTACAAACATTCAGTGCTTCTCATCGAAACCAACATCACCGCCATTGCGGCATTCTTGAGCAAATCGGCAATCTTTCTCGACTCTCATGGTGACAACCATTCTCTAACCAGAATACCCGACCGATTGATAGTCGTTGGAAATTAATAAGTAACCCAAAGCCAACAGAATCGAGTACAATCTGTTAAAGGGTCGTGGGATACACCGATGGTGAACCATATATAATATCTATTCTATAAACTCTATCGTCTATCTATTTACCATGTGAACTTCATCAAGTTCGGATTCAGAGCAATCGGGAGAAAAAAGTGACAGAAGATGACAGTTGCAAGGGGAAAGATGGCAACGAGCTCATCGATCCTCCATAAATACGGAAAGGCATAGACGCCACATATCATTAACGCGGTCACCGCCAAGCAGAAAATGAAGACATACTTGAAGCCCGCGATGATGATACTGATCTCTTGGAAGAAATTGGTATCTTCAACTTCCTTAGACGTAGCGCCCCAGCTGATATCGAGCGACAGCATGTGGCAGAGAATGGCTTTACAGACATGCATCGATATACCGCCCAGGAAAATAAACATGAGAGCCACCCACTTGAAACATGTCCAAAGTTCCTTAAGCAGGCTAACCTGCTGAGAGCGGTACCTGATCAGCGCGAGGGTAATGTTGCCAGCTATAGAGAAGACAACCACAAGAGCAACCCAGACACGCCAGCTACTCATGTAGTAGTGATCCAGCTCTCCGTTAAGCCATCCAATGAGAAAGTAGTTCAGCAGCGAGCCAATCCACGAATAGCCAATGGCGTAATATGTACCGATATAAGACATGATGGTGATCTTAGACCCAAGCGGCATATTCGACCATATGAAGCGTTTGAATAGAGGCGTGAAGATACCGTGTCTCCACCAGTCTTTTATAGGCCAGAAGAGAAGCTCGCTACAGCCGTACGCGTACTTTTCCCACCGGGCCAACTCGTCGTAAACAGTGAGTGAAACACCCTCTTTGAAGCCGTCACCGCAATAAGCCCCCAGGCGGATATGATAACCCAGTGTTTGTAAACGTAGAGAGATGTCAAAGTCTTCTGAGACGTGAGACTCGGACCAGAATTTCTCATACGGCGTTGTGGCGTTCGGGTCCTTCTCGTTGTCGATTATCCCACCATCCTGAGAGCCAACCTCTTGCAGCGCAGACCAACGAATAAACGCATTGTGCCCCACGAAGGGGAGACATCGCCGTTGGCGACGGCGTAGGTGATGGCGGTGTAGATGAGGTTGGTGAAGAAGGTAATGCCGCTTTCGAAGTAGCTCGTCGTGACGTTCATGACACCAGATGTGAACTGGAGGATTGCCACGCGGGGCGAGGCTTCGAGTTCGCTGACGGCGTCGATGAGACAGTCTGTTGGGACGCGGGTGTCGGAGTCGACGAGGAGGAGATAGTCGCCGACTCTGATGTCACCGCCTACCCAGGCGCGGCCCAGCTCTTCGGCGAGGACTTCATCGAGGCATTTCTGATATGCTTGACTCTCATGGACTTGAGTCCACTTCTCATCGCGGACGATCTCCACCAACTTGTCCTCAACCTTGAGACTAATACCCAGAGCGTAGTTCATGTTTGATGCTTTCTTGAACTTGCCGCGGCGTATGAATCTTTTTAATCCTTCGCCGTTTGCATTATGTCCTGGTCGGGCCACCCAACCTATGTTGTTCTCTTTGTAAAACATGCGGCGTTCCTCAGCTTCTTCTGGGGACACAAGTTGCATACCGTCATCGTTGATGAAGATACTAGCTGTGCCGCCGAAAGATTCATAATTGCGAATGGCGGCATTGAGCGACTGTACTGTTGGTCGAATGACGCCCTCGAGGCCTTCTTTGTAAACAGGACATTGGATTGTAACGTGAGGCAAGACTACTTTCGTCCCATCAAGGCGTTTCGTTCGCTTTGCGGAGTAAAACTTGGAGTTGACTTTTAGTTGCGTGACGGGGCCAACCATCTGGAAGATAGTCACCACGATAGCTTGACAGAAGAACTAGGACAAAGTCAGCAGGCGTTCTTGGCGCAACTCTTGGATGTTGGTCTTACCAAGCTTAGGATAATTTGAGGAAGAGCCGTTACCAGAAGAAAGAAACGATACCAACGTCCCTCGCTCGCAACCTCTAGTGCCATTGCGCTGCAGCCAAGTCCTATGAGGCAGAGACATATGGCAACAGTCAATCCGACTATAACGGCGTTGAGAAGCGGTGTTGGTCGGGGTGCATCGGAAGCAAATTCTAGATCAACGTCTGCGACTACAATCTCTTGTGACGTTGCATAGACATTTGTTGGCTGTGCCTTTTCTGTAAAACTGGGGGCGCGTGTTGGTGCAACTGAGTGAGATCTTGTGTTGAGTATTGTTGTTAGTAGGTCTATATTCCCCCGGAGCATGACGTTCACCCTAGTCTTGAGATGGTCCCTTAGAGCAGGAGCCCCAACACGCCGCCGGCGTTTCAGAATGGCCCATTCCATTTGTGAAAAGAATGAGTCCTCGATGGAGTTCCGCGTCTCGAGGGTACAGTTTTCACCACGTTCATCGCTGGAGAGACTTCTAGTGGCGAACCAGGGATGGCCGAGATGGCGTTCCTTGTTGCGCATAGTTCTCAACACCTGTATCTGTCAGTCTCCGCGATATGCTTGTTGGAAGGACGTGGGCTTACGAATCTTCTCTCGTCTGGGGAGTACAAGGTCGCACTTGGTTACGACTGCGACGATGCGATTGCCGGTCACGTCAGCTGCTCGCGCAAGCCTCGGGCCCTCCTGAGTGCTCATATCACTCGTTGCGTCAACGACAGATCTAAAATTTGTTAGTATTCTCCTCATGACGGTGGAGTAAGACTGACAGAATGATGGTGTTAGGCTGCTTGACAAGATCCATAATGAGAGATCTTGTTATTTCCTGCGTGTCATCAACCAGCGGGCCTGTAGATGTGAGCTTTCATAGTTGGGCAGACGGTACGGAAGTGTCACTTACTAGATGATAGCCCAGGTGTATCGACGATTTCCATGCCGAAAAAGTCTGGACGCGAAATCTCGATGATAAGGACATTGTCGGAAACTTGTAGCTCTTCTTGTTCCTTCTCGTCAGAGAACGCGGTTGCGATCTGCATGTGATTCGTTGCCTGCATTGTTGTCCTTTGATTAGCAAAATGTGTCAGGAAAACGAGAGTAAAAGACTGTACGAACCTGATTCACAATTTGAGGAAGATTGACAGCCGCAAGGTCTCCCTCATAGTTCACCTCAAAACTCTGCAAGTGGTCTGAGAGCTCCGCATTCTGCCCATCAGCTTTCACTGGTTTTATCCGTGCCTTTAGGGTCGTGCCCGTGCGGCTGCTGTGCGTAAAGCAGGCATGGATGGGGAATTTCGTCGACGAGAGCTGGGAGCCATGAAGAGATAGACCAGAAAGAGCTTCGAACAAAGATGTCTTCCCAGATCCTTTGTCTCCAATGATGGCTACCTGAGTATCTGCCATTAGTATTCATCTTTAGAGCGCTAGGCTCTTGAGTGCTTACAAGTGGGACGGGTGTTGAGGCGCCTAGTGACAGGCCAGTGACATGGCGAATCGACCCATTCGCTACAGCCCCTGACATGCTGACTGATCTTTGACTCATTCCAGAATCCATCATGTCTATCATTTCTCTGTTTGAAGATCCCTGAGGCGTTAAAAGAGTGCATCAGTCTTTGTTATGTAGCAACGGCATCGGGAGATCGGCCAGCACAGTGCTGCATGGCAGATTTCGTGGTTACGTATACCCCCTCTTGACCAATTCGCCGACGACGGAAGAACTTTTGTCAGTTCTCACATACCGAAACGAGCAAGGCATCACAAGACTCGAGGGGTTGTGATTGGTAGAGACGTGGTACGCGAGTCGTGCACGCGGGCGTATTTGTGTCGTTGCTAATCGCTGCATTCCACGGCAGATACAAAGTGGCTGAAACCGGAAACGGATTGTGGATCACTTAAGACATACTTTTGACGAACAATGGTGTGGCAGAATGATCTGATGAGCTTAGTGGGAGGGTGTCCTTTGTAATCGGAAGTTAGTTACATTCTTGGCCACGGGCATGGCACAACAAAGGGAATTAGTTGCGCATTGCCTGATATTGTCTAGATCCAGAATCTGGCGGTTACAGCCAAGTTTCAGATCCGTGGCTGAGAGCTTAAAATCACTGCATGAAGATTAATAGTACAAGGAATACACAGCGTGTCTAAGACCCTGCTAATTTACAGGTATTAGTATCTGATTCTATAGTCTAACATACAAAGCGAGAAGAGGCGACAGTAGTCCAAGATAGGATATACAAGGCCGAATCACGGCACCCAACGAGTCACTATCCTCCGTGGCCAGCGCTGGAACTACGTACGTAGGTGTAGACGGCTTGGACGCTGTTACATTAGGCTTGACAACATTATCGCCTGGTATAACGCCCGTTGCATCACCCCCAAGGTACCAACTTCCTATATCCGTCAACTGCCCATTTGAGTTCAACATCGATACATTATACCCAACATTCGATGTGAATGAGCGGAAGGACCCAAAGTACGAATAGTGAGTGACGTTTCTAAGCATCCGCGTTAATCACTATACTCAAGGGGAGTGAATGTGACTTACTTGTTTCCATCGAGATATTTCACCGACGTCTGGAAATAATCCTGCGTCGCAGCCAAAGATGAAAAGTCCAGCGCAAACTCAGTAACCCAGATCTTCTTCCCCGGAAAGACATCCAACACACCAGCGATATGACTCGCCATACCATCAAAGCTTCCGTACCAATGTATAGGAATAAAGTCAAACGTGCAGTTCCCCTTGCAAGCTTCTACAAAGTCCGCAAGCCACGTGAACCCCGACGGCGCACCCGTCACCGCAGGCGCACCAAGCGAAACACCTAGTTTCCTCAGCGGCTCGAGCTGTTTGATCCAGTACCTCGCTGCATCTTTTGCCTTCATGTCACTGCCGCCGTTGGCCATTGAGTTATCAGGCTCGTTGAAGCCCATAACGTACGAGATGTTTCGGCCGCCGATGATCTGCGCCGTGACGTTCTCTAGAAAGGAAGTGTCATCGAAGCCGTCGGGGGCGCCCCAGAGCATAGGGACGAATTGGAGGGAGGTGTTGTTCTCGTAGACGGGGCTGGGGTGCGGTTTGTAGTTGTAGTACCATGTTAGGTCGGAGTGTTTTTGGACCCAGACTTTGTCATCGCTGGGGAAGTCGGAGTTGGGGATGTAGATGAGGCCGCGTTTTGAGGAGGGGTAGAAGTTTTTTGAGATGGCAATGCATGAGGCTGTGAAGAGGGCCAGAGCCACGAGTGAGGATTGTATGAGCATCATTTTGAGGTGAAGAAGCGAGGGACGAGGTTTGGGAGATGAATGGAGCGAGAGGTCCTTGACGAGATGTGCAGAGGGAAGGGGAGACTGCTTTCTGCAGAAGCTTACGTTGCTTGGGTTGCCATGGTCCAACTGCCGACAAGTGTTTGTGGGTGTATAGAACTATCCCACGCTTAGGTTCAAGTCGTCGCTGTTTGCGGCATCTCAAACGTGATATCTACAGACCACTCCTATCTCTTTACTGAGAATAACCCGAAATCTCTCTCTCGCAAGCCTGACTCGCGCACTCACAACAACTATAGCAAGGGCGGAAAAGTCGGGCCGCTTGTATTCACCTCGGCCATAAAAGGGCGGTGCACGGTGTAATGTGATTGGTCAATCTCACTATAGCGCTGTCGTTAGCTATTGAATTACCTGACACGCATGCCATCTCGTACCTTGCATTGTGAGAACTGATTGTCGATACCGATACTTATTGCCGATCTTGGGGATGGGATGATTTTTTCGTCAGACGATGTTAGGTGCTGGAATGTGATTTCTCCCCTGTAGGGAAGTGATTCGGCTCCGTCGGCCGAAAGGCTCAATTGTCCGTTTTTAGGCTTGTCTTGACTCTCGGGGGCTTGGTGACATGTTGTTGGTCTGTGTTTGAACTGTATTTTCTTTGTGGCGCTGACTACGGGGATTTTTGGTAGTCCCTAAGGAGTACCCCACGATGAGCGTTTTATACTTATTGTAATGACATGGTGAGGCCTTGGAATCGCTTCTCAAGGTCGTACTTTGCCGTTCTTGCAAATCAATTGATATATTCTTGCAATATAGTCAAGTTCCAATCTCTAACCGTTGTAACATCAGTGGAATTCCACTTCTACCAATGTGTATGTTATGTCCGCTGCAAGCATTACTCAAACAGTGCGGAGCCACTCCCGAAGGGTCCGGTGACGTAGGTACGGAAGAGGCGTTATCAGGAATAAGTTGCCGCAGTGGACACGGCGAGATAAACGATGGACATAAGCGAAGCAGGGTTTTTAATTGGCATCTTGCCTCTATAGGGCAAGCGTCTGCCTCGCCAAGTTTTTGACATATGCACTCTATTCCTCCAGATCCACGTAATCCGTTTTGAATACTACGTCGCTTAGCAGTGCCAAGGTATCGTGACCAGATAATCGACGAGACCCGCAAACTAGCAGATTAACGTCAATTTACGGAGGTTTGCACTCATGGACTTTTGTACGGAAACGAGTTATGGGGGTTTGTTGGATCGGTGTTGCCAAAGCTACCTGTCGGTCCATCCACGGCGAATGAGGTTTTTTTGAGGATGAAGGAATGTCGTAAGTTTCAAGGAAGGGGGTGTACTTGAGTTTGGATACAGATGCGATTCATTCTGGCGTGTAGGCCTTGGATGTTATGGATGAAAGCTGGCACTGTAGAAGTTTGCTAGTTTTGACGGTATCCCCTATGAAACCTACATATCCTTGATTCTTAAATTCTACGCTGCCCAAAATGCCAAGCGCGTCTTGTACATCTAGCGCCCTGCCTTGCCATCCCTGTCTCGGATAATATACCAGATATTACCAGCCTCTACCACAATGTCTAGTACTGCAATTAGATCCTCTGGATCATATATCGCCTCTACCAGCCATGCAAACTCCACGGAAGACTTGGTCAGACCGAGTCTTGCAGCCCAAAGCTCAACTAAGTCTTCACTCAAGAAGAGATTCCCTGATCGTCCATATTTCCATTCCCGCCGAGTCAAAAGGGCACTGTCGAGAGACCATACCTTGCAGTGAAGGACCCTCGAGGCATATGGATCACAATTATCCCAGCTTTCGGCATCGTTATAGGACTGGTTGCAATAGCGCTTTTAACATGGAGCGGCTATAGATCTGTTGATAAGCATAAATACTGCACGGTCTTTACGGATGACTTTTCAAATGGCTTCAACTCTACCATATGGAATAAGCAGGTTGAGGTCGGAGGATACGGGTACGTTAACGCTCTCTACCGAATTATGTGCCTAGCAATAGTGATGAGTGCTAATCGCGAACTCTAGAAATGGAGAGTTTGCGCTGACGACAAACACGGATGAAAACGTCTTTGTCCGCGATGGTCAACTCATCATCAAACCAACCCTCCAAACCGATAAATACCTCTCCGAAACAACAAAGATAAACCTCACTGCCCACGGGACCTGCTCCTCCACAACAACCCAAGACTGCGTCCAAGTCGCAAACCTCACCGCAGGAGAAATCGTCGCGCCCGTGAAATCGGGCAGGATCACGACCAAGAACTTTGGCGTCATCCGCTACGGCCGCGTCGAAATCGTCGCTAAGCTCGCAGCGGGAGATTGGCTGCTCTCGCAGCTCATGATGTTCCCAGCAAAGGACTACTACGGTGCTTGGCCGGCCTCTGGCGAGATTGATATTGGGATGGTGCGCGGGAATAATTACACTTATGATAATGGGCGGGGGAATCAGCAGGTTTCGACTCAACTGCACTGGGGGCTAGATACCACCACGGATCGGTGGCAGAGCACTTCTGGGGCGAGAGATGCGCTGCGCACGACGTTTCATCGAGACTTTCATACGTTTGGACTAGAGTGGTCGGACAAGTATCTCTTCACCTGGCTTGATCACCGCATCGCACAGGTTACGTACGTCAAGTTCAATCATCCATTCTACCAGCACGGCGGCTTCCACCAAGCCCTTGCCAACGGGTCCCAGATCTCCAATCCATGGACTGGCCCTGGCACCAGCAATGCCACGCCCTTCGACAGGCCGTTCTATCTGATCATCGCGCTGGCTGTTGGGGGAACGTCGGGCTGGTTTCCGGATGATGTGCACGGTAAGCCCTGGGTGAACGATGCAATCTCCCCCAAGACGGATTTCTGGAACGCGAAGGATAAGTGGTATCCGACGTGGGAGAAGAATAATGGGGGGAGATGGTGATTAAGAGGGTTTCTATGTGGCAGCAGTGTGATCGCGCTGCTACTGATTTATCGCAGTTCTCATCTAGTTAGATACTAGGGTATTGAATAATTTGATCACAGTTACCGCATGTCAATTAGTTACTGTGCATGTGAAAGGCTTGCAGACCGCGTGTAGTTATAGTTACAGTACCTTGCGCATGTTCCAGGACAGTGGATGGGCTTGGGGTAAATCTTATCTGAACCAAGGCCCATTTTATGGACGCGTCGGTTCTGATGGGCTGGAGAAAACTCGTACGGCAGTCGGGTTAACGATCTTCCGATGTCTGCTTTACAGCGTTGTATAATACAGGGTAGCCGAGGGAAATTCGAGACGAAACTGGTCACAACGAACATTCTAATGCTTT
This sequence comes from Fusarium pilosicola, assembly GCA_020615335.1. Classification (NCBI taxonomy): domain Eukaryota; kingdom Fungi; phylum Ascomycota; class Sordariomycetes; order Hypocreales; family Nectriaceae; genus Fusarium; species Fusarium pilosicola. The sequence goes on along the minus strand of JAGQDI010000021.1, from coordinate 26,205 downwards.
CGCGCTTTTTGGAGGGAGTCTCACTGAATATGATTGCAATAATAGAAGTCTCGGAGTGAGATGTCACTAAACATATGAGATAATGGCGATTTATCCCAGCACAAAAGAAGCGAAAGCGTGAAATGGTGAAAGAGCTAGTATACGTTGAATTTTTTCCACAAGGACTGAACGTCCAATTGATCATCCGGACCTAACAGCAAGCCAGCTGTCTATCTCTGTGATTTTATAAGTCATCATTTCTGACACTCGTGATGATGTCCAAAGGATATCGGTATGCCCACCTCGGCACTCACTCGGACTCAGCAATAAATCCCAGCTCCAGATTCAGCGTTGCAAGTCATCTCATCTCTCTCTGTGCCGATAAGATAAGCTTGTGCAAAGACCAATCGAGACCCAACTGTGGCTGGCTGACATTCCACCTACCATATCGATAGTCACCTCTGGCGCATGCAAGGGATAGCTTCGCTAGCGTAAACCAGCTAATCAGACGACGATATTCGCTTCCGCTCTCAGCCACTCCAATACTTGCCGCTGTGATGGACAAAAAGGACCTCAATCACCAATGGCTATACCCAAACTAGCGAAGGCGAGCTGTTGTCCCGTCGTTCCGTGCCGAGTTGAAGATCTTTTAGGAATTGAGTGGCACCGATAGCTTCTTTTGGCGTATCCTTCTGTAGCTAATCAATTGATTAGAATATAAGTCGACATCTTCCCGTTGGTTGAATGAACCGAGTGGCTGTCACTACTCAATTCCACGAGTTCATAGCGTAGCGGGGGTGGTTATGTTGCTTCGGTCAGTATTAAAGCATAATTAACCTTGACTGCTCCATCCAACGCTCCCTTGATCAATTGCTCTTACCTTCTTGGAGGTATCATACCCAGGTCTCTAAGAAACATGAAATCGCCACACTTCTTTGCAGGTGTTTTCGCTGCACTTACTCAAGCAGCACCGACTGTCGACGAGACCTACCCATATAATGGACCTGATATCCCCATCGGCGATTGGGTGGACCATACGATCAATGGCGACAACGGCGATGGATTCATCCGTCTAGTTGAACCCCCGGCTGTGCAGCCTGGCTATGTCAATGCTACCAACAACGTCAATGTCATCTCACTGTCATACATACCTGCTCAGCCTGGTAAGGAGACCGTTGGAATCAATATCCACTACCAAACGCCATTTGGTCTTGGTATCGCACCCTCAGTTTACTGGGGATCCAAGCCTTCCAAGTTGGAAAAGTCGCCTCCTGGATTAACCGTAACATACGACCGCACTCCTCCCTGTTCTCTCGTTGCCGTTACGCAATGCAGTCAATTCTTCCACAACGTCCAGATCGAAGGGCTTCTACCAGGCACAACCTATTTTTACCAAATCCCTGCTGCGAATGGTACAACCCAGTCTGATGTTCTAAGCTTCAAGACTGCCCAAGCTAAAGGCAACCCATCTCAATTCAGTATCGCCATCAACAATGATATGGGATATACCAATGCCAATGGAACGTACTACCACATGAATCAAGCCATGAAGGGTGAGGACGGCCTCGCTTTTGTCTGGCACGGTGGAGACCTCAGCTACGCGGATGACTGGTACTCTGGTATCGTACAGTGCAACTCGTCAGTTTGGCCCGTCTGCTACAACGGCAGCAACAGTTCCCTGCCAAACAATGATACCAATCCCGATTATTTTGACACGCCTCTTCCTCTTCATGAGATTCCAAATCAAGGCAGCCCTCGTGGCGGCGATGTAGGCGTCCTCTATGAGTCCAACTGGGATCTTTGGCAGCAGTGGATGAACAACATCACCATGAAGATTCCTTACATCGTTCTTCCTGGCAATCATGAGGCCACGTGTGCCGACCACGATAACAAGCCATTTGTCCTTTCATCATATCTCAATGAGAACAAAAAAAACACCACCATGTCCGGCGATAACCCCAACTCGACTCTGACGTATTATTCATGTCCGCCTTCACAGCGCAATTTCACAGCTTTCCAGAACCGCTTCTCAATGGCAGGCGACAAATCTGGTGGCGTCGGGAATTTCTGGCATTCCTTCGATTACGGGCTCGTTCATTTTGTATCCATCGATACGGAAACGGACTATGCTAACAGCCCCGACAAGACGTTCCGTGAGGATGTCGAGAAGGCTAAGAAAGAGGAAGATTGCAAAAGCAAGGATAAGGATGAGCCAAAGTGCAAGACTAAGACGAAAGAATCGCCTGCTTCTACATCTGCGTGGTCGTGTACCCCGCTCCCGACAGATGATGTCTATGAGACAGATGATTTGGAGGAGGAGACATATCTTGAGTCCGGGAGAGCTCATCCTCTGCGAAACGAGACATACGTAACTGATGCTGGGCCTTTTGGATACATTGAGGGTTCCATCCATGACAACAAGGCGTATCAGCAATATCAGTGGTTGAAGGACGATCTCGGCAAGGTTGATCGGTGTAAAACGCCCTGGGTCATCGTCATGGGCCATCGTCCCATGTACAGTTCCCACGACGACGCCAATTATCATCTGCACCTTCGCGAGGCCTTTGAGGGGTTGTTCCTGAAGAACAAGGTTGATTTGTACATCGCTGGGTAAGTCATCAAGTCGAGTTTGTCAGGATGCTAGGCTAACTGCGTATAGACACGTCCACTGGTACGAGCGTCTTAAGCCTATAGGAAACTGCGGAGTCGATACCCACGCGATTTTGAACGATAGTAAGAAGAACGGCATTTACAAAGTAAGGCCTGGGCATTCGATAGTACATCTCATCAATGGCGCTGCTGGGAACATCGAAAGCCACGCTACCATCAATCAGTCCCTGCCTATACCCGACATAACAGCGCACCGTAACTTGACCAGCTTTGGCTTTTCCAAGTTGACCGTTTATAACGCCACAACCCTGTATTGGCAGTTCATCCAGGGTCGCGATGGATATGCCGGTGATAATCTTACTGTGTGGAAGAATGCATCCGAAACTTGCCAGGGCTACAGCTCCTACAGTTCGTCTGGCTCGTCTGGCTCGTCTTGCTCTTCTGAGTGCTCTGGATCTGGTGTGCTGGCCTGGCTCTACTGCAATATCTATTGTGCCAGCTTCGGGGAACCACTCAAGGTTTAAACCTGGTACTTATAGCTACACATAGTCAATAATTCATGCATGAGGTTTATAGTTGCAAAGGCCTTGACCTCGTAAGTCTACTCCAGATTTTAGTTCTTGTTTCGTGATTGAGCGCGGTGAATAGATGCCTTATTTAATTATTGCATTAGTCCATTTGGGCTCCTCTGCAGTAAAATGAAAACTGGGTACTGTGGCGTACACTTCTCCAAGGACAGCCCTGGTGCTCGGAGCTATTGATGTTAGTGCCGTGATACCTGGACTATTGAACCATAAGCTCCTTTCTCTTGCTCAAGATAGACTTTATCTACCAAAGGGAACCTTTACCTCCAAGACTCTCTGCAGTCTCCTACCTTCTCTTCTTTCACGCCCGGTCCAATCGTCACTCGTTTATTGTTTCACCTACCCGGTCCCTCCCCTCCTTATCTCTAATTGTTTTACCTGGACTTCAGAACCTTGCAAGTCATTATCATGGTCCGCTGCAAGTCCCTCCTGGTGATGCTAGCAACTGCATCGGCTGTTGTCGCCGGCCCTTGCAAGCCCAGTACGACCAGCCCAGTCCTCACCACCACTATAAGCGCAATCGAACAGACATCCACCACGACAACTTCAGCCCTCGGAGACACCACTGTTGTTGATACTGCTACTGTCTCTGATGATACTACTACCGTCGCCACCACTACAACAGCAGGGGCCGATATCAATACCATTGCGACCACTACAACAACAGAGGCTGAGACCACAACTACTTCCCTAATAACAACCAGCGCAGAGGCTGATGTCACGACTACCACCACGGTCGCAGAGACTACCAGCACCGCGCCCTGCGCCGCGGCACCTACAGCATGCGGCGTCTACGGGTACTTCGCCACTGGCAACACTTTGCAGTACCTCACCAGCCCGGGAACAAAGGACAGTGCCAAAGACTGCCTTCAGGCCTGCGCTGATTATCCGGGGTGCGATGTCGCCGACTTCTACAATGAAGCCGCCAACGGATGGCCAAAGGGCAATTGCGAGTTCTTCAAAGGTACAGTCAAGACTGATGGCGCGCAGACTCCATACCAATGGTATCAAGTTTGCTGTTTGGCCGAGATGTAATTGGGTTGATGCTTGTCTTCATCTGAGTGTCAAACAGGAATCACTTCAGAGCAACGTCCCTTGGTATTTTACGAGTTTAATACATTCTTAAGTTAAAGCTACCTGCTCAAAATGATATGCCAGCCTTGCGAACTGTCAAGGCTTACCAATCCCAAGTACCATATAAAATACACAGCAATCCCAACTCTCTCTTACAATTTAGAGCTTACTCTTTAGCCCTGCACTAGCAGCAAGAACAGCTCGCTGTTTCTCCCCTCCGTGCTCAACCTTGACAGGAGCGTCGAAAACCGTAGCATCAGGCTTCTCCTTTCGGTCCTTGGTATCAACATACTCCCTCTCTCCCTCCCCAACATAAAGCTGTCTCGGCCTCCAGATCTTGACGCCCGACTTGTTCAGCATCATTTGTCTCCAGTGCGCCAACCAACCAACACATCGTGGAACAGCAAATAAGACAGGATAAAAGTCAAGCGGGAATCCCATGGCCTGGTAGATCAGTCCAGAGTAAAAGTCCACGTTAGGGTACAAGTTCCTGCTGCGCATGAATTCGCTCTTGCGCGCGTAGTCGGCGAGCGTGAGGGCTGTGTCGAGAAGCTTGTTTCGGCCGGTGACCTCGAAGACTTCTTCGGCGAGCTTGCGAATGGCTGTTGAGCGGGGATCCACGTTTTTGTAGACGCGGTGGCCGAAGCCTACGAGGACACGCTCCCTTCTCTCAACGGCCTGCATGAATGCGGGGACGTTTTCGGGGGATCCGATCTCGATGAGCATTCTGATGGCTGATTCAGAAGCTCCTCCGTGAGATGGGCCGTAGAGTGCCGCGCATCCCGCAGAAACAACGCTATAAGGATCGACCAAAGAACTTCCAACTTGCAGGACTGTGGCTGTAGAGCAGTTGACTTCGTGGTCGGCGTGGAGAATGAAGAGCTTGTCCAGGGCTTTAGCAAGAACAGGATGAGGTTGGTAATCAGGCTCAGATAGGTTATCCAGGAGATAGAGGAAGTTTCCTGTGTATGACAAGCCTTGTGCAGGGCGGTTGAATGGTCGGCCCTGTCGCATTCTGTACGACGCAGCCGCCAAAGTAGGAGCCTTTCCGAGAATTCGAAGAATCTGCTTGTCCAGCATCTTGAGAGATTCCATATTACCCGAGGCAGCGTTGGTATAAAGCTTCTGCCCTGCAAGCGAGGGATTAGCCTCCGGAGCAAACGCCCCAAGCGTAGCAAACGCCGCGCTCAACATGGACATTGGATGAGAGTCGTAGCGGAACGATTTGAACATATTCTCGATATCGCTGTGAATGTACGTGTGATGCATCACCTCTCCCTGCCATTCGTCATACTGCGCCTTGGTGGGAAGGTCTCCGTAGATGAGAAGATACGCCGACTCGAGAAAATTGCTCTTCTCGACTAACTGCTCAATCGGATATCCGCGGTACCGAAGGACGCCGTCCAGGCCGTTGATGTATGTGATTTTGCTCTGCACGACAGCCGTGTTCATGTACGCGGGATCATACACCCTAAGACCCTGCGTAGTCTCATCTTCTGGGCGAACATTACCAGGCTCAGCTTTGATCTTCTTGAATTCCGTCGCTGGGATGGAATTGTGAGTGATGGGGATCTCGTAGGTCTGGTTTGTTCTGTTATCCACGACCGTGAGCGTCTCGCGACGGCCCTTATTCTGAGACAGCACCATGATAAAAATAATACAAGATGAGCGAAAAAAGATGCAGCGCTTATGTCGAGTTGATGAGGATAAGCGATGAGTCTTGATCATTTGAACTGGTTTTCAGAAGCAAACGCGTCGATGACACGTCACGTGGATGCATACCTCGGCACGATAAGATAAGTGGAACTTGGAGACACCTCGGTCTCAGAAGGGTTGGCGGCATTTGAAGCGGGAGTGGGACGACATTAAGGCTAACACCAATGGTACTGTTTTGCCGCATTTTGCGATAGCGGATAAGTCGCTTCCTGTCTTCTGTAACTGGGGAATTGCTCACTACCCTACAGATGGAGATGAGATATTTACTTAAAACAGAATACGTTCTCGGTACTTCAAGACAAAGGGCTATTAAGTGCTTTATCTACATCATTGTAAGACCGACTTATAAAGTTCTTTGTTCCTGTCTTTTAATTCCAATATTTACCCAACCAAGCCCCTGCGTCGTGCCCTCAGCAGACTCAACTTGCGAATCGACCATACAAAGGGAGTAACATTTTCGATTGGTCAACGCTATCATGAGCAAGGACCCGCTGTAGAGGTCACGTGCAGATTCATCTATCGGGCCGGTGAAGGTATGGGGTAACAAGCCTCAACTGCGAATCATAACTAACTAGTTAATAACTTAGACAAAATACTAACTATATTAAGCAGGTAGTTACTAAAGTGTAAAACTGATAATGTCTTTACTCCGTTCAATCGGCCTACGTGATATTTCCCTATTTCTTAGGATACAGGAAGGCACAATTAATATATTGCATTAGGATAGATAATCCAGAGGGTTCATTACACCGTTTCGATAACCATTTCTTATCGCAACAATCTGATTGATAGCCCTGTCACGATCTCGCGACTTATCGGTGAGCTTTCTGCCACAGGGATACTAACTAGGTGGCGTCCCTCCAACTCATGCTAGTGCAGTGGTCTAGAAGTCGAAGATAAGAAAATCATTCCACTGCTCAGGGGTAATGGTAAGGATTGCAAGACAGGGGCCCAGATATGCCTCTTGCGGTAGGTTATGTATATTTGCTCCCCGCCGCTGTTTATCAGGTTGCCATTTGCCAACGCTCTCAACCATCGCAAACGAAACAATGGGCAACGGCCATATTGTGCTCACTCACGATGTCGAGGTTATCGAGATGAAAGACGTGGGCGTCGGTACTTCGTGGGATGTCTCAACCAAGCCTGCGGAGGAGCCTGCCAGTTGGTTCGAAGGCTTCCAGCGCGCCAAGCGTCGACGTGACAAAACCTATGACCACGGGTATCATCCCAACCCGAAACCTGTTGCAGAACTTGGACAGTACGATATCGTAGCGGCCAACGCCAAAACAGTAACAACACCCTTGGCAAGAGAGCTCAAGGGAAGACACCTTCAGATGATTGCATTTGGAGGCTCGATTGGCAAGTTCCCCAAACTTATGATCGGCAAGAAGGAGAAGGAATTCTAATAGAATATAGGAACTGGACTTTTCGTCGCTTCAGGTGCCGCCCTATTTAAAAGTGGTCCAGTAGGCCTACTACTCGCCTATCTCGCGGTTGGCATCTTGCAATATTGCACTATGCAGTCGTTGTGCGAACTTTCAGTCATGTTCCCTGTTGCAGGATCGTTTACAGCTTTTTCCACTCGCTTCATTGACCCATCTTGGGGATTCGCTCTAGGATGGATGTGAGTTCCCCCATTTAACACCGCACCCCTCAATTGAATACTGATTAATGCCATGACCCAGCTACTTTCTACAATGGCTGTTCGTTCTGCCCCTCGAAATAATCGCCGCCGTGCTTACTATTACCTACTGGAACGACTCCGTACCCAAGGCCGTCTTCGTGACTATTTTTCTTGTTCTCATCCTCGGCATCAATCTTTCCAACATCAGGATTTACGGCGAGGCAGAGTTCATATTTTCTATCATCAAGGTCATTGCAGTCGTTGGCTTCATGTGGGTTTTTCTCTTACAGTCATATGATAGTACAGTGCTCACATTGAAGATTTATTTAGTCTGCTAGGCATCGTTATTCATATCGGCGGCCCGCCACATAGCGGCTATATTGGCGGTCAATATTGGTCACACCCGGGTCCTTTCAACAACGGTTTCAAGGGCTTCAGCAGTGCATTAATGACGGCAGTCTTCTCCTATGGTGGTACCGAAATCGTCGGGCTTGCCGCGGCCGAGACGCGTAGCCCACTCAAGTCAATTCCCAACGCCATTAAGCATATCTTCTGGCGCATTGCCATCTTTTATCTCGTTACTATTTTGCTTATCGGACTACTTGTACCCTCCAACAATTCATCTCTTATCAATGGCAAGAGTTCTGCAGATGCATCCGCTAGTGCCTTCGTTATCGCTATCGAGAGCGCTGGCACGACCATTCTACCAAGCGTCATGAACAGTGTTATCCTTATCGCAGTTCTCTCCGTCGGTAATTCAGCAATTTATGCGTCTTCTCGCACTCTTGCAGCTATGGCAGAGCTTTCACACGCACCTCGTGTTTTTACGTATGTCGATAAGAAAGGCCGACCACTTCTCTCGCTCTTGATCGCAGGGTGTTTCGGTCTTCTAGCCTATTTGGTTGACTTGGAAGCACACGATACGATTTTCCAATGGCTGCTCTCTATTAGCGCGTTTGGGATCCTCTTCGCGTGGACTAGCATCTGCTTCTGTCATATACGTCTTCGTATGGCTTGGATACATGCGTCCAGACCTATCGATCGCCTTCCATTTCGTTCAGCTGTCGGTATTATCGGTGCCTGGCTCACAATAGCAGGGTACGTGATGGTGATGGCCTTACACATGTGGGTGTCCATTTCACCTCTTCAGGCGTCAGGAGAGGAGATGAGCCTGTCGGACCGGGTACAATACTTTTTCCTCCGAACCATGGCTCTTCCGATTGTGGCCGTGCTCTTCATTTACCACAAAATTCGTTTTGGAACACACTTCATAAGTGTTGCTGAGATGGATTTGGACACGGGGCGGCGATCATACCGATTCGATCTTGATCGAGAGCAGGATGCCGACGTGAGGCGTACTTGGCCGATCTGGAAGAAAGTTTTTAACTACCTTTGTTAGATAATTAGAGCACTTAATCCTATAATATGAACCCATTTCTCACAAGCAAGTGTCTGAAAAGAAGAAGCCCTCCACGACCTACCTTCCCACTAGGCTAATTGATCCTTGACTACTCAATGTGGCCCGACCGGAAGACGTTGCTGGTATCGGTGTTAGTAATGGAGAAGCCTTGCGGTCGGCCATGAGGCAGCTACACGCGACGGTCGTCAGCTTCTGAAGAAGCACGGGAAAAGGAACAGATATCATCCTTCATCAGCTCTGGGGAGACAACGGGCAGTAGATGAGGGGAGATAGGGCCAATTATTGGTCTCGGCGATTACAATGAGAGAACATGTCAGCTAAAGCGCTTATCTGTGATCTCTCGAAAATAATTTCAGACCCCACCTAGTATCCCGGAATGCTTAGTGCTCTGGAGGGGAATAAAAAATGGCCCATCGATGGGCCAATTTTGGTGTAGTTAGGGTTAAATCCCCCTTCCAGGGCGCCCTCGGCGGTCTTTAAGTCCGCCGGCCCGACAGTATTCAAGTTTTAAACTAAAGAATAGTATATGTTTCTTAGAGTTCATTATATATAAAGCTAATTTTTAAACATCTCTAGTATCGTTTTCTAATTTTAATATTAACTTTAATCAGCTTCCGTGTTGTTCCCTCAGTGGACTCAACCTTTGAATTAACCATGCCGAAGGAATATCTTTTTATCAGCGTTGCTGCTATAATCTTCATCTCAACTTCTGCGGTATTACGCCCGACGCATGCTGCGGGACCGTGGCCAAATGGGATAAAAGATGTTCGTTGACGGTCCGACAGTTTCTCCCATCTCTCAGGCCGAAATTCATTGGCATCCTGGCCCCAAATGTCTTTGGACCGGTGAATGGCATAGATTGGAACGCTTAGGACAGTGCCGGGAGGAAAATAAAAAGAGTCTAAGTGAACTCCCTTGGATCCCGGAAGCACCTCTCGAGGGAGGCCAATTCCAAGGACGCTGTGCAGACGCATTGTCTCGTTAAGCACAGCGTCTAGATATGGAAGAGCACGGACATCTGCAAACGGTGTAATTGTTCTAGAAACATGGATAGAGTCAACCTCGGCTTGAAGCTTCTGCAGTGAAGAGGGCGACGTGGCGAGGTAGTACATCATGGCAGAAAGGGTGTTACTGACGGTCTCAATGGCCGCCATGAACAAGGTCAAGGACTCAGAAGCAATCTCTTCGAATTTGAGCAACTCCCCGTGTTCATCACGCGCTCGGAGTAGAAGTGACAGCCAATCGTCATGATTGTCTTGCGCTGCGGCCATGCGTTCCTTGACGTGAGCGGAAGTAACGCCGAGTAGGTTCTGTAGCCCATCCATTCCCTTATGGAAGAAGGGGTCGGGCAAATGATGTGCATGCGGCTTCAACCAGGGTAAGACACCAAGAGTAGCGACGGCGGCGCTCCTCTGCGCAAGACTGTCCATCATGGACACGTAAGAGCCTGGCTTGTTGTCTATCCTGACCAGATCAGAGCCATTCTCAAGCATTCCGAATGGCTCGCTGAAGAGAAGATCACCAGTGATGTCAAATGACAAGTATCTAGTTACAATGTCAGTGTATGCCAGTTAAATAGTCGACAATTTACTTACGTGAACCATCGCCTGCATTCGAGTTGTGTGAACCCATCAAACTGCGGCCCTTTGTCGATTATCTCGTCCCACTTACGGACCAGAAGCGCCACTTTGCCAGCGATGGGCCCCTCGGCCGCACGAGACGACTTGGGGGCGAAGCTATGAGCGATATATCTTCTCTTGCGAGCATGTTGGGCGCGATTCCTCGCCGTGAAGATACTTCGGGTGAGAGAAATTGATGAATCGTACCAGGATCTTGGTGGAGTGAGCATAGAACGACATGGCCAAGACATGCAACTACAACTTACGACTTTTCCAACCCGTTACCATGGCCGTAGACAAGATTAATGGCTCTTTCGTCAACGATACTGACGTGGTTCGGCTGGATCCTGACCACAGGACCAAGTCGTTCGTGCAGGTCATAGACAGTGTATGAACGCTTAGACTGGCGGCAGATATACAGGAGCCAAAGGTTTGAGAAGCGGGCTAGCAATGGGCCAGGGATCCTGCGCAGGTGTCTGTAGGTGTAGAGGTAGGGAATGATATAGTACATCAGTGCACAGATAAGAAGTGCCAAGAGCACCCATGGTGAAAGTAACAGAGAATCAGTAAACATTGTTCTGAGGATAAAGAACGCAGGTGCGAATGCGAGTGAGGAAAAATACAAGCCAGGTCGATATAACCAACTCGTATTAGTTATAAGAAACTTGTCGAATGAGATGTGATTATCCGTGCCGAGGCCGCCGTTGCACATTAGAATGCTATACAAATGTCACCGCTAAGCAAGGTAGCACCGGCATCGTAATGACTCAGACAGAGTCGAGAAATATCATTTCTCGTTTAGAGCTAGCTACCGGAGTAACGCTTGTATCACGAAACCTGGCGGAATCAAGAAAATGTCTCCGGGGCTGTGAACCCGTGTTCGGTACTTCTTGACGCTGTGACGGAACATTGCGTATCACCGGACACGGCATGAATATCGCAGTGGATATAAGAGCCAGAATTAGCTTTGTTCGGATGTTTCATTGCATCTATGTATGTCTCATGTCGTATGATTTCTTCAAGTTCCATCTGCCGTCGTCGGTTGTAGCCGGACTATTCATGCATACCGTAAGCGAGGTGATTCTAAACAGAAATCTACTAGCAGAAGTCTATTGCAAAACAGTCCATCACATATCAGTTTGACTTTTCATTTGCATCGGGAGTCGGCGGGTATACAAGGTACAGTTTTACTTATGTCGGAGGTTGAAGCCGCCCGCGATTCCCGCGCTCATGGGTGAGTATCATGTGCTAAGGCAATGTGACATTCATGCCATAGGATCAGCGAAGATATGAAAATGGGCCATAAAATATGGTTGCTTCGTGAATACAGACTATGGCAACGTATACTCAAAACGAACCTTATGGTAAAATTGTCTATATAAGTTATTCTTCCAGAATGCACAATAAGATTCAAGACTCTATAGTAACACATTTACAACCATATCGTCAACTTGCTCTATATCTCAAACTCGAACACCGTTCGCCATGACTTCTGCCATTGATAGTATCCCAATTGCCTCGATTGAGACAATCAACTACTCCGCTCTCGAAAGACGAGATGCGAAAGAAATTGAGAAGCTCATGGCTACAAGCCGCACAGCCGGATTCTTCTACCTAGACTTTGACCATAGCGGTACGGCTGGTCTACCCAAGAAGAAGAAAGATGTTCTCAAGGCGATGAAAGAATATTTCAGTCAGCCTGATGATATCAAGCAACTTGACAGCAAGGGCGTTCCTACACGCGGGTAAGCAAACTGCAATTATGAATCAGTACGTGCTGATTAGACTTGAAGATATGTCAAGAAGGGCACCTTTACTGCCGTCGACCCCAAGCGCCCTGATGAGTCTTTTGAACATCTTGCTGTAAGACATATCATCGGTTCGCTTCCCATGACTGACTTGAATATAGATTGGAACGCACGACCTGGGAACTAATCTGGCTTCTACGCTTCCAGCTCTGTTCAAGAAGGCCGGGACTCTCATCCCCGACTACGTAGCTCTTTGCGAGCGCGTAGTCGACGTTCTATTGGGCTGCTACTCCCAGGCTCTAGGTGTCCCTGGCCAGTTCCTGCAGTATCACGACCATGAAAAATCATCCGATACCATCCTCGCCATGCTGAGCTATCCCGGAAGACTTACGCATCAGAAACATACCGATCTGGGGTCCTTGACTATTCTCTTTAGCGATGAGTGGGGACTTCAGGTTGTTGAGCCTAGCAACGGCAATTGGGAGTGGGTCGAGCCGAGGGAGAACGATGCCGTGATCAACGTCGGCGACGCTCTCCGTTTCCTCTCGGGCAAGACCTTGTACTCCTGTGTTCATCGGGTCGTGAGGGATGGTCGTGCTAGTGACGAGGGGCATAGATATTCTATCGCCTACCTCCTTCGTCCCGGGGACGACGTGTCCTTTGTGGATGCCGATGGGTCTAGGGTTACGGCTCAATCCCTGGCGAGTATTAAGTACAGAGCCTATTCTGCGGATCATGCTGAGCAGGATAAGAACACAGTTCTGACTGGTGGAATGGAACAGGTTCTTGGTGTCCGTGCCTAGATCGGCCGATCAATAAGATCCCTCTTTCCTCTATTCTCCTTTCTCGATACATAGTGAACCTAAATTAAGACGATGTAACTCTCGGACTAATACCGAGTGGAGGTCGCGGCAAGGGCCGAGCCTCCACTGTTTGTAGAGACTACCTGGTCTTCTCACTCGCGGTGAATGAACTCAAATTAGACTTTGGTACTTCCGATTCGCAATCATGCGAGGCTCAAGGATCATGATCATCAACGGGGCACATAATAAGGCATTGCCGCACCAATCGAGACTCGACCAAAGGTCAAGATTATCTGCCACTGCAGTGCTTCTTACTGCCTAGTATAGTTAGTATTCCGTCGATCATATAAGGCCATACTGGAAGACCATTCCATGCATGAGCGGGATGAACTAGTGCCAAACTATAGTACCCGAGTCCATCACCATTGCTCTGCTCAGGTAATATCTAATTACGTGAACAACCGTAAACGGCTGGTAGATGCTAAACAAACAATAGTCAAGCGTTCCAATAACTCTCAAGCTCTGCAGGGAGCTCTTTGGGTTCTTGTCTAAAGTTTGAGCCCAATGCACTTACGAAGTCTATATTTGACCGGAAGCTTTTTTCTTAATGCCCAATCCCGGATGCAGGCCGGTTACAGGGATCGTCAAATCATCACGAGTGGGTTCGGAAGTTTTAAACTTCAATAGATGGGGTATTCTATAGAGATCAAACCTGCAGGCCACGTAGACAACGCAGGGATCACGAACGCAAGCATAGTCGAGGAAAGAACTATTTGGCTTTGGATCATTGGCTTATGCATATGTTTCACTGCGCCCGCTGTCGGTTGTTTCGTCAAATAAGCCAATGGGAATCTCTGGCCTCTTAACAGGCACTGGTCAACAGATATTATCAACGAGAAGTTGAGTTCAAGTTGGCAAAAGCAGGTAGGAAGATCACAACACAAGTCATCAAGGTTTAAGTAACTGAACATTGTCATTGGGCTATATAGCTAGGATCTTGGATTGAGATCAATGCTGCAGTAGCAAGCTCAATCCATGTTACTGCTTAGAACTCTGCTCCTCCATGAGCTCGCGTACATGCTTGTTCAAGAAGTACCCCTTCAGCTTCTCCGGCTCAACGTAACGCGATCCCCGAATGGCAACCAGGCATCTCTCGGTTCCGCATTCACAAGGAAACGACTGAGCCATTTCCCATTCCGCACTTGGATAGAACCAAGTCAGCTCCTCACCCTTGGCGATATGACGATCATCCGCCACTCGAACCTCCATGCGCGTAGTGTCAACCACGAGGTTGGGATCGCAGGAGTGATTGATAAAGACAATGTCAGAGTTGAACTCCATGTGCTCATCACGGCCAGTCTGGAACGAGGTCCAGGTGGCGCGGGGGACAAGAGTTGCCTCGGTGATTTTAGCCAAGATGGCTCCTGGGGGAAGAGAGACGAGGGATATGGCTGCTGATTTGAAGGGCTGATCGGACCGGACAACTTTGAGGATATCAGCGTGGCTTTGACCAGCCGAGGAGGGCCTTGCTTGGGGTAAGGAATGGTGTGCGTTGGATACAGCTGCAGCCATTGTGGATGATGAAGAAAGGTTGAATTGAGTGATGTTGAGATAAGATAGTCTGGACTAGTCGTGGTTGATCCCGCAAGTTGATGCTCGTACGGCATGGGATTTATAGTAACGGGTATGATAACTACCAGTTTTCTAGTCTAGTGGTATGCATTTGGTGACAACAACTAAGTTTCGGCAGTTGCAAAATGCCTCGTAAAGTCCGAATGGGATGGCGATGCGAGAGTAGCTTGTCCGATGAAGTTTCCGATCTCAATTATCAAGTTATTGCATACTTGAATCATCTCCACTATAGACTAGTCCGAAGTGACTCTGTGGCCAATTGCTTGATTGCCGAGTCGATTGATGCCTAAAGCTTATGACGCCTCCACGAAGCATATCAAGCCAACACACTGAAAAATCCCATTTAACTTTAGCTTTTAGAAGGCAATATACGCATAGCCTCAACAAAGATAAGTCTCTCAATAAAAAACAGAATAATATACTTTTGTGATGACTCAATCAGTAACCTTAGTAAATCTAGCTTTCAGGATGAACAGATAGACTTCAATACAAAAGCTTAATCTCCCAGACGTGGCCACTGACAGAGTCGCACGTGGCATAAATAAACACAGTCAAAATCACATTAAGTTCCCTCGAAGAGGGATTGATTGCCGAGTCGGGGCCAAGTTCATGCCGTGTATTTTGGATTCGTAATTGTTTTGATTAGAATGTCGCAGAATAACTACGTCGGATTTCTACGTTATCATTGATGTAACCTGTCATGTAACTGAAATGGCTCACAGGGTTTAGATGTAGGCTGTAGCTGAGTTTCAAGCTAGGAACATCACTAAAAGACGAGATCAATATGAGTCAATAGGAACTTTTAAAATATGCGCACTCTAAACTATGTATTGAGGAATACCTATAGTGAGAGGAGTAATGTCCTATCAATGTAAAATGGAGAGATCAATCCCAATGATCAACCCTCCTCCTTCATGCAATCACTCGTATATCCCGACTGTAGAGTAAACGAGCCACAACACCGCAAACAGTACTAAGTAAGGCTGTCCCACCAAAATAGTACATAGCAGGACGAAAAGTCACAATGGATTCTGCAACATCTGCATGCATGACCTGGATAAGAGCCGCTGATATTGCATTCCCTCCCATTATACCAGGCGCCCATCCCGTGAAAAGCAAACTCAAGGCTCCTGGCGCATCGTCAATTGGTAAGTGACGACCGACAGCGGTAGGAATCGCCACTGCAAACCCTCCATTTGATAGACCGTTGAGAATACAAAACAAGAGAACTAGTCCCAGGTTGGACGACAGAGGCCAAACTGCAAACAGAGAGATGGCATTTACCAGAGAGGTAAAGAACAAAGCGTTCATAGAACCGACCCTATCGCACGCATAGCCTGTCAGAATTCGTCCTACTGACATACAAGCCAAAAGACAGGCAAGCGTGGCTATGGATGTGGAGTTTGAGAACCCAAGAGCGTTGTTGATATAAGGTAGGAAGAAGGTTGGTGCATATATGGGGAAGATTCCAACTGCGCCAGCTGCGAAATGCCAGGAGAAACATGCATCTTTGAAGACAGACAATTTGACGGGATATTCTGGGGGAGCACCACGATCCTTGACGAGCAAAGCAGTGGGAATGCCAGTGATAAGCGACGCAATGCCTAGTATCCGAAACGTCCAGGCGACTCCAACGCCTTCAGTCAGATAGCCAACTGAAACAGCTCCAACGAGCGCTCCAAAGCTGCCCCCAAGTTTGACGATACCATTCGCCAACCCAAGTCTTCTTTTGAACCACAATACCGGAAGAGTGTTGTACAAAGTATCCGTGAAAGCTGACCCAACGCCATAAGTCACTCCACAGGCAAAGAACAAGCCCACGAGGCTTCCAACGGCCCAACTGGTTGCTAGGCAGCCGAAGCCATAGATTGCAATGCCAATGGTCATGCCTGCGCGAGCCCCGATGACACGAACTATTCTGATGGCGGGTATTCCGAGTGCAGGACCCAAGGCAACGCCGAGACTGCCAACGAAGGACACGGCGCTCAGTGAGGAGCTTTTGAGGGTTGTTCGAAGTAGGGCTGCTTGTAGAATACCCCATGATCCAGCCCAGAGGTTGATCCAGAATGTGTGGACGAAGCAGACGAAGATGATGACCCATCCATAACCGCCATCTGGAGGCGTGTCTGGATCTTCAGTAGAAGTATCGATCTCAGTAGTTATTGTACCAGGGACGGGAATAGAGTCTAGTTCCATTGCTATTGGGTATTTCTGATGGCTTAGGTTAACAAAACGAGGCATGGAAGAGTGAAATATTTTTGATACAATGTTGCAATGGCTCATTGCATGAAAAGGGAACAGGTGTTGTGTCGACTTGGAGCGTTTCCGTGGCTTCAGAGGTTACTAGATACATATCCTCGTAGAAGGCAAAGAAACCACTATTCACGTTGCATGCTACATTCCTGGCCCCTCAACTGGTCTCGGCATGATTGATAAGCGAGAGGGGCTCTTGAATCGTCGAATGGAGACACCATGGGAAAAAAGATGCTTGTTTCAGTCCAAGACTCCATAAACTCACATAGTAATCCCTGTCCAACAACTGCCGTGCTCCGCACCTTTTCACCGGCAATTTCGGCCGATGAAACAATTCGAAGCGTCGCCTTGCAGCGTAACAGCCACCAATCGGAAGTTTGAGCGCTTTCGGACCGGGATATGCATAATGCATCTATCCTCGCGAACTCGGCGCCCTTCGTTATTGCCACGCCCGTCGGCATCGAGACAACAAGATAACCAGACCAGTAAGTAACAGCCCCTCCTGTCTGGTGTTTAAAGCCTGCCCACGGCGGTTCTCTTCATCTTGAGGAACTGCGCAGAATTACATCAGTCTTCGCTACACTTCCACCATAATCTCAACAACCATGGCACCAGCTGGAGATCACGGCAGGAGGCTCATCCCTCGTATCCTAGATGACATGTCTAGAGATGAACCGGATCGAGTCATCTACTCCGTTGCCAAGTCTGCAGATATTTCTCAGGGCTTCACCGAGATTACAGCTCGCGAGTTTGCCAACGCCGTGAACAAGACCGCCTGGTGGTTGGAAGGTCTTGTTGGCAAGAGTGAATCATTCCAAACAATTGGTTATATCGGGCCACGTAAGTTTCCTAAGATTATACAGCATCAGAAAAACGCTTACTGGAGAAGATGATATTCGCTATTTCCTTCTGAATCTAGCCTGCGTTAAAGTAGGATACCAAGTAAGTTACATTACCAAACCAAGGTATTGTTCTCAGAGGTTTAGCTCACGACTCATAATATTGCTTAGGTTATCTTTTTGTCGCCAGGTAACAGCATTGAAGCTGCTTTGGGTCTTCTCAAAGCGACGGAATGTAGCCTTTGGGTCCATCCCGTCGACTACCCGCCGTATCCTTTGGTCGAGAAGATCCAGCAGACACATGAGCTACGTATTCTAAAGATCCCCACGGTCGTAGAACTCCTCGACGCGTCCAGCTCACCTCAATATCCTTATACCAAGACCTACGACGAAGCTATGGGCGACCCGTTCTGCATTCTCCATACGTCTGGTACAACAGGCCTACCCAAGCCCATCTATCTCAGCAACGGGTTGCTAGCCACCATGGACGCCGCGCGCATTCTGCCGCCGTTCGAGGGCGACAACGGCGCTCGTCCTTGGGCAACGCTGTATGAAAAGGGTGATAGACTCTATTCCCCTTGTGTACTTCTTCATGTGTGTCTTAACCAATACATGACTCTGGAAATGGTGTGACTGACTTTGGAGACAGGGCCCCGGTATCTTTATGAACCTCTTTGCGACGTTCCTGTTCGATACGCATAGCGTCATGGGCCCTGTTGGCGTGCATCCTGACATGAATATGCTGGCATCACTTGCAGATCACGGTAACATTGATATTTGGCACTTCATGCCTGTATACGTCAACGAGCTGGGCCAGCATCCTGAAGTATTGCAGAAGTTCAGATCGTCCAAATTCATTGGAGCTGGCGGAGGTATGCTGACAATTCAATACGCCATGTACCCAGTTAACAAAGCTCTCGTAGGTCCTGTCAGCGCAGAACTTGCTGCCAAGGTTAATGAAGTAGTACGTGTTCACAATTTATTTGGCACCACTGAAGGACTCTTCATGGGTGATATGCTCGTGGACAAGGAAGACTTCCTCTGGGTTTCGTTTCACCCGTATGCTGGGTTTGAATACACGGAAATCGAGAGGGGTCTGTTTGAGCAGCGCGCTGTCAAGAATGAACACTGGGCTTTACACCAAGGAATCTTTCACACCTTTCCCGACATGAATGAATTCAACTTTAAGGAT
This sequence comes from Fusarium pilosicola, assembly GCA_020615335.1. NCBI lineage: Eukaryota > Fungi > Ascomycota > Sordariomycetes > Hypocreales > Nectriaceae > Fusarium > Fusarium pilosicola. The sequence goes on along the minus strand of JAGQDI010000021.1, from coordinate 7,112 downwards.
TTGTTCATCAAACACCCTAAAAAGCCCAACCTCTGGCTCTACATGGGTAGAAGCAACGACATCATCTGCTTGGAAGATGCACAGAAGCTGTCTCCCATCGAGACGGAGAACATGATCTGTGCTCATCCCAGTGTCAAAGGATGTGTAATGGTATGTGAGCCTGAAGTTATGTACCATGAGTTTGAATCGCTTACGGATACTACAGATCGGAAACGGGCAGAAGTTTGCTTGTCTTATGGTAGAACTGAAAGACGAGGTCCCAAGAGACCTAGGGACCGTTGAAGGGCTGAGGAAAAGTCTTGGCGATATTATTGACCAAGCAGATCAGAATCAGCTGCTGAGGGGGTATTTGAGGAGAGACTACATCATCATCGCTGATCCTAAGAGACCTCTTCCGCGTACCGAGAAGGGAACCATCTCGCGTAGAGCTGCTCTGAAGCTTTATGAGGAGGAAATTGATGCGTTTTATCGGCTGAAGGGGGAGGCAACTGTAGGTGTTGGTCAACGTACATAGATAGACCGTATCATAAATGATCAAATTCGATATAGCTTAACTCCGTCAATGCATTCGCCCATTTCCTTCACCTCTAGGCCAAAGTGGTTGCCCGAAGCTGCGTGGTATCTATATGATTGCATCGAGTGGATTTTCCAACATTCTTCCCATAGCATAACATTCAGCCTTTGTAGCATCTTCCGTGTATTGAGAGTTGAAAATTGACTCGACTTGATCACCCGCAAGGTCCTGGATCTCACCACCAATCGGGTGTCTAATATAAACTGACCGCGGATCGCGCAGCCTGTCTCTCAATGCCTGAAGAGCATCTCGCCACAAGCCAGCTCTGATGTGAACCAAAAACAAGGAAACCTCTGACCCAACCCCAAGAGCCGCTGCCAAAGATGCGAGTTCTGTAGTAGTGGTAGTTATCTCGATAAGGTGAATGGAATGCAAGTCGGACATTGAAGGCCACGTGAACCCAATACCGACTGAGCTCGGAGCATCGAGTATGGACTTGAGTCCCATGCTGTACCAAAACTCGCCCAGATTTATATCAGCATTAGTGATACATCCAGCGTTTAAAATTGCACCCAAGTACTCGTTTACAGCTTCCATCTCAGTCGCTGTTCTGACCGTGTCGTTATCATCCTCATTTCTGATCCACGGGCCACAACCGCTGCGGCACCGTGGCTGAAAGCTAAATTGCAAAAGATCGAGCCGTTTGATGGCATCTGATAACCTGTCTCTTTTATCTCTGCTCAATTGCATTGCCGCGTAATCCGGCGGCGCTGATATATGGATGGAGAGTTGGTCGATGAGCAGTGAATCTACAGCTCCGAGGGCTAAAGGAATATCCACGAGTAATCTCGTGGGAACCCCAGGCCAGATGAATTCGTTTGGTTGGATCCAACGTGCTTCTTCCCATAACATTGGCCGAGAAAGTACTTGGGTTAGAACATCGGCTTGGGCTGAGGTGTCTTGTTGGTCGAGTGGATCGAATTTGCGACCCAGATCATAGTTGTTATTGAGAACGCCGTCGTGGATCATGACATGCCGGATATTCGGCAATCTCGCCAAGATCTCGGCTCTCCCAATTGTAAAGGCACCGTCGCCATGCAAGAGCATTTGAGAATCGTATCTGCCTTTGTACTTGCCATAAGCAACCTCAAGGATACCATTGGGATACCTTGTCTGGTTTGCCGTGTTGCGTGATGTAGAAGGCTCTACAGACTTAGCATTATGCACATGTACGTCGCTGATGTATTGCTGCATCAGACTCTCGAATGTCATTTGCCCGCCTGATCTACTGTCAACTGCATCGAAAATTCGAGTTCGTTGACCCCATTCAGATAAAATGGCTGCGGTAAAATTGTGAAGACTGGCCGCAATCCATGGATGGTAAAAGTGTAACCGCGCATTGACTTCGCGAACTCCTTCTGCGATTTGAGGATTATCAAGAACTTGACGAAATAGCTTGACACTCTGTGGACGGCTGAAATCTAAAATGCCGCAGCGACGAACGGCATAATCGCCGCAGAGTAAGCAAAACCTCTTGCAGGTCAATCTCAAGCTGGAGATGGTGTCATTCTGATGCTTTCGCTCTGTGCTTTTGCAAAATTTAAAGACAGTAAGCAGTATTTCGTTGGACAGTTTTAACAATCCCGGAATGCTCCCAGGGAACGCAGCCATGGTGGTGCTGAATGACGTGTAATCATTTGATGTTTGTTCGGAGGATGCGGAGTAATTGAACTGCCGTTTATTCCGTGGCGGGGAAAACTAAGGCCTTTTCGCTTAAGTGACAAAAAGACTTGGGCAGGCCTTCGTGAATTTAGTGCATTGTTAGGCCATTTTAATTTAGTACCACGGAAAAGCAAACGCTTATTGTACATCCACTGGTGACGGGGGTTTCGCGTTGGGTTCAACACACATTGACAATGCGATCAAGTATCACTCAAAGAGATCATGGTTTGTTCATGTGTGGACATTTAAGTCGTCGGTTAACACCAAACTAGCTCTTGAACATTGCCCTTTGATTTACTTAGTTGTTCATTACAAAGTAGACTGTTGATTGTTCGGAGATTGACTATATAAAGGGAGTCCCAGCCTCTACTTATCCTCAATTTATTCATCAACCTACAGCAAAACACTCAATCATACACTCAATCATATACTCAATCACAGCCCCACCACCAACAACATCTACAGGAAACCTACCATGGACCGACACCCATTCCGTGACCTGCTCTCGAGTCAGTACATCATCAATCTCATGACACTTGCATACGCCGATGAGGGTAATGTGCTTGCCTTGCGGATGACACCCCCTTCGGGCCCCAACGGGTGGGATGTGTCCATTGATCTAGGCGGAGATCACAAGGGTAGCTATGAATTCGTCGTCATTGATGAGGTGGCACATCGTTTGTTGATTCTCCGTGACAAGACCATTGAAAGTCCTCGGTCTGGTGGACCAACTCATGATAAGCTTGCACTTGAGGCCTGCAGTAATCTTAGAAGTGTAGGCTATGCCGTTTTAGCTTGGCGACCTTACTGTGACGAGGCAATGCCTTTTATGGATGAAGATGGGAACATTTTGCCGATTACAGAACGCCCTCTCATCCACAGCTTGCGAGAACTGAGCGGCGAACGCTTGCAACAGGAGTATGCGCAACTCAAGAAGAGTGCCATATGTAGCGAGGTCCAAAAAATACAACATAGTATGTGGGAATCTGTCGACACAACCAATACTCTCAACGCTTTCGAGGTACTCAAAAAGAAACTACGGTTCTCGCACAGGAATGTTGAAGAGAATGTAAAGGAACTCAGCTCTCTATATAAGGAGGTGAAGGACTTGGAGGCTGCTAACAACGTCGGAAACAAGGACCCACGCATGGCCGAGCTTCTGGAAGGGATGCTCACCAAGATGGCAATCTCTGACGAAAGAAGAAAGGCCGAGTACGAAAAGCAGCAGGCCTCTGTGGAAGAGAAAAAGCTGCCTTGGCCAACGCATTGAGCCACAGACAGGAAGTACAGAAGCGCTACGATGACGAGTATGCTAGCAATGGCCTGTCTCGACGTCTTGTGGAGATTGCCAATGATTTGAAAGGCGCGGGAGATGAGATGGAAGAGGCAAAGACAAAGGAATGGGAAGCGGAGTGGATAATGAACGCAGCTGAGAAGAACCTTTTGCGGTAGGTAGTTCTAAGCGATCGGACTTAGATCTGAGAACACAATGACCCTTGCTTTGTTTTAGAATACACAGTTAACCCAGATTGAATCTTCTTCTTTTTTTGAACAAGTCCTCTCCGTAATGACGCATATGATTTGCGCTCCGGAGCATTCTCCACGTGAAGTATCATCATCATGACTCGAGCCATTCTATTAGCGCAGGTCTAGCGATCCAAGTGCAAACCCAAGCCACGCGCGACTCATGTTTCATCGGCAGTGCAACTTTCTCGACCAATCGCAACTAATGAAACGAATCATTCACGAGGAACTGTTCCTGAGCTAACAGTCGTAGTTGAACCCTTTTGGATTCGCACCTCCAATAGCGATTCTGTTTCGGATACGCTCAGACATTTATTCATCCTCGGATACCGGCTAACAAAGACGCTTGACCAGATCGACACCCAGGAAAATCCACTGCCGAAGCACTGGTTCCATCACATGCGCTACGATTGTCTCACTAAAACGATCTACATCGCCTCTGTCCCCTTTTTGTGTCCTCGCTCCCTGGCCCTGGTCTCTCTGAACTTCCCTGTTCTCTTCAACTACATGTCGGTATTGAGATGCGCCTCTTACGATGAGGGCAGGCGTTCTAACTGCGTTACTTAGTTTGATTGCGTTTAGGGGCGTGAACGGCGACACGAGTCTCCCAGATTGCGCGGTTCGTGAACAGTTGACTTCCTGGTGATTCTTGCTGATTTTAGTAGTAAATATGTTTTCGCACGTTGATGAGCCCGGACTGCGATAAACCAAGTTGCTTTTGTACCTCGACTGCCTTGCAGAATGACTTGATACCCTGCCTTAAAAGTCAATGCCAGATTCCACAAGTCTTCGGTACGTAAAGCCCAATTCGAGTTCTGGTCATTATCGGCTGACGGTCCAAGCTTCGTTGCGATATCTCGACAAAACATGCGAGCGACCACGACGCGATCGAAGGAATGATGCCTGGCCTTACCTTTCGATACACATTCTTTGCATTTTGTGTGCGGTTATTCGAGTCTACACAAAGCTATTCATCGTCAGGAAGATTTCACCGGAAGATTGGCTGTCGTTCGCTTCTTTGGTTATTTACATCGTGTATTTCGGCATTGGGCACCATGGTAAGGACAGAGTCGTACGGCCAGGAACTGGCTAATGCAGTGCAGCGTTGATGTCAGCATTTGGGCAGGATATTTGGTGGGTCAACGCAGATGACCTATCTCATGCACTTAAGGTATTGTACTGTCTGCTTATCGCATCTGTTTGAAGCTGACTTCACAAGCTGTTCTGGATCGACTGCCCCGTCTACACGCTCCTTCTTGGAATGACAAAGGTTACAATAATTCTCTTCTATATCCGTCTGTGCCACGTCTACACGTTATTCTGCCAAGTATGTTGGGCTTGCATTCTCATCATGAGTCTCAGCACAGGCATTCTCATGTCCCTGAACATCTTCCAATGCACGCCGATACGATGGAACTGGGATCGATTTGGTGGGGAGGATGTGGAATTTTGGTGCATGGATTTGAACAAATTGCAGTGGTCAATCAACATCACCAATATCGTCTTTGACATTGTGGTGCTTGTACTTCCAATACCGCTCATATGGAAAAGTATATCAAGTCACAATTTGAGAAGTCACAAGCTCACATTCGCAGCAAAATCAACCTTTCGTCGAAAACTCGGCATTGTCTTGATGTTCAGCCTTGGAGTCGTCGTCCTCGTCGCAAGCTGTCTCAAAATGCGCTACAATGTTCTCTACGGCAACTCCAACAACATCACATGGGACTACATGGACCTAATGGTATGGGCAGGAATAGAAAGCTCCGTTAGTATCGCAGCGCCCTGCTTACCAACAGTTCGACTGTTTCTGCACAAAGTGTTTCCCACGTCATTCGGGCGCATATTCGCATTTGGGTCACACTGTGAAAGGACTTTGGACCAAGAGATCAAGGCGGAGGAGGAAGAGGTTGCGCAGTGGGCAGCTGACGTTGAAATGACCGGGATTTCGGGAGTTGGTGTTGCGAGACCGAGACGAGCTGCGATAAGTTTGGGGGAAGGGTTTGAGAATGGAAAGAGGGCGAAGAAGAAGAAGGCTATGACGGAGGCTAGTCGGATCTTGAGAAGCGTGGATGAGATACCACTGTCGCCGTAGTTAACGGGTATTCATCTACAGAATTCACAACTTATTCAGCGACAATTGATGTTGGCAGATTGTTTGGTTATCTCTCTTATGACTATATTGTTTTTAATTTGTTACTGCGAGTTCGTGCCGCTTCAACATACTCAGACTATCGTAACGGGTGGACATTGAACAACATAGCCAAAGTCACTGCTATTACATGTTTTTGATGATCCCATTCACAGCGTCTGATCCAATCGTTGCACCTGCACCAAAGGTGATTGCGTGGCCGGCGCGTTTTGCAAAGTCTTTACCGTGATGATGCTGGTGACTATTAGCTATACTCTAGGCACAGGCATCGGATAACAGGCAAACCTCTTCATGCTCATGCGATTCTTTGGGTTGAGGTGGTGCCGCTGATTGATCCTTCTTTTCCTGTAAGTAATTAGTAAGGCGACTGAAAATTGTAGAAGATACTAGGGATGCTTACTCCTTGGTCTTTTGTCTCGGGCATTGTGGCTTTTGTTGGGTTTCTATCGTGCGGGAAAGTAGCTTTGTTAATTGCGAGGTCCTGTGCTGCAGGAGAGTAAATCAGTATGAAGGATCTCTACAAAGCTTTTATACATCTCTGAACACCGTCTTTGGGAATGTTTCAGCTGGGGGCTGTCAGCAATGACGTGGATATGGTGGTTATGACGAGCACTATGTCATTAGACGGCTAATTGGCAAGGTTACCTTAAGCACAGCATGAGTATGGTATAGTGTAAAGTCTATTTGGGAAACATGCCGTCACTTACCGATATACTGATACTCCACACTTGGGCAACTCTATCTTATCTTGGAGGTTATTAATTTATTGCAAGTTAATTAGTTAAGCAATTCTTATTAAAGCTACCTTTATATTTAAAACCTTTATAGCTTAATAAAGCTTTATTTAACTAAAAACCTAGTTTTAAATATAACTAAATCTCTAATAGATAAGCTTTTCTGCCTAGCACTACTAGCCTATCTAACCTTTTCCTTTATCTTACTAATTAACTTATTTTTACATTAAATTTTTATAATTTACTTTTTTTTAAAAGAGCAGTATATAGTATACTTAAACTAAATATATTTTTATAATCTTAATTACCTTATTAATATTATTTACTAATTTCTTTTTTTTTATATATAAGGTCTTTTTAAGGATTAAAATAAAATAATATATATATATAAATATTATAATTAAAGTAAATAAAATCTATAAAAAACTATATTTCTTATATTATTTATTTTAATAACTTTATAAAGGCT